>CM048841.1:44352590-44857380 GCA_026545765.1 Plantago major
AAACAACACAGTGGGAGTAATAAAATAGCATACGAAGAATTCTACTTGATAGTAAAACAAAACACAAAAGGAGTGGGATAAAAAACAAACGAACAACTCCACTTGAGAGATAAACAACACACTAGAGGGGGATAATGTCAAACGAAAAAGTCTATTCGGCATTTAAACAATACACAGAAGGAGTATGAGTATCACAAACGAATAACACTACTTGAAAGTAAAACAACACACATAAGGAGTGGGATCAACAACACAATAAACGAGTGGCATAATTACAAACGGACACACAGGAGGAGTAATAAAATAACAAACGAAAAACTCTACTTGAGAGTTAAACATCACACAAAAGGAGTGGGATAAACTACAAATGTAAAACTCTACTCGAGAGTTAAATAACACAATAAAGGAGTGGAAAAATTACAAACGGAGAAGTCAATTTGAGATTTAAACAACACACAGTAGGAGTAATAAAATAACGAACGAAGAATTCTACTTGATAGTAAAACAAAACACAAAAGGAGTGGGATAAAAAACAAACGAACAAATCCACTTGAGAGATAAACAACACACTAAAGGAGTGCGATAATGTCAAATGAAGAAGTGTATTCAGGATTTAAATAATCCATAGGAGTATGAGTTTCACAAACGAAAAACTCTACTTGAGAGTTAAACATCACACAAAAGGAGTGGGATAAACTACAAATGTAAAACACTAATCGAGAGTTAAATTACACAATAAAGGAGTGGAAAAATTACAACCGGAGAAGTCAATTTGAGATTTAAACGACACACAGGAGGAGTAATAAAATAACGAACGAAGAATTCTACTTGATAGTAAAACAAAACACAAAAGGAGTGGGATAAAAAACAAACGAACAACTCCACTTGAGAGATAAACAACACACTAGAGGGTGATAATGTCAAACGAAAAATTCTATTCGGCACTTAAACAATACACAGAAGGAGTATGAGTATCACAAACGAATAACACTACTTGAAACTAGAACAACACACATAAGGAGTGGGATCAACAACACAATAAACGAGTGGCATAATTACAAACGGAGAAGTCAATTTGAGATTGAAACAACACACCGGAGGAGTAATAAAATAACGAACGAAGAACTCTACATGAGAGTTAAACAAAACACAAGCAGTCGATAAACAACAAGCGAACAACTCCACTTGAGATAAACAACACACTAAAGGTGGGATAATGTCAAATGAAGAAGTCTATTAAGGATTTAAATAATACCTTTGGAGTATGAGTTTCACAAACAAAAAACTACTTGAGAGTTAAACATCACACAAAGGTGGGATAAACTACAAATGTAAAACTCTGTCGAGAGTTAAATAACACAATAAAGGTGGAAAAATAACAAACGGAGAAGTCAATTTGAGATTTAAGCAACACACAGGAGGAGTAATAAAATAACGAACGAAGAATTCTACTTGATAGTAAAACAAAACCTGAAAAGGTGGGATAAACAACAAACGAACAACTCCACTTGAGAGATAAACAACACACTAGAGGGGGATAATGTCAAACGAAAAAGTCTATTCGGCATTTAAACAATACACAGAAGGAGTATGAGTATCACAAACGAATAACACTACTTGAAAGTAAAACAACACACATAAGGAGTGGGATCAACAACACAATAAACGAGTGGCATAATTACAAACGGACACACAGGAGGAGTAATAAAATAACAAACGAAAAACTCTACTTGAGAGTTAAACATCACACAAAAGGAGTGGGATAAACTACAAATGTAAAACTCTACTCGAGAGTTAAATAACACAAAAGTGGAAAAATTACAAGCGGAGAAGTCGATTTGAGATTTAAACAACACGGTATGGGAGTAATAAAATAACGAGCGAAGAATTCTACTTGATAGTAAAACAAAACAAAAGAGTGGGATAAAAACAAGCGAACAAATCCACTTGAGAGATAAACAACACACTAAAGAGTGCGATAATGTCAAATGAAGAAGTGTATTGAATAATAAATAATCGTATGAGTTTCAAAGCGAAAAACTACTTGAGAGTTAAACATCACACAAAAGGAGTGGGATAAACTACAAATGTAAAACTCTACTCGAGAGTTAAATAACACAATAAAGGAGTGGAAAAATTACAAACGGAGAAGTCAATTTGAGATTTAAACAACACACAGTAGGAGTAATAAAATAACGAACGAAGAATTCTACTTGATAGTAAAACAAAACACAAAAGGAGTGGGATAAAAAACAAACGAACAAATCCACTTGAGAGATAAACAACACACTAAAGGAGTGCGATAATGTCAAATGAAGAAGTGTATTCAGGATTTAAATAATCCATAGGAGTATGAGTTTCACAAACGAAAAACTCTACTTGA
The DNA here is from genome assembly GCA_026545765.1 of Plantago major. Lineage (NCBI taxonomy): Eukaryota > Viridiplantae > Streptophyta > Magnoliopsida > Lamiales > Plantaginaceae > Plantago > Plantago major. The sequence goes on from CM048841.1 coordinate 44,354,974, forward strand.
GAGTTAAACATCACACAAAAGGAGTGGGATAAACTACAAATGTAAAACTCTACTCGAGAGTTAAATAACACAATAAAGGAGTGGAAAAATTACAAACGGAGAAGTCAATTTGAGATTTAAACGACACACAGGAGGAGTAATAAAATAACGAACGAAGAATTCTACTTGATAGTAAAACAAAACACAAAAGGAGTGGGATAAAAAACAAACGAACAACTCCACTTGAGAGATAAACAACACACTAGAGGGTGATAATGTCAAACGAAAAATTCTATTCGGCACTTAAACAATACACAGAAGGAGTATGAGTATCACAAACGAATAACACTACTTGAAACTAGAACAACACACATAAGGAGTGGGATCAACAACACAATAAACGAGTGGCATAATTACAAACGGAGAAGTCAATTTGAGATTGAAACAACACACCGGAGGAGTAATAAAATAACGAACGAAGAACTCTACATGAGAGTTAAACAAAACCTGAAAGATGCGATAAACAACAAGCGAACAACTCCACTTGAGATAAACAACACACTAAAGGAGTGGGATAATGTCAAATGAAGAAGTCTATTGAGTTTAAATAATACCTTTGGGTATGAGTTTCACAAACAAAAACTACTTGAGAGTTAAACATCACACAAAGGGTGGGATAAACTACAAATGTAAAACTCTGAGGAGTTAAATAACACAATAAAGGTGGAAAAATTACAAGCGGAGAAGTCGATTTGAGATTTAAACAACACATGAGGAGTAATAAAATAACGAGCGAAGAATTCTACTTGATAGTAAAACAAAACACAAAGGGTGGATAAAAACAAACGAACAACTCCACTTGAGAGATAAACAACACACTAGAGGGGGATAATGTCAAACGAAAAAGTCTATTCGGCATTTAAACAATACACAGAAGGAGTATGAGTATCACAAACGAATAACACTACTTGAAAGTAAAACAACACACATAAGGAGTGGGATCAACAACACAATAAACGAGTGGCATAATTACAAACGGACACACAGGAGGAGTAATAAAATAACAAACGAAAAACTCTACTTGAGAGTTAAACATCACACAAAAGGAGTGGGATAAACTACAAATGTAAAACTCTACTCGAGAGTTAAATAACACAATAAAGGAGTGGAAAAATTAAAAACGGAGAAGTCAATTTGAGATTTAAACAACACACAGGAGGAGTAATAAAATAACGAACGAAGAATTCTACTTGATAGTAAAACAAAACACAAAAGGAGTGGGATAAAAAACAAACGAACAAATCCACTTGAGAGATAAACAACACACTAAAGGAGTGCGATAATGTCAAATGAAGAAGTGTATTCAGGATTTAAATAATACACTGGAGTATGAGTTTCACAAGCGAAAACTCTACTTGAGAGTTAAACATCACACAAGGAGTGGGATAAACTACAAATGTAAAACTACTTTCGAGAGTTAAATAACACAATAAAGGTGGAAAAATTACAAGCGGAGAAGTCAATTTGAGATTTAAGCGACACACGGAGGAGTAATAAAATAACGAGCGAAGAATTCTACTTGATAGTAAAACAAAACCACAAAGTGGGATAAAAAACAAACGAACAACTCCACTTGAGAGATAAACAACACACTAGAGGGGGATAATGTCAAACGAAAAATTCTATTCGGCACTTAAACAATACACAGAAGGAGTATGAGTATCACAAACGAATAACACTACTTGAAACTAGAACAACACACATATGGAGTGGGATCAACAACACAATAAACGAGTGGCATAATTACAAACGGAGAAGTCAATTTGAGATTGAAACAACACAGGAGAGTAATAAAATAACGAGCGAAGAACTCTACATGAGAGTTAAACAAAAACAAAGCAGTCGATAAACAACAAGCGAACAACTCCACTTGAGAGATAAACAACACACTAAAGGAGTGGGATAATGTCAAATGAAGAAGTCTATTGATTTAAATAATACCTGGAGTATGAGTTTCACAAACAAAAAACTCTACTTGAGAGTTAAACATCACACAAAAGGTGGGATAAACTACATATGTAAAACTCTAATCGAGTTAAATAACACAATAAAGGGTGGAAAAATTACAAGCGGAGAAATCTGAGATTTAAACAACACCGATGGGAGTAATAAAATAACGAGCGAAGAATTCTACTTGATAGTAAAACAAAACACAAAGGTGTGGGATAAAAACAAGCGAACAACTCCACTTGAGAGATAAACAACACACTAGAGGATAATGTCAAGCGAAAAAGTCTATTGGCATTTAAACAATACCGGAAGGAAGTATGAGTATCACAAGCGAATAACACTACTTGAAAGTAAAACAACACACATAAGAATGGGATCAACAACCTGATAAGCAGGTGGCATAATTACAAGCGGACACACGGGAGTAATAAAATAACAAACGAAAAACTCTACTTGAGAGTTAAACATCACACAAAAGGTGGGATAAACAACAAATGTAAAACTAATCGAGTTAAATAACACAATAAAGGTGGAAAAATTACAAGCGGAGAAGTCAATTTGAGATTTAAACAACACAGTGGGAGTAATAAAATAACGAGCGAAGAATTCTACTTGATAGTAAAACAAAACACAAAGGTGTGGGATAAAAACAAGCGAACAACTCACTTGAGAGATAAACAACACACTTGGAGGGGATAATGTCAAGCGAAAAAGTCTATTCGGCATTTAAACAATACAGGAAGGAGTATGAGTATCACAAGCGAATAACACTACTTGAAAGTAAAACAACACACATAAGGTGGGATCAACAACCTGATAAGCAGGTGGCATAATTACAAGCGGACACACGGGAGGAGTAATAAAATAACAAGCGAAAAACTCTTGAGAGTTAAACATCACACAAAGGTGGGATAAACTACAAATGTAAAACTCTCGAGTTAAATAACACAATAAAGGTGGAAAAATTACAAGCGGAGAAGTCGATTTGATTTAAACAACACGGTGGAGTAATAAAATAACGAGCGAAGAATTCTACTTGATAGTAAAATAAAACACAAAGGTGTGGGATAAAAAACAAACGAACAACTCCACTTGAGAGATAAACAACACACTAGAGGGGGATAATGTCAAACGAAAAAGTCTATTCGGCATTTAAACAATACACAGAAGGAGTATGAGTATCACAAACGAATAACACTACTTGAAAGTAAAACAACACACATAAGGACTGGGATCAACAACACAATAAACGAGTGGCATAATTACAAACGGACACACAGGAGGAGTAATAAAATAACAAACGAAAAACTCTACTTGAGAGTTAAACATCACACAAAAGGAGTGGGATAAACTACAAATGTAAAACTCTAATCGAGAGTTAAATAACACAATAAAGGAGTGGAAAAATTACAAACGGAGAAGTCAATTTGAGATTTAAACAACACACAGTAGGAGTAATAAAATAACGAACGAAGAATTCTACTTGATAGTAAAACAAAACACAAAAGGAGTGGGATAAAAAACAAACGAACAACTCCACTTGAGAGATAAACAACACACTAGAGGGGGATAATGTCAAACGAAAAAGTCTATTCGGCATTTAAACAATACACAGAAGGAGTATGAGTATCACAAACGAATAACACTACTTGAAAGTAAAACAACACACATAAGGAGTGGGATCAACAACACAATAAACGAGTGGCATAATTACAAACGGACACACAGGAGGAGTAATAAAATAACAAACGAAAAACTCTACTTGAGAGTTAAACATCACACAAAAGGAGTGGGATAAACTACAAATGTAAAACTCTACTCGAGAGTTAAATAACACAATAAAGGAGTGGAAAAATTACAAACGGAGAAGTCAATTTGAGATTTAAACAACACAGTAGGAGTAATAAAATAACGAACGAAGAATTCTACTTGATAGTAAAACAAAACACAAAAGGTGGGATAAAAACAAACGAACAACTCCACTTGAGAGATAAACAACACACTAGAGGATAATGTCAAGCGAAAAAGTCTATTGGCATTTAAACAATACAGAGAAGGAGTATGAGTATCACAAGCGAATAACACTACTTGAAAGTAAAACAACACACATAAGATTTGGGATCAACAACCTGATAAGCAGTGGCATAATTACAAAGCGGACACACGGGAGGTAATAAAATAACAAGCGAAAAACTCTACTTGAGAGTTAAACATCACCTGAAAGAGTGGGATAAACTACAAATGTAAAACTCTACCGAGAGTTAAATAACAATAAAAGGTGGAAAAATTACAAGCGGAGAAGTCGATTTGAGATTTAAACAACACATGAGGAGTAATAAAATAACGAGCGAAGAATTCTACTTGATAGTAAAACAAATCACAAAGAGTGGGATAAAAACAAGCGAACAACTCCACTTGAGAGATAAACAACACACTAGGGGGATAATGTCAAGCGAAAAGTCTATTGGCATTTAAACAATACCGGAGGAGTATGAGTATCACAAGCGAATAACACTACTTGAAAGTAAAACAACACACATAAGTGGGATCAACAACACAATAAGCAGTGGCATAATTACAAGCGGACACACAGGAGGTAATAAAATAACAAGCGAAAAACTCTACTTGAGTTAAACATCACCTGAAAAGTGGGATAAACTACAAATGTAAAACTACTCGAGAGTTAAATAACACAATAAAGGAGTGGAAAAATTACAAGCGGAGAAGTCAATTTGAGATTGAAACGACACACGGGAGGTAATAAAATAACGAGCGAAGAATTCTACTTGATAGTAAAACAAAACCTGAAAGGTGGGATAAAAACAAGCGAACAACTCCACTTGAGAGATAAACAACACTAGAGGGGATAATGTCAAGCGAAAAAGTCTATTCGGCATTTAAACAATACCAGGAAGGGTATGAGTATCACAGCGAATAACACTACTTGAAAGTAAAACAACACACATAAGGAGTGGGATCAACAAGACGATAAGCAGTGGCATAATTACAAGCGGACACGGGAGGAGTAATAAAATAACAAGCGAAAAACTACTTGAGAGTTAAACATCATACAAAAGTGGGATAAACTACAAATGTAAAACTACTACTCGAGAGTTAAATAACACAATAAAGGTGGAAAAATTACAAGCGGAGAAATCGATTTGAGATTTAAACAACACACGAGGAGTAATAAAATATGACGAAGAATTCTACTTGATAGTAAAACAAAACACAAAAGGTGGGATAAAAACAAACGAACAACTCCACTTGAGAGATAAACAACACACTAGAGAGGATAATGTCAAGCGAAAAAAGTCTAGGCGGTTAAACAATACACGGAAGGAGTATGAGTATCACAAGCGAATAACACTACTTGAAAGTAAAACAACACACATAAGAATGGGATCAACAACCTGATAAGCAGGTGGCATAATTACAAACGGACACACAGGAGGAGTAATAAAATAACAAACGAAAAACTCTACTTGAGAGTTAAACATCACACAAAAGGAGTGGGATAAACTACAAATGTAAAACTCTACTCGAGAGTTAAATACACAATAAAGTAGTGGAAAATTTACAAACGGAGAAGTCAATTTGAGATTTAAACGACACACAGGAGGAGTAATAAAATAACGAAGAATTCTACTTGATAGTAAAACAAAACACAAAAGGAGTGGGATAAAAAACAAACGAACAACTCCACTTGAGAGATAAACAACACACTAGAGGGTGATACTGTCAAACGAAAAATTCTATTCGGCACTTAAACAATACACAGAAGGAGTATGAGTATCACAAACGAATAACACTACTTGAAACTAGAACAACACACATAAGGAGTGGGATCAACAACACAATAAACGAGTGGCATAATTACAAACGAAGAAGTCAATTTGAGATTTAAACAACACACCGGAGGAGTAATAAAATAACGAACGAAGAACTCTACATGAGAGTTAAACAAAACACAAAGCAGTCGATAAACAACAAGCGAACAACTCCACTTGAGATAAACAACACACTAAAGGGTGGGATAATGTCAAATGAAGAAGTCTATTGAGTTTAAATAATACCTTTGGAGTATGAGTTTCACAAACAAAAAACTCTACTTGAGAGTTAAACATCACCTGAAAGGTGGGATAAACTACAAATGTAAAACTCTCGAGAGTTAAATAACAAAATAAAGGAGTGGAAAAATTACAAGCGGAGAAGTCGATTTGAGATTTAAACAACACAGTAGGAGTAATAAAATAACGAGCGAAGAATTCTACTTGATAGTAAAACAAAACACAAAAGGTGGGATAAAAACAAGCGAACAACTCCACTTGAGAGATAAACAACACACTAGAGGGGATAATGTCAAACGAAAAAGTCTATCGGCATTTAAACAATATTCAGAAGGAGTATGAGTATCACAAACGAATAACACTACTTGAAAGTAAAACAACACACATAAGGAGTGGGATCAACAAGACAATAAACGAGTGGCATAATTACAAACGGACACACAGGAGGAGTAATAAAATAACAAACGAAAAACTACACGAGAGTTAAACATCACCAAAAGGTGGGATAAACTACAAATGTAAAACTACACTCGAGAGTTAAATAACACAATAAAGGAGTGGAAAAATTACAAGCGGAGAAGTCAATTTGAGATTTAAACAACACAGTGGGAGTAATAAAATAACGAGCGAAGAATTCTACTTGATAGTAAAACAAAACCAAAAAGGTGTGGGATAAAAACAAGCGAACAACTCCACTTGAGAGATAAACAACACACTAGAGGGGATAATGTCAAGCGAAAAAGTCTATTCGGCATTTAAACAATACGGAAGGTATGAGTATCACAAGCGAATAACACTACTTGAAAGTAAAACAACACACAAAACTGGGATCAACAACCTGATAAGCAGGTGGCATAATTACAAGCGGACACACGGAGGAGTAATAAAATAACAAGCGAAAAACTACTTGAGAGTTAAACATCACACAAAAGGGTGGATAAACTACAAATGTAAAACTACTCGAGAGTTAAATAACACAATAAAGGGTGGAAAAATTACAAGCGGAGAAGTCGATTTGAGATTTAAACAACACAGGGAGGAGTAATAAAATAACGAGCGAAGAATTCTACTTGATAGTAAAACAAAACACAAAGGAGTGGGATAAAAACAAGCGAACAACTCCACTTGAGAGATAAACAACACATTAGAGGGATAATGTCAAGCGAAAAAAGTCTATTGGCATTTAAACAATACGGAAGAGTATGAGTATCACAAGCGAATAACACTACTTGAAAGTAAAACAACACACATAAGGAGTGGGATCAACAACCTGATAAGCAGGTGGCATAATTACAAACGGAGAAGTCAATTTGAGATTGAAACAACACACCGGAGGAGTAATAAAATAACGAACGAAGAACTCTACATGAGAGTTAAACAAAACACAAACGGAGTGCGATAAACAACAAACGAACAAATCCACTTGAGAGATAAACAACACACTAAAGGAGTGCGATAATGTCAAATGAAGAAGTGTATTCAGGATTTAAATAATCCATAGGAGTATGAGTTTCACAAACGAAAAACTCTACTTGAGAGTTAAACATCACAAAAGGAGTGGGATAAACTACAAATGTAAAACTCTACTCGAGAGTTAAATAACACAATAAAGGAGTGGAAAAATTACAAACGGAGAAGTCAATTTGAGATTTAAACGACACACAGGAGGAGTAATAAAATAACGAACGAAGAATTCTACTTGATAGTAAAACAAAACACAAAAGGAGTGGGATAAAAAACAAACGAACAACTCCACTTGAGAGATAAACAACACACTAGAGGGTGATAATGTCAAACGAAAAATTCTATTCGGCACTTAAACAATACACAGAAGGAGTATGAGTATCACAAACGAATAACACTACTTGAAACTAGAACAACACACATAAGGAGTGGGATCAACAACCTGATAAGCAGGTGGCATAATTACAAACGGAGAAGTCAATTTGAGATTGAAACAACACTGGAGGAGTAATAAAATAACGAACGAAGAATTCTACTTGATAGTAAAACAAAACACAAAAGGAGTGGGATAAAAAACAAACGAACAACTCCACTTGAGAGATAAACAACACACTAGAGGGTGATACTGTCAAACGAAAAATTCTATTCGGCACTTAAACAATACACAGAAGGAGTATGAGTATCACAAACGAATAACACTACTTGAAACTAGAACAACACACATAAGGAGTGGGATCAACAACCTGATAAGCAGTGGCATAATTACAAGCGAAGAAGTCAATTTGAGATTTAAACAACACAGGAGGAGTAATAAAATAACGAGCGAAGAACTCTACATGAGAGTTAAACAAAACACAAAGCGGTGCGATAAACAACAAACGAACAACTCCACTTGAGAGATAAACAACACACTAAAGGAGTGGGATAATGTCAAATGAAGAAGTCTATTCAGGATTTAAATAATACACTGGAGTATGAGTTTCACAAACAAAAAACTCTACTTGAGAGTTAAACATCACACAAAAGGAGTGGGATAAACTACAAATGTAAAACTCTAATCGAGAGTTAAATAACACAATAAAGGAGTGGAAAAATTACAAACGGAGAAGTCAATTTGAGATTTAAACAACACACAGTAGGAGTAATAAAATAACGAACGAAGAATTCTACTTGATAGTAAAACAAAACACAAAAGGAGTGGGATAAAAAACAAACGAACAACTCCACTTGAGAGATAAACAACACACTAGAGGGGGATAATGTCAAACGAAAAAGTCTATTCGGCATTTAAACAATACACAGAAGGAGTATGAGTATCACAAACGAATAACACTACTTGAAAGTAAAACAACACACATAAGGAGTGGGATCAACAACACAATAAACGAGTGGCATAATTACAAACGGAGAAGTCAATTTGAGATTGAAACAACACACCGGAGGAGTAATAAAATAACGAACGAAGAACTCTACATGAGAGTTAAACAAAACACAAACGGAGTGCGATAAACAACAAACGAACAAATCCACTTGAGAGATAAACAACACACTAAAGGAGTGCGATAATGTCAAATGAAGAAGTCTATTCAGGATTTAAATAATCCATAGGAGTATGAGTTTCACAAACGAAAAACTCTACTTGAGAGTTAAACATCACACAAAAGGAGTGGGATAAACTACAAATGTAAAACTCTACTCGAGAGTTAAATACACAATAAAGTAGTGGAAAAATTACAAACGGAGAAGTCAATTTGAGATTTAAACGACACACAGGAGGAGTAATAAAATAACGAACGAAGAATTCTACTTGATAGTAAAACAAAACACAAAAGGAGTGGGATAAAAAACAAACGAACAACTCCACTTGAGAGATAAACAACACACTAGAGGGGGATAATGTCAAACGAAAAATTCTATTCGGCACTTAAACAATACACAGAAGGAGTATGAGTATCACAAACGAATAACACTACTTGAAACTAGAACAACACACATAAGGAGTGGGATCAACAACACAATAAACGAGTGGCATAATTACAAACGGAGAAGTCAATTTGAGATTGAAACAACACACCGGAGGAGTAATAAAATAACGAACGAAGAACTCTACATGAGAGTTAAACAAAACACAAACGGAGTGCGATAAACAACAAACGAACAACTCCACTTGAGAGATAAACAACACACTAGAGGGTGATACTGTCAAACGAAAAATTCTATTCGGCACTTAAACAATACACAGAAGGAGTATGAGTATCACAAACGAATAACACTACTTGAAACTAGAACAACACACATAAGGAGTGGGATCAACAACACAATAAACGAGTGGCATAATTACAAACGAAGAAGTCAATTTGAGATTTAAACAACACACCGGAGGAGTAATAAAATAACGAACGAAGAACTCTACATGAGAGTTAAACAAAACACAAACGGAGTGCGATAAACAACAAACGAACAACTCCACTTGAGAGATAAACAACACACTAAAGGAGTGGGATAATGTCAAATGAAGAAGTCTATTCAGGATTTAAATAATACACTGGAGTATGAGTTTCACAAACAAAAAACTCTACTTGAGAGTTAAACATCACACAAAAGGAGTGGGATAAACTACAAATGTAAAACTCTAATCGAGAGTTAAATAACACAATAAAGGAGTGGAAAAATTACAAACGGAGAAGTCAATTTGAGATTTAAACAACACACAGTAGGAGTAATAAAATAACGAACGAAGAATTCTACTTGATAGTAAAACAAAATACAAAAGGAGTGGGATAAAAAACAAACGAACAACTCCACTTGAGAGATAAACAACACACTAGGGGATAATGTCAAACGAAAAAGTCTATTCGGCATTTAAACAATACACAGAAGGAGTATGAGTATCACAAACGAATAACACTACTTGAAAGTAAAACAACACACATAAGGAGTGGGATCAACAACACAATAAACGAGTGGCATAATTACAAACGGACACACAGGAGGAGTAATAAAATAACAAACGAAAAACTCTACTTGAGAGTTAAACATCACACAAAAGGAGTGGGATAAACTACAAATGTAAAACTCTACTCGAGAGTTAAATAACACAATAAAGGAGTGGAAAAATTACAAACGGAGAAGTCAATTTCTGATTTAAACAACACACAGTAGGAGTAATAAAATAACGAACGAAGAATTCTACTTGATAGTAAAACAAAACACAAAAGGTGTGGGATAAAAAACAAACGAACAACTCCACTTGAGAGATAAACAACACACTAGAGGGGGATAATGTCAAACGAAAAAGTCTATTCGGCATTTAAACAATACACAGAAGGAGTATGAGTATCACAAACGAATAACACTACTTGAAAGTAAAACAACACACATAAGGAGTGGGATCAACAAGACAATAAACGAGTGGCATAATTACAAACGGACACATAGGAGGAGTAATAAAATAACAAACGAAAAACTCTACCTGAGAGTTAAACATCACACAAAAGGAGTGGGATAAACTACAAATGTAAAACTCTACTCGAGAGTTAAATAACACAATAAAGGAGTGGAAAAATTACAAACGGAGAAGTCAATTTGAGATTTAAACAACACACAGTAGGAGTAATAAAATAACGAACGAAGAATTCTACTTGATAGTAAAACAAAACACAAAAGGTGTGGGATAAAAAACAAACGAACAACTCCACTTGAGAGATAAACAACACACTAGAGGGGGATAATGTCAAACGAAAAAGTCTATTCGGCAGTTAAACAATACACAGAAGGAGTATGAGTATCACAAACGAATAACACTACTTGAAAGTAAAACAACACACATAATTTGGGATCAACAACCTGATAAGCAGTGGCATAATTACAAACGGACACACATGAGGAGTAATAAAATAACAAACGAAAAACTCTACTTGAGAGTTAAACATCACACGAAAGGAGTGGGATAAACTACAAATCTAAAACTCTACTCGAGAGTTAAATAACACAATAAAGGAGTGGAAAAATTACAAACGGAGAAGTCAATTTGAGATTTAAACAACACACAGGAGGAGTAATAAAGTAACGAACGAAGAATTCTACTTGATAGTAAAACAAAACACAAAAGGAGTGGGATAAAAAACAAACGAACAACTCCACTTGAGAGATAAACAACACATTAGAGGGGGATAATGTCAAACGAAAAAGTCTATTCGGCATTTAAACAATACACAGAAGGAGTATGAGTATCACAAACGAATAACACTACTTGAAACTAGAACAACACACATAAGGAGTGGGATCAACAACACAATAAACCAATGGCATAATTACAAACGGAGAAGTCAATTTGAGATTGAAACAACACACCGGAGCGGAGGAGTAATAAAATAACGAACGAAGAACTCTACATGAGAGTTAAACAAAACACAAACGGAGTGCGATAAACAACAAACGAACAAATCCACTTGAGAGATAAACAACACACTAAAGGAGTGCGATAATGTCAAATGAAGAAGTGTATTCAGGATTTAAATAATCCATAGGAGTATGAGTTTCACAAACGAAAAACTCTACTTGAGAGTTAAACATCACACAAAAGGAGTGGGATAAACTACAAATGTAAAACTCTACTCGAGAGTTAAATACACAATAAAGTAGTGGAAAAATTACAAACGGAGAAGTCAATTTGAGATTTAAACGACACACAGGAGGAGTAATAAAATAACGAACGAAGAATTCTACTTGATAGTAAAACAAAACACAAAAGGAGTGGGATAAAAAACAAACGAACAACTCCACTTGAGAGATAAACAACACACTAGAGGGGGATAATGTCAAACGAAAAATTCTATTCGGTACTTAAACAATACACAGAAGGAGTATGAGTATCACAAACGAATAACACTACTTGAAACTAGAACAACACACATAAGGAGTGGGATCAACAACCTGATAAGCAGGTGGCATAATTACAAACGGAGAAGTCAATTTGAGATTGAAACAACACACCGGAGGAGTAATAAAATAACGAACGAAGAACTCTACATGAGAGTTAAACAAAACACAAACGGAGTGCGATAAACAACAAACGAACAACTCCACTTGAGAGATAAACAACACACTAAAGGAGTGGGATAATGTGAAATGAAGAAGTCTATGCAGGATTTACATAATACACTGGAGTATGAGTTTCACAAACAAAAAACTCTACTTCAGAGTTAAACATCACACAAAAGGAGTGAGATAAACTGCAAATGTAAAACTCTAATTGAGAGTTAAATAACACAATAAATGAGTGGAAAAATTACAAACGGAGAAGTCAATTTGAGATTTAAACAACACACAGTAGGAGTAATAAAATAACGAACGAAGAATCTACTTGATAGTAAAACAAAACACAAAAGGAGTGGGATAAAAAACAAACGAACAACTCCACTGGAGAGATAAACAACACACTAGAGGGGGATAATGTCAAACAAAAAAGTCTATTCGGCATGTAAACAATACACAGAAGGAGTATGAGTATCACAGACGAATAACACTACTTGAAAGTAAAACAACACACCTAAGGAGTCGGATCAACAACACAATAAACGAGTGGCATAATTACAAACGGACACACAGGAGGAGTAATAAAATAACGAACGAAGAACTCTACGTGAGAGTTAAACAAAACACCAACGGAGTGTGATAAACAACAAACGAACAAATCCACTTGAGAGATAAACAACACACTAAACGAGTGGGATAATGTCAAATGAAAAAGTCTATTCAGGATTTAAATAATACACCGGAGTATGAGTTTCACAAACGAAGAACTCTACTTGAGAGTTAAACATCACACAAAAGGAGTGGGATAAACTACAAATGTAAAACTCTACTCGAGAGTTAAATAACACAATAAAGGAGTGGGAAAATGACAAACGGAGAAGTCAATTAGAGATTTAAACAACACTGCAAAGAGGATAAAATTACGAGCGAAGAACTCTAATTGTGAGTTAAATAACACACAAAGGCAGGATAAAATACAAATGTAAAACTCTACTCGAGAGTTCAACAACAAAATAAAGAGTGGGATAACTACAAACAGAGAAGTCAATTTGAGATTTAAAGAACACACTGGAGGAGTAATAAAATAACGAACGAAGAACTCTACTTGAGAGTAAAACAAATCACAAAAGGAGTGGGATAAACAACAAACGAACAACTCTAGTTGATAGATAAACAACACACTAAAGGAAGGGGATAATGTCAAACGAAGAAGTCCATTCGGGATTTAAACAATGCACAAAAGGAGTATGAGTATCACAAACGAAGAACATTACATGAGAGTTAAACAACACAAATAAGGAGTGGGATAAACAACACAATAAATGAGTGGGATAGTTACAAATAGAGAAGTCAATTTGAGATTTAAACAAAACACAAAAGGACTGGGATAAACAACAAACGAACAACTCCACTTGAGAGTTAAACAACACACTGAAGGAGTGGGATAATGTCAAACGAAGAAGTCTATTCGAGATTTAAACAATACACAGAAGGAGTATGAGTATAAAAAATGAAGAACACTACTTGAGAGTTAAACAACACACATAAGGAGTGGGATAAACAACACAATAAACGAGTGGCATAATTACAAACGGAGAAGTCAATTTGAGATTGAAACAACACACCGGAGGAGTAATAAAATAACGAACGAAGAACTCTACATGAGAGTTAAACAAAACACAAACGGAGTGCGATAAACAACAAACGAACAACTCCACTTGAGAGATAAACAACACACTAAAGGAGTGGGATAATGTGAAATGAAGAAGTCTATTCAGGATTTACATAATACACTGGTGTATGAATTTCACAAACAAAAAACTCTACTTGAGAGTTAAACATCACACAAAAGGAGTGAGATAAACTACAAATGTAAAACTCTAATCGAGAGTTAAATAACACAATAAAGGAGTGGAAAAATTACAAACGGAGAAGTCAATTTGAGATTTAAACAACACACAGTAGGAGTAATAAAATAACGAACGAAGAATCTACTTGATAGTAAAACAAAACACAAAAGGAGTGGGATAAAAAACAAACGAACAACTCCACTTGAGAGATAAACAACACACTAGAGGGGGATAATGTCAAACGAAAAAGTCTATTCGGCATTTAAACAATACACAGAAGGAGTATGAGTATCACAAACGAATAACACTACTTGAAAGTAAAACAACACACATAAGGAGTGGGATCAACAACACAATAAACGAGTGGCATAATTACAAACGGACACACAGGAGGAGTTATAAAATAACGAACGAAGAACTCTACATGAGAGTTAAACAAAACACAAACGGAGTGTGATAAACAACAAACGAACAACTCCACTTGAGAGATAAACAACACACTAAAGGAGTGGGATAATGTCAAATGAAGAAGTCTATTCAGGATTTAAATAATACACAGGTGTATGAGTTTCACGAACGAAGAACTCAACTTGAGAGTTAAATATCACACAAAAGGAGTGGGATAAACTAAAAATGTAAAACTCTACTCGAGAGATAAATAACAAATAAAGGAGTGGACAAATTACAAACGGAGAAGTCAATTTGAGATTTAAACAACACACAGTAGGAGTAATAAAATAACGAACGAAGAATTCTACATGATAGTAAAACAAAACACAAAAGGAGTGGGATAAAAAACAAACGAACAACTCCACTTGAGAGATAAACAACACACTAGAGGGGGATAATGTCAAACAAAAAAGTCTATTCGGCATTTAAACAATACACAGAAGGAGTATGAGTATCACAGACGAATAACACTACTTGAAAGTAAAACAACACACCTAAGGAGTCGGATCAACAACACAATAAACGAGTGGCATAATTACAAACGGACACACAGGAGGAGTAATAAAATAACGAACGAAGAACTCTACGTGAGAGTTAAAATAAACACCAACGGAGTGTGATAAACAACAAACGAACAAATTCACTTGAGAGATAAACAACACATTAAACGAGTGGGATAATGTCAAATGAAAAAGTCTATTCAGGATTTAAATAATACACCGGAGTATGAGTTTCACAAACGAAGAACTCTACTTGAGAGTTAAACATCACACAAAAGGAGTGGGATAAACTACAAATGTAAAACTCTACTCGAGAGTTAAATAACACAATAAAGGAGTGGGAAAATGACAAACGGAGAAGTCAATTAGAGATTTAAACAACACACTGCAAGACAGATAAAATTACGAACGAAGAACTCTAATTGTGAGTTAAATAACACACAAAAGGAACGGGATAAAATACAAATGTAAAACTCTACTCGAGAGTTCAACAACAAAATAAAGAGTGGGATAATTACAAACAGAGAAGTCAATTTGAGATTTAAAGAACACACTGGAGGAGTAATAAAATAACGAACGAAGAACTCTACTTGAGAGTAAAACAAATCACAAAAGGAGTGGGATAAACAACAAACGAACAACTCTAGTTGATAGATAAACAACACACTAAAGGAGGGGGATAATGTCAAACGAAGAAGTCCATTCGGGATTTAAACAATGCACAAAAGGAGTATGAGTATCACAAACGAAGAACATTACATGAGAGTTAAACAACACAAATAAGGAGTGGGATAAACAACACAATAAATGAGTGGGATAGTTACAAATAGAGAAGTCAATTTGAGATTTAAACAAAACACAAAAGGACTGGGATAAACAACAAACGAACAACTCCACTTGAGAGTTAAACAACACACTGAAGGAGTGGGATAATGTCAAACGAAGAAGTCTATTCGAGATTTAAACAATACACAGAAGGAGTATGAGTATCACAAATGAAGAACACTACTTGAGAGTTAAACAACACACATAAGGAGTGGGATAAACAACACAATAAACGAGTGGGATAATTACAAACGAAGAAGTCAATTTGAGATTGAAATAACACACAGGAGGAGTAATAAAATAACGAACGAAGAACTCTACTTGAGAGTTAAACAAAACACAAACGGAGTGTGATAAACAACAAACGAACAACTCTACTTGAGAGATAAACAACACACTAAAGGAGTGGGATAATGTCAAATGAAGAAGTCTATTCAGGATTTAAATAATACACAGGAGTATGAGTTTCACAAACGAAAAACTCTACTTGAGAGTTAAACATCACACAAAAGGAGTGGGATAAACTACAAATGTAAAACTCTACTCGAGAGTTAAATAACATAATAAAGGAGTGGAAAAATTACAAACGGAGAAGTCAATTTGAGATTTAAACAACATACAGGAGGAGTAATAAAATAACGAACGAAGAATTCTACTTGATAGTAAAACAAAACACAAAAGGAGTGGGATAAAAAACAAACGAACAACTCCACTTGAGAGATAAACAACACACTAGAGGGGGATAATGTCAAACGAAAAAGTCTATTTGGCATTTAAACTATACACAGAAGGAGTATGAGTATCACAAACGAATAACACTACTTGAAAGTAAAACAACACACATAAGGAGTGGGATCAACAACACAATAAACGAGTGGCATAATTACAAATGGACACACAGGAGGAGTAATAAAATAACGAACGAAGAACTCTACATGAGAGTTAAACAAAACACAAACGGAGTGTGATAAACAACAAACGAACAACTCCACTTGAGAGATAAACAATACACTAAAGGAGTGGGATAATGTCAAATGAAGAAGTCTATTCAGGATTTAAATAATACACAGGTGTATGAGTTTCACGAATGAAGAACTCTACTTGAGAGTTAAATATCACACAAAAGGAGTAGGATAAAGTAAAAATGTAAAACTCTACTCGAGAGTTAAATAATACAATAAAGGAGTGGAAAAATTACAAACGGAGAAGTCAATTTGAGATTTAAACAAAACACAAAAGGACTGGGATAAACAACAAACGAACAACTCCACTTGAGAGTTAAACAACACACTAAAGGAGTGGGATAATGTCAAACGAAGAAGTCTATTCGAGATTTAAACAATACACAGAAGGAGTATGAGTATCACAAACGAATAACACTACGTGAAAGTTAAACAACACACATAAGGAGTCGGATCAACAACACAATAAACGAGTGGCGTAATTACAAACGGAGAAGTCAATTTGAGATTGAAACAACACACAGGAGGAGTAATAAAATAACGAACGAAGAACTCTACATGAGAGTTAAACAAAACACAAACGGAGTGCGATAAACAACAAACGAACAACTCCACTTGAGAGATAAACAACACACTAAAGGATTGGGATAATGTCAAATGAAGAAGTCTATTCAGGATTTAAATAATACACCGGAATATGAGTTTCACAAACGAAGAACTCTACTTGAGAGTTAAACAACACACAAAAGCAGTGGGATAAACTACAAATGTAAAACTCTACTCGAAAGTTAAATAACACAATAAAGGAGTGGGAAAATTACAAACGGAGAAGTCAATTTGAGATTTAAACAACACACTGCAAGACAGATAAAATTACAAACGAAGAACTCTAATTGTGAGTTAAATAACACACAAAAGGAACGGGATAAAATACAAATGTAAAACTCTACTCGAGAGTTCAACAACAAAATAAAGGGGTGGGATAATTACAAACAGAGAAGTCAATTTGAGATTTAAAGAGCACATTAGAGGAGTAATAAAATAACGAACGAAGAACTCTACTTGAGAGTAAAACAAATCACAAAACGAGTGGGATAAACAACAAACGAACAACTCTAGTTGAGAGATAAACAACACACTAAAGGAGGGGGATAATGTCAAACGAAGAAGTCCATTCGGGATTTAAACAATGCACAAAAGGAGTATGAGTATCACAAACGAAGAACATTACATGAGAGTTAAACAACATAAATAAGGAGTGGGATAAACAACACAATAAATGAGTGGGATAGTTACAAACAGAGAAATCAATTTGAGATTTAAAGAAAACACAAAAGGACTGGGATAAACAACAAACGAACAACTCCACTTGAGAGATAAACAACACACTAAAGGAGTGGGATAATGTCAAACGAAGAAGTCTATTCGAGTATCACAAATGAAGAACACTACTTGAGAGTTAAACAACACACATAAGGAGTGGGATAAACAACACAATAAACGAGTGGGATAATTACAAACGAAAAGTCAATTTGAGATTGAAATAACACGAAGGAGGAGTAATAAAATAACGAACGAAGAACTCTACTTGAGAGTTAAACAAAACACACTAAAGGAGTGGGATAATGTCAAATGAAGAAGTCTGTTCAGGATTTAAATAATACACAGGAGTATGAGTTTCACAAACGAAAAACTCTACTTGAGAGTTAAACATCACACAAAAGGAGTGGGATAAACTACAAATGTAAAACTCTACTCGAGAGTTAAATAACACAATAAAGGAGTGGAAAAATTACAAACGGAGAAGTCAATTTGAGATTTAAACAACATACAGGAGGAGTAATAAAATAACGAACGAAGAATTCTACTTGATAGTAAAACAAAACACAAAAGGATTGGGATAAAAAACAAACGAACAACTCCACTTGAGAGATAAACAACACACTGGAGGGGGATAATGTCAAACGAAAAAGTCTATTCGGCATTTAAACAATACACAGAAGGAGTATGAGTATCACAAACGAATAACACTACTTGAAAGTAAAACAACACACATAAGGAGTGGGATCAACAACACAATAAACGAGTGGCATAATTACAAACGAACACACAAGAGGAGTAATAAAATAACGAACGAAGAACTTTACATGAGAGTTAAACAAAACACAAACGGAGTGTGATAAACAACAAACGAACAACTCAACTTGAGAGATAAACAATACACTAAAGGAGTGGGATAATGTCAAATGAAGAAGTCTATTCAGGATTTAAATAATACACAGGTGTATGAGTTTCACGAACGAAGAACTCTACTTGAGACTTAAATATCACACAAAAGGAGTGGGATAAACTAAAAATGTAAAACTCTACTCGAGAGTTGAATAATACAATAAAGGAGTGGAAAAATTACAAACGGATAAGTCAATTTGAGATTTAAACAACACACAGGAGGAGTAATAAAATAACGAACGAAGAATTCTACTTGATAGTAAAACAAAACACAAAAGGATTGGGATAAAAAACAAACGAACAACTCCACTTGTGAGATAAACAACACACTGGAGGGGGATAATGTCAAACGAAAAAGTCTATTCGGCATTTAAACAATACATAGAAGGAGTATGAGTATCACAAACGAATAACACTACTTGAAAGTAAAACAACACACATAAGGAGTGGGATCAACAACACAATAAACGAGTGGCATAATTACAAACGAACACACAAGAGGAGTAATAAAATAACGAACGAAGAACTTTACATGAGAGTTAAACAAAACACAAACGGAGTGTGATAAACAACAAACGAACAACTCCACTTGAGAGATAAACAATACACTAAAGGAGTGGGATAATGTCAAATGAAGAAGTCTATTCAGGATTTAAATAATACACAGGTGTATGAGTTTCACGAACGAAGAACTTACTTGAGACTTAAATATCACACAAAAGGAGTGGGATAAACTAAAAATGTAAAACTCTACTCGAGAGTTGAATAATACAATAAAGGAGTGGAAAAATTACAAACGGATAAGTCAATTTGAGATTTAAACAACACACAGGAGGAGTAATAAAATAACGAACGAAGAATTCTACTTGATAGTAAAACAAAACACAAAAGGATTGGGATAAAAAACAAACGAACAACTCCACTTGAGAGATAAACAACACACTGGAGGGGGATAATGTCAAACGAAAAAGTCTATTCGGCATTTAAACAATACACAGAAGGAGTATGAGTATCACAAACGAATAACACTACTTGAAAGTAAAACAACACACATAAGGAGTGGGATCAACAACACAATAAACGAGTGGCATAATTACAAACGAACACACAAGAGGAGTAATAAAATAACGAACGAAGAACTTTACATGAGAGTTAAACAAAACACAAACGGAGTGTGATAAACAACAAACGAACAACTCCACTTGAGAGATAAACAATACACTAAAGGAGTGGGATAATGTCAAATGAAGAAGTCTATTCAGGATTTAAATAATACACAGGTGTATGAGTTTCACGAACGAAGAACTCTACTTGAGACTTAAATATCACACAAAAGGAGTGGGATAAACTAAAAATGTAAAACTCTACTCGAGAATTAAATAATACAATAAAGGAGTGGAAAAATTACAAACGGATAAGTCAATTTGAGATTTAAACAACACACAGGAGGAGTAATAAATAACGAACGAAGAATTCTACTTGATAGTAAAACAAAACACAAAAGGAGTGGGATAAACAACAAACGAACAACTCCAATTGTGTGATAAACAACACAGTAGAGGGGGATAATGTCAAACAAAGAAGTCTATTCGGCAATTAAACAATACACAGAAGGAGTATGAGTATCACAAACGAATAACACTACGTGAAAGTTAAACAACACACATAAGGAGTGGGATCAACAACACAATAAACGAGTGGCGTAATTACAAACGGAGAAGTCAATTTGAGATTGAAACAACACACAGGAGGAGTAATAAAATAACGAACGAAGAACTCTACATGAGAGTTAAACAAAACACAAACGGAGTGCGATAAACAACAAATGAACAACTCCACTTGAGAGATAAACAACACACTAAAGGAGTGGGATAATGTCAAACGAAGAAGTCTATTCGAGATTTAAACAATACACAGAAGGAGTATGAGTATCACAAATGAAGAACACTACTTGAGAGTTAAACAACACACATAAGGAGTGGGATAAACAACACAATAAACGAGTGGGATAATTACAAACGAAGAAGTCAATTTGAGATTGAAATAACACATAGGAGGAGTAATAAAATAACGAACGAAGAACCCTACTTGATAGTTAAACAAAACACAAACGGAGTGTGATAAACAACAAACGAACAACTCCACTTGAGAGATAAACAACACACTAAAGGAGTGGGATAATGTCAAATGAAGAAGTCTATTCAGGATTTAAATAATACACAGGAGTTTGAGTTTCACATACGAAGAACTCTACTTTAGACTTAAATATCACACAAAAGGAGTGGGATAAACTAAAAATGTAAAACTCTACTCGAGAGTAAAATAATACAATAAAGGAGTGGAAAAATTACAAACGCAGAAGTCAATTTGAGATTTAAACAACACACTGGAGGAGTAATAAAATAACGAACGAAGAATACTACTTGATAGTAAAACAAAACACAAAAGGAGTGGGATAAACAACAAACGAACAACTCCAATTGAGTGATAAACAACACAGTAGAGGGGGATAATGTCAAACGAAGAAGTCTATTCAGCATTTAAACAATACACAGAAGGAGTATGAGTATCACAAACGAATAACACTACGTGAAAGTTAAACAACACACATAAGGAGTGGGATCAACAACACAATAAACGAGTGGCGTAATTACAAACGGAGAAGTCAATTTGAGAATGAAACAACACACAGGAGGAGTAATAAAATAACGAACGAAGAACTCTACATGAGAGTTAAACAAAACACAAACGGAGTGCGATAAACAACAAACGAACAACTCCACTTGAGAGATAAACAACACACTAAAGGAGTGGGATAATGTCAAATGAAGAAGTCTATTCAGGATTTAAATAATACATCGGAGTATGAGTTTCACAAACGAAGAACTTTACTTGAGAGTTAAACAACACACAAAAAGGTGGGATAAACTACAAATGTAAAACTCTACTCGAGAGTTAAATAACACAATAAAGGAGTGGAAAATTACAAGCGAGAAGTCGATTTGAGATTTAAACAACACCTGCAAGATGGATAAAATTACAACGAAGAACTCTAATTGTGAGTTAAATAACACACAAAAAGGAGGGATAAAATACAAATGTAAAACTCTACTCGAGAGTTCAACAACAAAATAAAGGGGTGGGATAATTACAAACAGAGAAGTCAATTTGAGATTTAAAGAACACACCGGAGGAGTAATAAAATAACGAACGAAGAAATCTACGTGAGAGTAAAACAAATCACAAAAGGAGTGGGATAAACAACAAACGAACAACTCTAGTTGAGAGATAAACAACACACTAAAGGAAGGGGATAATGTCAAACGAAGAAGTCCATTCGGGATTTAAACAATGCACAAAAGGAGTATGAGTATCACAAACGAAGAACATTACATGAGAGTTAAACAACACAAATAAGGAGTGGGATAAACAACACAATAAATGAGTGGGATAGTTACAAACAGAGAAGTCAATTTGAGATTTAAACAAAACACAAAAGGACTGGGATAAACAACAAACGAACAACTCCACTTGAGAGATAAACAACACACTAAAGGAGTGGGATAATGTCAAACGAAGAAGTCTATTCGAGATTTAAACAATATACAGAAGGAGTATGAGTATCACAAATGAAGAACACTACTTGAGAGTTAAACAAAACAATAAGGAGTGGGATAAACAACACAATAAACGAGTGGGATAATTACAAACGAAGAAGTCAATTTGAGATTGAAATAACACACAGTTGGAGTAATAAAATAACGAACGAAGAACCATACTTAAGAGTTAAACAAAACACAAACGGAGTGCGATAAACAACAAACGAACAACTCCACTTGAGAGATAAACAACACACTAAAGGAGTGGGATAATGTCAAATGAAGAAGTCTATTCAGATTTAAATAGTGCAATGAGTATGAGTTTCACAAACGAAGAACTCTACTTGAGAGTTAAACAACACACAAAAGCAGTGGGATAAACTACAAATGTAAAACTCTACTCGAGAGTTAAATAACACAATAAAGGAGTGGGAAAATTACAAACGGAGAAGTCAATTTGAGATTTAAACAACACATAGTAGGAGTAATAAAATAACGAACGAAGCACTCTACATGAGAGTTAAACAAAACACAAACGGAGTGTGATAAACAACTAACGAACAACTCCACTTGGGAGATAAACAACACACTAAAGGAGTGGGATAATGTCAAATGAAGAAGTCTATTCAGGATTTAAATAATACACAGGAGTATGAGTTTCACAAACGAAAAACTCTACTTGAGAGTTAAACATCATACAAAAGGAGTGGGATAAACTACAAATGTAAAACTCTACTCGAGAGTTAAATAACACAATAAAGGAGTCGAAAAATTACAAACGGAGAAGTCAATTTGAGATTTAAACAACACACTGGAGGAGTAATAAAATAACGAACGAAGAATTCTACTTGATAGTAAAACAAAACACAAAAGGAGTGGGATAAACAACAAACGAACAACTCCAATTGAGTGATAAACAACACAGTAGAGGGGGATAATGTCAAACGAAGAAGTCTATTCGGCATTTAAACAATACACAGAAGGAGTATGAGTATCACAAACGAATAACACTACGTGAAAGTTAAACAACACACATAAGGAGTGGGATCAACAACACAATAAACGAGTGGCGTAATTACAAACGGAGAAGTCAATTTGAGAATGAAACAACACACAGGAGGAGTAATAAAATAACGAACGAAGAACTCTACATGAGAGTTAAACAAAACACAAACGGAGTGCGATAAACAACAAACGAACAACTCCACTTGAGAGATAAACAACACACTAAAGGAGTGGGATAATGTCAAATGAAGAAGTCTATTCAGGATTTAAATAATACACAGGAGTATGAGTTTCACAAACGAAGAACTTTACTTGAGAGTTAAACAACACACAAAAGCAGTGGGATAAACTACAAATGTAAAACTCTACTCGAGAGTTAAATAACACAATAAAGGAGTGGGAAAATTACAAACGGAGAAGTCAATTTGAGATTTAAACAACACACTGCAAGACAGATAAAATTACGAACGAAGAACTCTAATTGTGAGTTAAATAACACACAAAAGGAGCGGGATAAAATACAAATGTAAAACTCTACTCGAGAGTTCAACAACAAAATAAAGGGGTGGGATAATTACAAACAGAGAAGTCAATTTGAGATTTAAAGAACACACCGGAGGAGTAATAAAATAACGAACGAAGAAATCTACGTGAGAGTAAAACAAATCACAAAAGGAGTGGGATAAACAACAAACGAACAACTCTAGTTGAGAGATAAACAACACACTAAAGGAAGGGGATAATGTCAAACGAAGAAGTCCATTCGGGATTTAAACAATGCACAAAAGGAGTATGAGTATCACAAACGAAGAACATTACATGAGAGTTAAACAACACAAATAAGGAGTGGGATAAACAACACAATAAATGAGTGGGATAGTTACAAACAGAGAAGTCAATTTGAGATTTAAACAAAACACAAAAGGACTGGGATAAACAACAAACGAACAACTCCACTTGAGAGATAAACAACACACTAAAGGAGTGGGATAATGTCAAACGAAGAAGTCTATTCGAGATTTAAACAATATACAGAAGGAGTATGAGTATCACAAATGAAGAACACTACTTGAGAGTTAAACAAAACAATAAGGAGTGGGATAAACAACACAATAAACGAGTGGGATAATTACAAACGAAGAAGTCAATTTGAGATTGAAATAACACACAGTTGGAGTAATAAAATAACGAACGAAGAACCATACTTAAGAGTTAAACAAAACACAAACGGAGTGCGATAAACAACAAACGAACAACTCCACTTGAGAGATAAACAACACACTAAAGGAGTGGGATAATGTCAAATGAAGAAGTCTATTCAGGATTTAAATAGTACAGCGGAGTATGAGTTTCACAAACGAAGAACTCTACTTGAGAGTTAAACAACACACAAAAGCAGTGGGATAAACTACAAATGTAAAACTCTACTCGAGAGTTAAATAACACAATAAAGGAGTGGGAAAATTACAAACGGAGAAGTCAATTTGAGATTTAAACAACACATAGTAGGAGTAATAAAATAACGAACGAAGCACTCTACATGAGAGTTAAACAAAACACAAACGGAGTGTGATAAACAACTAACGAACAACTCCACTTGGGAGATAAACAACACACTAAAGGAGTGGGATAATGTCAAATGAAGAAGTCTATTCAGGATTTAAATAATACACAGGAGTATGAGTTTCACAAACGAAAAACTCTACTTGAGAGTTAAACATCATACAAAAGGAGTGGGATAAACTACAAATGTAAAACTCTACTCGAGAGTTAAATAACACAATAAAGGAGTCGAAAAATTACAAACGGAGAAGTCAATTTGAGATTTAAACAACACACAGGAGGAGTAATAAAATAACGAACGAAGAATTCTACTTGATAGTAAAACAAAACACAAAAGGATTGGGATAAAAAACAAACGAACAACTCCACTTGAGAGATAAACAACACACTGGAGGGGGATAATGTCAAACGAAAAAGTCTATTCGGCATTTAAACAATACACAGAAGGAGTATGAGTATCACAAACGAATAACACTACTTGAAAGTAAAACAACACACATAAGGAGTGGGATCAACAACACAATAAACGAGTGGCATAATTACAAACGGACACACAAGAGGAGTAATAAAATAACGAACGAAGAACTTTACATGAGAGTTAAACAAAACACAAACGGAGTGCGATAAACAACAAACGAACAACTCCACTTGAGAGATAAACAACACACTAAAGGAGTGGGATAATGTCAAATGAAGAAGTCTATTCAGGATTTAAATAATACACAGGAGTTTGAGTTTCACAAACGAAGAACTCTACTTTAGACTTAAATATCACACAAAAGGAGTGGGATAAACTAAAAATGTAAAACTCTACTCGAGAGTAAAATAATACAATAAAGGAGTGGAAAAATTACAAACGCAGAAGTCAATTTGAGATTTAAACAACACACTGGAGGAGTAATAAAATAACGAACGAAGAATTCTACTTGATAGTAAAACAAAACACAAAAGGAGTGGGATAAACAACAAACGAACAACTCCAATTGAGTGATAAACAACACAGTAGAGGGGGATAATGTCAAACGAAGAAGTCTATTCGGCATTTAAACAATACACAGAAGGAGTATGAGTATCACAAACGAATAACACTACGTGAAAGTTAAACAACACACATAAGGAGTGGGATCAACAACACAATAAACGAGTGGCGTAATTACAAACGGAGAAGTCAATTTGAGAATGAAACAACACACAGGAGGAGTAATAAAATAACGAACGAAGAACTCTACATGAGAGTTAAACAAAACACAAACGGAGTGCGATAAACAACAAACGAACAACTCCACTTGAGAGATAAACAACACACTAAAGGAGTGGGATAATGTCAAATGAAGAAGTCTATTCAGGATTTAAATAATACATCGGAGTATGAGTTTCACAAACGAAGAACTTTACTTGAGAGTTAAACAACACACAAAAGCAGTGGGATAAACTACAAATGTAAAACTCTACTCGAGAGTTAAATAACACAATAAAGGAGTGGGAAAATTACAAACGGAGAAGTCAATTTGAGAATTAAACAACACACTGCAAGACAGATAAAATTACGAACGAAGAACTCTAATTGTGAGTTAAATAACACACAAAAGGAGCGGGATAAAATACAAATGTAAAACTCTACTCGAGAGTTCAACAACAAAATAAAGGGGTGGGATAATTACAAACAGAGAAGTCAATTTGAGATTTAAAGAACACACCGGAGGAGTAATAAAATAACGAACGAAGAAATCTACGTGAGAGTAAAACAAATCACAAAAGGAGTGGGATAAACAACAAACGAACAACTCTAGTTGAGAGATAAACAACACACTAAAGGAAGGGGATAATGTCAAACGAAGAAGTCCATTCGGGATTTAAACAATGCACAAAAGGAGTATGAGTATCACAAACGAAGAACATTACATGAGAGTTAAACAACACAAATAAGGAGTGGGATAAACAACACAATAAATGAGTGGGATACTTACAAACAGAGAAGTCAATTTGAGATTTAAACAAAACACAAAAGGACTGGGATAAACAACAAACGAACAACTCCACTTGAGAGATAAACAACACTAAAGGAGGGATAATGTCAAACGAAGAAGTCTATTCGAGATTTAAACAATATCTGAAGGACTATGAGTATCACAAATGAAGAACACTACTTGAGAGTTAAACAAAACAATAAGGAGGGATAAACAACACAATAAGCAGGTGGGATAATTACAAGCGAAGAAGTCAATTTGAGATTGAAATAACACAGTTGGAGTAATAAAATAACGAACGAAGAACCATACTTAAGAGTTAAACAAAACACAAACGGAGTGCGATAAACAACAAACGAACAACTCCACTTGAGAGATAAACAACACACTAAAGGAGTGGGATAATGTCAAATGAAGAAGTCTATTCAGGATTTAAATAATACAGCGGAGTATGAGTTTCACAAACGAAGAACTCTACTTGAGAGTTAAGCAACACACAAAAGCAGTGGGATAAACTACAAATGTAAAACTCTACTCGAGAGTTAAATAACACAATAAAGGAGTGGGAAAATTACAAACGGAGAAGTCAATTTGAGATTTAAACAACACATAGTAGGAGTAATAAAATAACGAACGAAGCACTCTACATGAGAGTTAAACAAAACACAAACGGAGTGTGATAAACAACTAACAAACAACTCCACTTGGGAGATAAACAACACACTAAAGGAGTGGGATAATGTCAAATGAAGAAGTCTATTCAGGATTTAAATAATACACAGGAGTATGAGTTTCACAAACGAAAAACTCTACTTGAGAGTTAAACATCATACAAAAGGAGTGGGATAAACTACAAATGTAAAACTCTACTCGAGAGTTAAATAACACAATAAAGGAGTGGAAAAATTACAAACGGAGAAGTCAATTTGAGATTTAAACAACACACAGTAGGAGTAATAAAATAACGAACGAAGAATTCTACTTGATAGTAAAACAAAACACAAAAGGATTGGGATAAAAAACAAACGAACAACTCCACTTGAGAGATAAACAACACACTGGAGGGGGATAATGTCAAACGAAAAAGTCTATTCGGCATTTAAACAATACATGTATGAGTATGAGTATCACAAACGAATAACACTACTTGAAAGTAAAACAACACACATAAGGAGTGGGATCAACAACACAATAAACGAGTGGCATAATTACAAACGGACACACAAGAGGAGTAATAAAATAACGAACGAAGAACTTTACATGAGAGTTAAACAAATCACAAACGGAGTGCGATAAACAACAAACGAACAACTCCACTTGAGAGATAAACAACACACTAAAGGAGTGGGATAATGTCAAATGAAGAAGTCTATTCAGGATTTAAATAATACACAGGAGTTTGAGTTTCACAAACGAAGAACTCTACTTTAGACTTAAATATCACACAAAAGGAGTGGGATAAACTAAAAATGTAAAACTCTACTCGAGAGTAAAATAATACAATAAAGGAGTGGAAAAATTACAAACGCAGAAGTCAATTTGAGATTTAAACAACACACTGGAGGAGTAATAAAATAACGAACGAAGAATTCTACTTGATAGTAAAACAAAACACAAAAGGAGTGGGATAAACAACAAACGAACAACTCCAATTGAGTGATAAACAACACAGTAGAGGGGGATAATGTCAAACGAAGAAGTCTATTCGGCATTTAAACAATACACAGAAGGAGTATGAGTATCACAAACGAATAACACTACGTGAAAGTTAAACAACACACATAAGGAGTGGGATCAACAACACAATAAACGAGTGGCGTAATTACAAACGGAGAAGTCAATTTGAGAATGAAACAACACACAGGAGGAGTAATAAAATAACGAACGAAGAACTCTACATGAGAGTTAAACAAAACACAAACGGAGTGCGATAAACAATAAACGAACAACTCCACTTGAGAGATAAACAACACACTAAAGGAGTGGGATAATGTCAAATGAAGAAGTCTATTCAGGATTTAAATAATACATCGGAGTATGAGTTTCACAAACGAAGAACTTTACTTGAGAGTTAAACAACACACAAAAGCAGTGGGATAAACTACAAATGTAAAACTCTACCAGAGTTAAATAACACAATAAAGGAGTGGGAAAATTACAAACGGAGAAGTCAATTTGAGAATTAAACAACACACTGCAAGACAGATAAAATTACGAACGAAGAACTCTAATTGTGAGTTAAATAACACACAAAAGGAGCGGGATAAAATACAAATGTAAAACTCTACTCGAGAGTTCAACAACAAAATAAAGGGGTGGGATAATTACAAACAGAGAAGTCAATTTGAGATTTAAAGAACACACCGGAGGAGTAATAAAATAACGAACGAAGAAATCTACGTGAGAGTAAAACAAATCACAAAAGGAGTGGGATAAACAACAAACGAACAACTCTAGTTGAGAGATAAACAACACACTAAAGGAAGGGGATAATGTCAAACGAAGAAGTCCATTCGGGATTTAAACAATGCACAAAAGGAGTATGAGTATCACAAACGAAGAACATTACATGAGAGTTAAACAACACAAATAAGGAGTGGGATAAACAACACAATAAATGAGTGGGATAGTTACAAACAGAGAAGTCAATTTGAGATTTAAAAAAAACACAAAAGGACTGGGATAAACAACAAACGAACAACTCCACTTGAGAGATAAACAACACACTAAAGGAGTGGGATAATGTCAAACGAATAAGTCTATTCGAGATTTAAACAATATACAGAAGGAGTATGAGTATCACAAATGAAGAACACTACTTGAGAGTTAAACAAAACAATAAGGAGTGGGATAAACAATACAATAAACGAGTGGGATAATTACAAACGAAGAAGTCAATTTGAGATTGAAATAACACACAGTTGGAGTAATAAAATAACGAACGAAGAACCATACTTAAGAGTTAAACAAAACACAAACGGAGTGCGATAAACAACAAACGAACAACTCCACTTGAGAGATAAACAACACACTAAAGGAGTGGGATAATGTCAAATGAAGAAGTCTATTCAGGATTTAAATAATACAGCGGAGTATGAGTTTCACAAACGAAGAACTCTACTTGAGAGTTAAACAACACACAAAAGCAGTGGGATAAACTACAAATGTAAAACTCTACTCGAGAGTTAAATAACACAATAAAGGAGTGGGAAAATTACAAACGGAGAAGTCAATTTGAGATTTAAACAACACATAGTAGGAGTAATAAAATAACGAACGAAGCACTCTACATGAGAGTTAAACAAAACACAAACGGAGTGTGATAAACAACTAACGAACAACTCCACTTGGGAGATAAACAACACACTAAAGGAGTGGGATAATGTCAAATGAAGAAGTCTATTCAGGATTTAAATAATACACAGGAGTATGAGTTTCACAAACGAAAAACTCTACTTGAGAGTTAAACATCATACAAAAGGAGTGGGATAAACTACAAATGTAAAACTCTACTCGAGAGTTAAATAACACAATAAATGAGTGGAAAAATTACAAATGGAGAAGTCAATTTGAGATTTAAACAACACACAGGAGGAGTAATAAAATAACGAACGAAGAATTCTACTTGATAGTAAAACAAAACACAAAAGGATTGGGATAAAAAACAAACGAACAACTCCACTTGAGAGATAAACAACACCTTTGGAGGGGATAATGTCAAGCGAAAAGTCTATTCGGCATTTAAACAATACGGAAGGAGTATGAGTATCACAAGCGAATAACACTACTTGAAAGTAAAACAACACACATAAGGAGTGGGATCAACAACACTGATAAGCAGTGGCATAATTACAAACGGACACAAGAGGAGTAATAAAATAACGAACGAAGAACTTTACATGAGAGTTAAACAAAACACAAACGGAGTGCGATAAACAACAAACGAACAACTCCACTTGAGAGATAAACAACACACTAAAGGAGTGGGATAATGTCAAATGAAGAAGTCTATTCAGGATTTAAATAATACATGGAGTATGAGTTTCACAAGCGAAGAACTCTACTTGAGAGTTAAACAACACAAAAGCGGTGGGATAAACTACAAATGTAAAACTCTACTGAGAGTTAAATAACACAATAAAGGAGTGGAAAATTACAAGCGGAGAAGTCAATTTGAGATTTAAACAATACATAGTAGGAGTAATAAAATAACGAACGAAGCACTCTACATGAGAGTTAAACAAAACACAAACGGTGTGATAAACAACTAACGAACAACTCCACTTGGGAGATAAACAACACACTATAGGAGTGTGATAAGGTCACATGAAGAATACTCTTCAGGATTTAAAAAATACACAGCAGTATGATTATCACAAACGAAAAAATCTACTTGAGAGTTAAACATCATACAAAAGGAGTGGGATAAACTACAAATGTAAAACTCTACCAAGAGTTAAATAACACAATAAAGGAGGAAAATTACAAGCGGAGAAGTCAATTTGAGATTTAAACAACACAGGAGGAGTAATAAAATAACGAACGAAGAATTCTACTTGATAGTAAAACAAAACACAAAAGGATTGGGATAAAAAACAAACGAACAACTCCACTTGAGAGATAAACAACACACTGGAGGGGGATAATGTCAAACGAAAAAGTCTATTCGGCATTTAAACAATACACAGAAGGAGTATGAGTATCACAAACGAATAACACTACTTGAAAGTAAAACAACACACATAAGGAGTGGGATCAACAACACAATAAACGAGTGGCATAATTACAAACGGACACACAAGAGGAGTAATAAAATAACGAACGAAGAACTTTACATGAGAGTTAAACAAAACACAAACGGAGTGTCATAAACAACAAACGAACAACTCCACCTGAGAGATAAACAATACACTAAAGGAGTGAGATAATGTCAAATGAAGAAGTCTATTCAGGATTTAAATAATACACAGGTGTATGAGTTTCACGAACGAAGAACTCTACTTGAGACTTAAATATCACACAAAAGGAGTGGGATAATCTAAAAATGTAAAACTCTACTCGAGAGTTAAATAATACAATAAAGGAGTGGAAAAATTACAAACGGAGAAGTCAATTTGAGATTGAAACAACACACCGGAGGAGTAATAAAATAACGAACGAAGAATTCTACTTGATAGTAAAACAAAACACAAAAGGAGTGGGATAAACAACAAACGAACAACTCCAATTGAGTGATAAACAACACAGAAGGGGATAATGTCAAACGAAGAAGTCTATTCGGCATTTAAACAATACACAGAAAGAGTATGAGTATCACAAACGAATAACACTACATGAAAGTTAAACAACACACATAAGGAGTGGGATCAACAACACAATAAACGAGTGGCGTAATTATAAACGGAGAAGTCAATTTGAGATTGAAACAACACACAGGAGGAGTAATAAAATAACGAACGAAGAACTCTACATGAGAGTTAAACAAAACACAAACGGAGTGCGATAAACAACAAACGAACAACTCCACTTGAGAGATAAACAACACACTAAAGGAGTGGGATAATGTCAAATGAAGAAGTCTATTCAGGATTTAAATAATACATCGGAGTATGAGTTTCACAAACAAAGAACTTTGCTTGAGAGTTAAACAACACACAAAAGCAGTGGGATAAACTACAAATGTAAAACTCTACTCGAGAGTTAAATAACACAATAAAGGAGTGGAAAAATTACAAACGGAGAAGTCAATTTGAGATTTAAACAACACACTGCAAGACAGATAAAATTACGAACGAAGAACTCTAATTGTGAGTTAAATAACACACAAAAGGAGCGGGATAAAATACAAATGTAAAACTCTACTCGAGTTCAACAACAAAATAAAGGGGTGGGATAATTACAAACAGAGAAGTCAATTTGAGATTTAAAGAACACACCGGAGGAGTAATAAAATAACGAACGAAGAACTC
Source organism: Plantago major (assembly GCA_026545765.1). NCBI lineage: Eukaryota > Viridiplantae > Streptophyta > Magnoliopsida > Lamiales > Plantaginaceae > Plantago > Plantago major. The sequence goes on from CM048841.1 coordinate 44,388,453, forward strand.
TACCTGAGAGTAAAACAAATCACAAAAGGAGTGGGATAAATAACAAACGAATAACTCTAGTTGAGAGATAAACAACACACTAAAGGAGGGGGATAATGTCAAACGAAGAAGTCTATTCGATTTAAACAATGCACAAAAAGGAGTATGAGTATCACAACGAAAAAACATTACATGAGAGTTAAACAACACAAATAAGGAGTGGGATAAACAACACAATAAATGAGTGGGATAGTTACAAACAGAGAAGTCAATTTGAGATTGAAATAACACACAGTTGGAGTAATAAAATAACGAACGAAGAACCATACATGAGAGTTAAACAAAACACAAACGGAGTGCGATAAACAACAAACGAACAACTCCACTTGAGAGATAAACAACACACTAAAGGAGTGGGATAATGTCAAATGAAGAAGTCTATTCAGATTTAAATAATACAATGAGTATGAGTTTCACAAGCGAAGAACTCTACTTGAGAGTTAAACATCACACAAAAGCAGTGGGATAAACTACAAATGTAAAACTCTACTCGAGAGTTAAATAACACAATAAAGGAGTGGGAAAATTACAAACGGAGAAGTCAATTTGAGATTTAAACAACACATAGTAGGAGTAATAAAATAACGAACGAAGCACTCTACATGAGAGTTAAACAAAACACAAACGGAGTGTGATAAACAACTAACGAACAACTCCACTTGGGAGATAAACAACACACTAAAGGAGGGATAATGTCAAATGAAGAAGTCTATTCAGGATTTAAATAATACATGTGAGTATGAGTTTCACAAGCGAAAAACTCTACTTGAGAGTTAAACATCATACAAAAGTGGGATAAACTACAAATGTAAAACTACTGAGAGTTAAATAACACAATAAAGGAGGAAAAATTACAAACGGAGAAGTCAATTTGAGATTTAAACAACACATGGAGGAGTAATAAAATAACGAGCGAAGAATTCTACTTGATAGTAAAACAAAACACAAAAGGATTGGGATAAAAACAAGCGAACAACTCCACTTGAGAGATAAACAACACCTTTGGAGGGGATAATGTCAAGCGAAAAGTCTATTCGGCATTTAAACAATACATGTAAGAGTATGAGTATCACAAACGAATAACACTACTTGAAAGTAAAACAACACACATAAGGAGTGGGATCAACAACACAATAAACGAGTGGCATAATTACAAACGGACACACAAGAGGAGTAATAAAATAACGAACGAAGAACTTTACATGAGAGTTAAACAAAACACAAACGGAGTGTCATAAACAACAAACGAACAACTCCACCTGAGAGATAAACAATACACTAAAGGAGTGAGATAATGTCAAATGAAGAAGTCTATTCAGGATTTAAATAATACACAGGTGTATGAGTTTCACGAACGAAGAACTCTACTTGAGACTTAAATATCACACAAAAGGAGTGATAATCTAAAATGTAAAACTCTACTCGAGAGTTAAATAATACAATAAAGGAGGAAAATTACAAACGGAGAAGTCAATTTGAGATTGAAACAACACACCGGAGGAGTAATAAAATAACGAACGAAGAATTCTACTTGATAGTAAAACAAAACACAAAAGGAGCGGGATAAACAACAAACGAACAACTCCAATTGAGTGATAAACAACACAGTAGAGGGGGATAATGTCAAACGAAGAAGTCTATTCGGCATTTAAACAATACACAGAAAGAGTATGAGTATCACAAACGAATAACACTACATGAAAGTTAAACAACACACATAAGGAGTGGGATCAACAACACAATAAACGAGTGGCGTAATTATAAACGGAGAAGTCAATTTGAGATTGAAACAACACACAGGAGGAGTAATAAAATAACGAACGAAGAACTCTACATGAGAGTTAAACAAAACACAAACGGAGTGCGATAAACAACAAACGAACAACTCCACTTGAGAGATAAACAACACACTAAAGGAGTGGGATAATGTCAAATGAAGAAGTCTATTCAGGATTTAAATAATACATCGGAGTATGAGTTTCACAAACGAAGAACTTTGCTTGAGAGTTAAACAACACACAAAAGCAGTGGGATAAACTACAAATGTAAAACTCTACTCGAGAGTTAAATAACACAATAAAGGAGTGGAAAAATTACAAACGGAGAAGTCAATTTGAGATTTAAACAACACACTGCAAGACAGATAAAATTACGAACGAAGAACTCTAATTGTGAGTTAAATAACACACAAAAGGAGCGGGATAAAATACAAATGTAAAACTCTACTCGAGAGTTCAACAACAAAATAAAGGGGTGGGATAATTACAAACAGAGAAGTCAATTTGAGATTTAAAGAACACACCGGAGGAGTAATAAAATAACGAACGAAGAACTCTACCTGAGAGTAAAACAAATCACAAAAGGAGTGGGATAAATAACAAACGAATAACTCTAGTTGAGAGATAAACAACACACTAAAGGAGGGGGATAATGTCAAACGAAGAAGTCTATTCGGGATTTAAACAATGCACAAAAGGAGTATGAGTATCACAAACGAAAACATTACATGAGAGTTAAACAACACAAATAAGGAGTGGGATAAACAACACAATAAATGAGTGGGATAGTTACAAACAGAGAAGTCAATTTGAGATTGAAATAACACACAGTTGGAGTAATAAAATAACGAACGAAGAACCATACATGAGAGTTAAACAAAACACAAACGGAGTGCGATAAACAACAAACGAACAACTCCACTTGAGAGATAAACAACACACTAAAGGAGTGGGATAATGTCAAATGAAGAAGTCTATTCAGGATTTAAATAATACAGCGGAGTATGAGTTTCACAAACGAAGAACTCTACTTGAGAGTTAAACATCACACAAAAGCAGTGGGATAAACTACAAATGTAAAACTCTACTCGAGAGTTAAATAACACAATAAAGGAGTGGGAAAATTACAAACGGAGAAGTCAATTTGAGATTTAAACAACACATAGTAGGAGTAATAAAATAACGAACGAAGCACTCTACATGAGAGTTAAACAAAACACAAACGGAGTGTGATAAACAACTAACGAACAACTCCACTTGGGAGATAAACAACACACTAAAGGAGTGGGATAATGTCAAATGAAGAAGTCTATTCAGGATTTAAATAATACACAGGAGTATGAGTTTCACAAACGAAAAACTCTACTTGAGAGTTAAACATCATACAAAAGGAGTGGGATAAACTACAAATGTAAAACTCTACTCGAGAGTTAAATAACACAATAAAGGAGTGGAAAAATTACAAACGGAGAAGTCAATTTGAGATTTAAACAACACACAGGAGGAGTAATAAAATAACGAACGAAGAATTCTACTTGATAGTAAAACAAAACACAAAAGGATTGGGATAAAAAACAAACGAACAACTCCACTTGAGAGATAAACAACACACTGGAGGGGGATAATGTCAAACGAAAAAGTCTATTCGGCATTTAAACAATACACAGAAGGAGTATGAGTATCACAAACGAATAACACTACTTGAAAGTAAAACAACACACATAAGGAGTGGGATCAACAACACAATAAACGAGTGGCATAATTACAAACGGACACACAAGAGGAGTAATAAAATAACGAACGAAGAACTTTACATGAGAGTTAAACAAAACACAAACGGAGTGTGATAAACAACAAACGAACAACTCCACCTGAGAGATAAACAATACACTAAAGGAGTGAGATAATGTCAAATGAAGAAGTCTATTCAGGATTTAAATAATACACAGGTGTATGAGTTTCACGAACGAAGAACTCTACTTGAGACTTAAATATCACACAAAAGGAGTGGGATAATCTAAAAATGTAAAACTCTACTCGAGAGTTAAATAATACAATAAAGGAGTGCAAAAATTACAAACGGAGAAGTCAATTTGAGATTGAAACAACACACCGGAGGAGTAATAAAATAACGAACGAAGAATTCTACTTGATAGTAAAACAAAACACAAAAGGAGCGGGATAAACAACAAACGAACAACTCCAATTGAGTGATAAACAACACAGAAGGGGATAATGTCAAACGAAGAAGTCTATTCGGCATTTAAACAATACACAGAAGGAGTATGAGTATCACAAACGAATAACACTACATGAAAGTTAAACAACACACATAAGGAGTGGGATCAACAACACAATAAACGAGTGGCGTAATTATAAACGGAGAAGTCAATTTGAGATTGAAACAACACACAGGAGGAGTAATAAAATAACGAACGAAGAACTCTACATGAGAGTTAAACAAAACACAAACGGAGTGCGATAAACAACAAACGAACAACTCCACTTGAGAGATAAACAACACACTAAAGGAGTGGGATAATGTCAAATGAAGAAGTCTATTCAGGATTTAAATAATACACAGGAGTATGAGTTTCACAAACGAAAAACTCTACTTGAGAGTTAAACATCATACAAAAGGAGTGGGATAAACTACAAATGTGAAACTCTACTCGAGAGTTAAATAACACAATAAAGGAGTGGAAAAATTACAAACGGAGAAGTCAATTTGAGATTTAAACAACACACAGGAGGAGTAATAAAATAACGAACGAAGAATTCTACTTGATAGTAAAACAAAACACAAAAGGATTGGGATAAAAAACAAACGAACAACTCAACTTGAGAGATAAACAACACACTGGAGGGGGATAATGTCAAACGAAAAAGTCTATTCGGCATTTAAACAATACACAGAAGGAGTATGAGTATCACAAACGAATTACACTACTTGAAAGTAAAACAACACACATAAGCAGTGGGATCAACAACACAATAAACGAGTGGCATAATTACAAACGGACACACAAGAGGAGTAATAAAATAACGAACGAAGAACTTTACATGAGAGTTAAACAAAACACAAACGGAGTGCGATAAACAACAAACGAACAACTCCACTTGAGAGATAAACAACACACTAAAGGAGTGGGATAATGTCAAATGAAGAAGTCTATTCAGGATTTAAATAATACAGCGGAGTATGAGTTTCACAAACGAAGAACTCTACTTGAGAGTTAAACAACACACAAAAGCAGTGGGATAAACTACAAATGTAAAACTCTACTCGAGAGTTAAATAACACAATAAAGGAGTGGGAAAATTACAAACGGAGAAGTCAATTTGAGATTTAAACAACACATAGTAGGAGTAATAAAATAACGAACCAAGCACTCTACATGAGAGTTAAACAAAACACAAACGGAGTGTGATAAACAACTAACGAACAACTCCACTTGGGAGATAAACAACACACTAAAGGAGTGGGATAATGTCAAATGAAGAAGTCTATTCAGGATTTAAATAATACACAGGAGTATGAGTTTCACAAACGAAAAACTCTACTTGAGAGTTAAACATCACACAAAAGGAGTGGGATAAACTACAAATGTAAAACTCTACTCGAGAGTTAAATAACACAATAAAGGAGTGGAAAAATTACAAACGGAGAAGTCAATTTGAGATTTAAACAACACACAGTAGGAGTAATAAAATAACGAACGAAGAATTCTACTTGATAGTAAAACAAAACACAAAAGGAGTGGGATAAAAAACAAACGAACAACTCCACTTGAGAGATAAACAACACCTTTGGAGGGGATAATGTCAAACGAAAAAGTCTATTCGGCATTTAAACAATACACAGAAGGAGTATGAGTATCACAAACGAATAACACTACTTGAAAGTAAAACAACACACATAAGGAGTGGGATCAACAACACAATAAACGAGTGGCATAATTACAAACGGACACACAGGAGGAGTAATAAAATAACAAACGAAAAACTCTACTTGAGAGTTAAACAAAACACAAACGGAGTGTGATAAACAACAAACGAACAACTCCACCTGAGAGATAAACAATACACTAAAGGAGTGAGATAATGTCAAATGAAGAAGTCTATTCAGGATTTAAATAATACACAGGTGTATGAGTTTCACGAACGAAGAACTCTACTTGAGACTTAAATATCACACAAAAGGAGTGGGATAATCTAAAAATGTAAAACTCTACTCGAGAGTTAAATAATACAATAAAGGAGTGGAAAAATTACAAACGGAGAAGTCAATTTGAGATTGAAACAACACACCGGAGGAGTAATAAAATAACGAACGAAGAATTCTACTTGATAGTAAAACAAAACACAAAAGGAGTGGGATAAACAACAAACGAACAACTCCAATTGAGTGATAAACAACACAGTAGAGGGGGATAATGTCAAACGAAGAAGTCTATTCGGCATTTAAACAATACACAGAAGGAGTATGAGTATCACAAACGAATAACACTACATGAAAGTTAAACAACACACATAAGGAGTGGGATCAACAACACAATAAACGAGTGGCGTAATTATAAACGGAGAAGTCAATTTGAGATTGAAACAACACACAGGAGGAGTAATAAAATAACGAACGAAGAACTCTACATGAGAGTTAAACAAAACACAAACGGAGTGCGATAAACAACAAACGAACAACTCCACTTGAGAGATAAACAACACACTAAAGGAGTGGGATAATGTCAAATGAAGAAGTCTATTCAGGATTTAAATAATACATCGGAGTATGAGTTTCACAAACGAAGAACTTTACTTGAGAGTTAAACAACACACAAAAGCAGTGGGATAAACTACAAATGTAAAACTCTACTCGAGAGTTAAATAACACAATAAAGGAGTGGAAAAATTACAAACGGAGAAGTCAATTTGAGATTTAAACAACACACTACAAGACAGATAAAATTACGAACGAAGAACTCTAATTGTGAGTTAAATAACACACAAAAGGAGCGGGATAAAATACAAATGTAAAACTCTACTCGAGAGTTCAACAACAAAATAAAGGGGTGGGATAATTACAAACAGAGAAGTCAATTTGAGATTTAAAGAACACACCGGAGGAGTAATAAAATAACGAACGAAGAACTCTACCTGAGAGTAAAACAAATCACAAAAGGAGTGGGATAAATAACAAACGAATAACTCTAGTTGAGAGATAAACAACACACTAAAGGAGGGGGATAATGTCAAACGAAGAAGTCTATTCGAGATTTAAACAATGCACAAAAGGAGTATGAGTATCACAAACGAAAACATTACATGAGAGTTAAACAACACAAATAAGGAGTGGGATAAACAACACAATAAATGAGTGGGATAGTTACAAACAGAGAAGTCAATTTGAGATTGAAACAAAACACAAAAAGACTTGGATAAACAACAAACGAGCAACTCCACTTGAGAGATAAACAACACACTAAACGAGTGGGATAATGTGAAATGAAGAAGTCTATTCAGGATTTAAATAATACATCGGAGTATGAGTTTCACAAACGAAGAACTCTACTTGTGAGTTAAACAACACACAAAAGCAGTGGGATAAACTACAAATGTAAAACTCTACTCGAGAGTTAAATAACACAATAAAGGAGTGGGAAAATTACAAACGGAGAAGTCAATTTGAGATCTAAACAACACACTGCAAGACAGATAAAATTACGAACGAAGAACTCTAATTGTGAGTTAAATAACACACAAAAGGAACGGGATAAAATACATATGTAAAACTCTACTCGAGAGTTCAACAACAAAATAAAGGGGTGGGATAATTACAAACAGAGAAGTGAATTTGAGATTTAAAGAACACACCGGAGGAGTAATAAAATAACGAACGAAGAAGTCTACCTGAGAGTAAAACAAATCACAAAAGGAGTGGGATAAATAACAAACGAATAACTCTAGTTGAGAGATAAACAACACACTAAAGGATGGGTATAATGTCAAATGAAGAAGTCTATTCAGGATTTAAATAATACATCGGAGTATGAGTTTCACAAACGAAGAACTTTACTTGAGAGTTAAACAACACACAAAAGCAGTGGGATAAACTACAAATGTAAAACTCTACTCGAGAGTTAAATAACACAATAAAGGAGTGGGAAAATTACAAACGGAGAAGTCAATTTGAGATTTAAACAACACACTGCAAGAGAGATAAAATTACGAACGAAGAACTCTAATTGTGAGTTAAATAACACACAAAAGGAGCGGGATAAAATACAAATGTAAAACTCTACTCGAGAGTTCAACAACAAAATAAAGGGGTGGGATGATTACAAACAGAGAAGTCAATTTGAGATTTAAAGAACACACCGGAGGAGTAATAAAATAACGAACGAAGTACTCTACCTGAGAGTAAAACAAATCACAAAAGGAGTGGGATAAATAACAAACGAATAACTCTAGTTGAGAGATAAACAACACACTAAAGGAGGGGGATAATGTCAAACGAAGAAGTCTATTCGGGATTTAAACAATGCACAAAAGGAGTATGAGTATCACAAACGAAAACATTACATGAGAGTTAAACAACACAAATAAGGAGTGGGATAAACAACACAATAAATGAGTGGGATAGTTACAAACAGAGAAGTCAATTTGAGATTTAAACAAAACACAAAAAGACTTGGATAAACAACAAACGAACAACTCCACTTGAGAGATAAACAACACACTAAAGGAGTGGGATAATGTGAAATGAAGAAGTCTATTCAGGATTTAAATAATACATCGGAGTATGAGTTTCACCAACGAAGAACTCTACTTGAGAGTTAAACAACACACAAAAGCAGTGGGATAAACTACAAATGTAAAACTCTACTCGAGAGTTAAATAACACAATAAAGGAGTGGGAAAATTACAAACGGAGAAGTCAATTTGAGATTTAAACAACACACTGCAAGACAGATAAAATTACGAACGAAGAACTCTAATTGTGAGTTAAATAACACACAAAAGGAACGGGATAAAATACATATGTAAAACTCTACTCGAGAGTTCAACAACAAAATAAAGGGGTGGGATAATTACAAACAGAGAAGTGAATTTGAGATTTAAAGAACACACCGGAGGAGTAATAAAATAACGAACGAAGAAGTCTACCTGAGAGTAAAACAAATCACAAAAGGAGTGGGATAAACAACAAACGAACAACTCCACTTGAGAGATAAACAACACACTAAAGGAGTGGAATAATGTCAAACGAAGATGTCTATTCGAGATTTAAACAATACACAGAAGGAGTATGAGTATCACAAATGAAGAACACTACTTGAGAGTTAAACAACACACATAAGGAGTGGGATAAACAACACAATAAACGAGTGGGATAATTACAAACGAAGAAGTCAATTTCAGATTGAAATAACACACAGGAGGAGTAATAAAATAACGAACGAAGAACTCTACTTGGGAGTTAAACAACACACAAAAGGAGTGGGATAAACTACAAATGTAAAACTCTACTCGAGAGTTAAATACCACAATAATGGAGTAGGAAAATTACAAATGGAGAAGTCAATTTGAGATTTAAACAACACACTGGAGGACAGATAAAATTACGAACGAAGAACTCTAATTGTGAGTTAAATAACACACAAAAGGAATGCAATAAACTACAAATGTAAAACTCTAGTCGAGAGTTCAACAACACAACAAAGCGGTGGGATAATTACAAACAAAGAAGTCAATTTGAGATTTAAAGAACACACCGGAGGAGTAATAAAATAACGAATGAAGTACTCTACTTGAGAGTAAAACAAATCACAAAAGGAGTGGGATAAACTACAAACGAACAACTCCACTTGAAAGATAAACAACACACTAAAAGAGTGGGATACCGAGAAACAAAAAAGTCTATTCGATATTTAAATAATAATCAGAAAGGAGTAAGAGTATCACAAACGAAGAACTCCAATTGACAATTAAACAACACACAAAAGGAGTGGGATATCAACAAATGAACAAGTCCACTTGAGAGGTAAAAACACACTAAAAGAGTGGGATAGTGTCAAATGAAGAAGTCTATTCGATATTTAAACAATACACAGAACGAGTAAGAGTATCACAAATAAAGAAATATACTTGAAACTTAAACAAAACACAAAAGGACTTGGACAAAAAAAACGAACAACTCCACTTGAGAGATAAAGAACACACAAAAGGAGTGGGATAAACTACCAATGTAAAACTTTACCCGAGAGTTAAACAACACAATAAAGTAGTGAGCAAATAACAAACAGACTAGTCAATTTGAGATTTAAACAAGACACTGGAGGAGTAATAAAATAACGAACGAAGAATTCTACTTGATAGTACAACAAAATACAAAAGGAGTGGGATAAAAAACAAACGAACAACTCCAGTTGAGAGATAAACAACACACTAGAGGGGGATAATGTCAAACGAAGAAGTCTATTCGAGATTTAAACAATACACAGAAGGAGTATGAGTATCACAAACGAATAACACTACATTTAAGTAAAACAACACACATAAGGAGTGGGATCAACAACACAATAAACGGGTGGCATAATTACAAACGGAGAAGTCAATTTGAGATTGAAACAACACACAGGAGGAGTAATAAAATAACGAACGAAAAACTCTACATGAGTTAAACAAAACACAAACGGAGTGTGATAAACAACAAACGAACAACTCCACTTGAGAGATAAACAACACACTAAAGAAGTGGAATAATGTCAAACGAAGAAGTCTATTCGAGATTTAAACAATACACAGAAGGAGTATGAGTATCACAAATGAAGAACACTACTTGAGAGTTAAACAACACACATAAGGAGTGGGATAAACAACACAATAAACGAGTGGGATAATTACAAACGAAGAAGTCAATTTCAGATTGAAATAACACACAGGAGGAGTAATAAAATAACGAACGAAGAACCCTACTTGAGAATTAAACAAAACACAAACGGAGTGTGATAAACAACAAACGAACAACTCCACTTGAGAGATAAACAACACACTAAAGGAGTGGGATAATGTCAAATGAAGAAGACTATTCAGGATTTAAATAATACACAGGAGTATGAGTTTCACAAACGAAGAACTCTACTTGAAAGTTAAACAACACACAAAAGGAGTGGGATAAACTACAAATGTAAAACTCTACTCGAGAGTTAAATACCACAATAATAGAGTAGGAAAATTACAAACAGAGAAGTCAATTTGAGATTTAAACAACACACTGGAGGACAGATAAAATTACGAACGAAGAACTCTAATTGTGAGTTAAATAACACACAAAAGGAATGCAATAAACTACAAATGTAAAACTCTAGTCGAGAGTTCAACAACACAACAAAAGGGTGGGATAATTACAAACTAAGAAGTCAATTTGAGATTTAAAGAACACACCGGAGGAGTAATAAAATAACGAATGAAGTACTCTACTTGAGAGTAAAACAAATCACAAAAGGAGTGGGATAAACAACAAACGAACAACTCCACTTGAAAGATAAACAACACACTAAAAGAGTGGGATACTGAGAAACAAAAAAGTCTATTCGAGATTTAAATAATAAATAGAAAGGAGTAAGAGTATCACAAACGAAGAACTCCAATTGAGAATTAAACAACACACAAAAGGAGTGGGATATCAACAAACGAACAAGTCCACTTGAGAGGTAAAAACACACTAAAAGAGTGGGATAGTGTCAAATGAAGAAGTCTATTCGATATTTAAACAATACACAGAACGAGTAAGAGTATCACAAATAAAGAAATATACTTGAACCTTAAACAAAACACAAAAGGACTTGGACAAAAAAAAACGAACAACTCCACTTGAGAGATCAACAACACACAAAAGGAGTGGGATAAACTACAAATGTAAAACTTTACCCGAGAGTTAAACAACACAATAAAGTAGTGGGCAAATAACAAACAGACTAGTCAATTTGAGATTTAAACAACACACTGGAGGAGTAATAAAATAACGAACGAAGAATTCTACTTGATAGTACAACAAAATACAAAAGGAGTGGGATAAAAAACAAACGAACAACTCCACTTGAGAGATAAACAACACACTAGATGGGGATAATGTCAAACGAAAAAGTCTATTCGGCATTTAAACAATACACAGAAGGAGTATGAGTATCACAAACGAATAACACTACTTGAAAGTAAAACAACACACATAAGGAGTGAGATCAACAACACAATAAACGGGTGGCATATTTACAACCGGAGAAGTCAATTTGAGATTGAAACAACACAAAGGAGGAGTAATAAAATAACGAACGAAAAACTCTACATGAGAGTTAAACAAAACACAAACGGAGTGTGATAAACAACAAACGAACAACTCCACTTGAGAGATAAACAAGACACTAAAGGAGTGGGATAATGTCAAATGTGGAAGTCTATTCAGGATTTAAATAATACACAGGAGTATGAGTTTCACAAACGAAAAACTCTACTTGAGAGTTAAACATCACACAAAAGGAGTGGGATAAACTACAAATGTAAAACTCTACACGAGAGTTAAATAACACAATAAAGGAGTGGACAAATTACAAACGGAGAAGTCAATTTGAGATTTAAAAAACACACAGGAGGATTAATAAAATAACGAACGAAGAACTCTACATGAGAGTTAAACAAAACACAAACGGAGTGTGATAAACAACAAACGAACAACTCCACTTGAGAGATAAACAACACACTAAAGGAGTGGGATAATGTCAAATGAAGAAGTCTATTCAGGATTTAAATAATACACAGGAGTATGAGTTTCACAAACGAAAAACTCTACTTGAGAGTTAAACATCACACAAAAGGAGTGGGATAAACTACAAATGTAAAACTCTACTCGAGAGTTAAATAACACAATAAAGGAGTGGATAAATTACAAACAGAGAAGTCAATTTGAGATTTAAAAAACACACAGGAGGAGTAATAAAATAACGAACGAAGAACTCTACATGAGAGTTAAACAAAACACAAATGGAGTGCGATAAACAACAAACGAACAACTCCACTTGAGAGATAAACAACACACTAAAGGAGTGGGATAATGTCAAATGAAGAAGACTATTCAGGATTTAAATAATACACAGGAGTATGAGTTTCACAAACGAAGAACTCTACTTGAGAGTTAAACAACACACAAAAGGAGTGGGTTAAACTAGAAATGTAAAACTCTACTCGAGAGTTCAACAACACAACAAAGGGGTGGGATAATTACAAACAGAGAAGTCAATTTGAGATTTAAAGAACACACCGGAGGAGTAATAAAATAACGAACGAAGAACTCTACTTGAGAGTAAAACAAAACACAAAAGGAGTGGGATAAACAACAAACGAACAACTCCACTTGAAAGATAAACAACACACTAAAAGAGTGGGATAACAACAAGCGAACAAGTCCACCTGAGAGGTAAAAACACACTAAAAGTGTGGGATAGTGTCAAATGAAGAAGTCTATTCGATATTTAAACAATACACAGAACGAGTAAGAGTATCACAAATAAAGAAATATACTTGAAAGTTAAACAAAACACAAAAGGACTTGGACAAAAAAAAAACGAACAACTCCACTTGAGAGATAAACAACACACAAAAGGAGTGGGATAAACTACAAATGTAAAACTTTACCCGAGAGTTAAACAACACAATAAAGTAGTAGGCATATAACAAACAGACTAGTCAATTTGAGATTTAAACAACACACTGGAGGAGTAATAAAATAACGAACGAAGAATTCTACTGGATAGTAAAACAAAACACAAAAGGAGTGGGATAAAAAACAAGAACAACTCCACTTGAGAGATAAACAACACACTAGAGGGGGATAATGTCAAACGAAAAAGTCTATTCGGCATTTAAACAATACACAGAAGGAGTATGAATATCACAAACGAATAACACTACTTGAAAGTAAAACAACACACATAAGGAGTGGAATCAACAACACAATAAACGGGTGGCATAATTACAAACGGAGAAGTCAATTTGAGATTGAAACAACACACAGGAGGAGTAATAAAATAACGAACGAAAAACTCTACATGAGAGTTAAACAAAACACAAACGGAGTGTGATAAACAACAAATGAACAACTCCACTTGATAGATAAACAACACACTAAAGGAGTGGGATAATGTCAAATGAAGAAGTCTATTCAGGATTTAAATAATACACAGGAGTATGAGTTTCACAAACGAAAAACACTACTTGAGAGTTAAACATCACACAAAAGGAGTGGGATAAACTACAAATGTAAAACTCTACTCGAGAGTTAAATAACACAATAAAGGAGTGGACAAATTACAAACGGAGAAGTCAATTTGAGATTTAAAAAACACACAGGAGGAGTAATAAAATAACGAACGAAGAACTCTACATGAGAGTTAAACAAAACACAAACGGAGTGTGATAAACAACAAACGAACAACTCCACTTGAGAGATAAACAACACACTAAAGGAGTGGGATAATGTCAAATGAAGAAGTCTATTCAGGATTTAAATAATACACAGGAGTATGAGTTTCACAAACGAAGAACTCTACTTGAGAGTTAAACAAACACAAAAGCAGTGGGATAAACTACAAATGTAAAACTCTACTCGAGAGTTAAATAACACAATAAAGGAGTGGGAAAATTACAAACGGAGAAGTCAATTTGAGATTTAAACAACACACTGCAAGACAGATAAAATTACGAACGAAGAACTCTAATTGTGAGTTAAATAACACACAAAAGGAACGGGATAAAATACAAATGTAAAACTCTACCCGAGAGTTCAACAACAAAGTAAAGGGGTGGGATAATTACAAACAGAGAAGTCAATTTGAGATTTAAAGAACACACCGGAGGAGTAATAAAATAACGAACGAAGAACTCTACCTGAGGGTAAAACAAATGACAAAAGGAGTGGGATAAACAACAAACGAACAACTCCACTTGAGAGATAAACAACACACTAAAAGAGTGGGATACTGAGAAACAAAAAAGTCTATTCGAGATTTAAACAATACACAGAAGAAGTATGAGTATCACAAATGAAGAACACTACTTGAGAGTTAAACAACACACATAAGGAGTGGGATAAACAACACAATAAACGAGTGGGATAATTACAAACGAAGAAGTCAATTTCAGATTGAAATAACACACAGGAGGAGTAATAAAATAACGAACGAAGAACCCTACTTGAGAGTTAAACAAAACATAAACGGAGTGCGATAAACAACAAACGAACAACTCCACTTGAGAGATAAACAACACACTAAAGGAGTGGGATAATGTCAAATGAAGAAGACTATTCAGGATTTAAATAATACACAGGAGTATGAGTTTCACAAACGAAGAACTCTACTTGAGAGTTAAACAACACACAAAAGGAGTGGGATAAACTACAAATGTAAAACTCTACTCGAGAGTTAAATACCACAATAATGGATTAGGAAAATTACAAACGGAGAAGTCAATTTGAGATTTAAACAACACACTGGGGGACAGATAAAATTACGAACGAAGAACTCTAATTGTGAGTTAAATAACACACAAAAGGAATGCAATAAACTACAAATGTAAAACTCTAGTCGAGAGTTCAACAACACAACAAAGCGGTGGGATAATTACAAACAAAGAAGTCAATTTGAGATTTAAAGAACACACCGGAGGAGTAATAAAATAACGAATGAAGTACTCTACTTGAGAGTAAAACAAATCACAAAAGGAGTGGGATAAACTACAAACGAACAACTCCACTTGAAAGATAAACAACACACTAAAAGAGTGGGATACCGAGAAACAAAAAAAGTCTATTCGAGATTTAAATAATAAACAGATAGGAGTAAGTGAATCACAAACGAAGAACTCCAATTGACAATTAAACAACACACAAAAGGAGTGGGATATCAACAAATGAACAAGTGCACTTGAGAGGTAAAAACACACTAAAAGAGTGGGATAGTGTCAAATGAAGAAGTCTATTCGATATTTAAACAATACACAGAACGAGTAAGAGTATCACAAATAAAGAAATATACTTGAAACTTAAACAAAACACAAAAGGACTTGGACAAAAAAAACGAACAACTCCACTTGAGAGATAAAGAACACACAAAAGGAGTGGGATAAACTACCAATGTAAAACTTTACCCGAGAGTTAAACAACACAATAAAGTAGTGAGCAAATAACAAACAGACTAGTCAATTTGAGATTTAAACAAGACACTGGAGGAGTAATAAAATAACGAACGAAGAATTCTACTTGATAGTACAACAAAATACAAAAGGAGTAGGATAAAAAACAAACGAACAACTCCAGTTGAGAGATAAACAACACACTAGAGGGGGATAATGTCAAACGAAAAAGTCTATTCGGCATTTAAACAATACACAGAAGGAGTATGAGTATCACAAACGAATAACACTACATGAAAGTAAAACAACACACATAAGGAGTGGGATCAACAACACAATAAACGGGTGGCATAATTACAAACGGAGAAGTCAATTTGAGATTGAAACAACACACATGAGGAGTAATAAAATAACGAACGAAAAACTCTACATGAGTTAAACAAAACACAAACGGAGTGTGATAAATAACAAACGAACAACTCCACTTGAGAGATAAACAACACACTAAAGAAGTGGAATAATGTCAAACGAAGAAGTCTATTCGAGATTTAAACAATACACAGAAGGAGTATGAGTATCACAAATGAAGAACACTACTTGAGAGTTAAACAACACACATAAGGAGTGGGATAAACAACACAATAAACGAGTGGGATAATTACAAACGAAGAAGTCAATTTCAGATTGAAATAACACACAGGAGGAGTAATAAAATAACGAACGAAGAACCCTACTTGAGAGTTAAACAAAACACAAACGGAGTGTGATAAACAACAAACGAACAACTCCACTTGAGAGATAAACAACACACTAAAGGAGTGGGATAATGTCAAATGAAGAAGACTATTCAGGATTTAAATAATACACAGGAGTATGAGTTTCACAAACGAAGAACTCTACTTGAAAGTTAAACAACACACAAAAGGAGTGGGATAAACTACAAATGTAAAACTCTACTCGAGAGTTAAATACCACAATAATAGAGTAGGAAAATTACAAACGGAGAAGTCAATTTGAGATTTAAACAACACACTGGAGGACAGATAAAATTACGAACGAAGAACTCTAATTGTGAGTTAAATAACACACAAAAGGAATGCAATAAACTACAAATGTAAAACTCTAGTCGAGAGTTCAACAACACAACAAAAGGGTGGGATAATTACAAACAAAGAAGTCAATTTGAGATTTAAAGAACACACCGGAGGAGTAATAAAATAACGA
This sequence comes from Plantago major, assembly GCA_026545765.1. Taxonomy (NCBI): domain Eukaryota; kingdom Viridiplantae; phylum Streptophyta; class Magnoliopsida; order Lamiales; family Plantaginaceae; genus Plantago; species Plantago major. Next base: position 44,405,678 of record CM048841.1, read on the forward strand.
ATGAAGTACTCTACTTGAGAGTAAAACAAATCACAAAAGGAGTGGGATAAACAACAAACGAACAACTCCACTTGAAAGATAAACAACACACTAAAAGAGTGGGATACTGAGAAACAAAAAAGTCTATTCGAGATTTAAATAATAAATAGAAAGGCGTAAGAGTATCACAAACGAAGAACTCCAATTGAGAATTAAACAACACACAAAAGGAGTGGGATATCAACAAACGAACAAGTCCACTTGAGAGGTAAAAACACACTAAAAGAGTGGGATAGTGTCAAATGAAGAAGTCTATTCGATATTTAAACAATACACAGAACGAGTAAGAGTATCACAAATAAAGAAATATACTTGAACCTTAAACAAAACACAAAAGGACTTGGACAAAAAAAAACGAACAACTCCACTTGAGAGATAAACAACACACAAAAGGAGTGGGATAAACTACAAATGTAAAACTTTACCCGAGAGTTAAACAACACAATAAAGTAGTGGGCAAATAACAAACAGACTAGTCAATTTGAGATTTAAACAACACACTGGAGGAGTAATAAAATAACGAACGAAGAATTCTACTTGATAGTACAACAAAATACAACAGGAGTGGGATAAAAAACAAACGAACAACTCCACTTGAGAGATAAACAACACACTAGATGGGGATAATGTCAAACGAAAAAGTCTATTCGGCATTTAAACAATACACAGAAGGAGTATGAGTATCACAAACGAATAACACTACTTGAAAGTAAAACAACACACATAAGGAGTGAGATCAACAACACAATAAACGGGTGGCATATTTACAACCGGAGAAGTCAATTTGAGATTGAAACAACACAAAGGAGGAGTGATAAAATAACGAACGAAAAACTCTACATGAGAGTTAAACAAAACACAAACGGAGTGTGATAAACAACAAACGAACAACTCCACTTGAGAGATAAACAACACACTAAAGGAGTGGGATAATGTCAAATGTGGAAGTCTATTCAGGATTTAAATAATACACAGGAGTATGAGTTTCACAAACGAAAAACTCTACTTGAGAGTTAAACATCACACAAAAGGAGTGGGATAAACTACAAATGTAAAACTCTACACGAAAGTTAAATAACACAATAAAGGAGTGGACAAATTACAAACGGAGAAGTCAATTTGAGATTTAAAAAACACACAGGAGGAGTAATAAAATAACGAACGAAGAACTCTACATGAGAGTTAAACAAAACACAAACGGAGTGTGATAAACAACAAACGAACAACTCCACTTGAGAGATAAACAACACACTAAAGGAGTGGGATAATGTCAAATGTGGAAGTCTATTCAGGATTTAAATAATACACAGGAGTATGAGTTTCACAAACGAAAAACTCTACTTGAGAGTTAAACATCACACAAAAGGAGTGGGATAAACTACAAATGTAAAACTCTACACGAGAGTTAAATAACACAATAAAGGAGTGGACAAATTACAAACGGAGAAGTCAATTTGAGATTTAAAAAACACACAGGAGGAGTAATAAAATAACGAACGAAGAACTCTACATGAGAGTTAAACAAAACACAAACGGAGTGTGATAAACAACAAACGAACAACTCCACTTGAGAGATAAACAACACACTAAAGGAGTGGGATAATGTCAAATGAAGAAGACTATTCAGGATTTAAATAATACACAGGAGTATGAGTTTTACAAACGAAGAACTCTACTTGAGAGTTAAACAACACACAAAAGGAGTGGGTTAAACTAGAAATGTAAAACTCTACTCGAGAGTTCAACAACACAACAAAGGGGTGGGATAATTACAAACAGAGAAGTCAATTTGAGATTTAAAGAACACACCGGAGGAGTAATAAAATAACGAACGAAGAACTCTACTTGAGAGTAAAACAAAACACAAAAGGAGTGGGATAAACAAGAAACGAACAACTCCACTTGAAAGATAAACAACACACTAAAAGAGTGGGATAACAACAAGCGAACAAGTCCACCTGAGAGGTAAAAACACACTAAAAGAGTGGGATAGTGTCAAATGAAGAAGTCTATTCGATATTTAAACAATACACAGAACGAGTAAGAGTATCACAAATAAAGAAATATACTTGAAAGTTAAACAAAACACAAAAGGACTTGGACAAAAAAAAAAAAAAAAAAGAACAACACCACTTGAGAGATAAACAACACACAAAAGGAGTGGGATAAACTACAAATGTAAAACTTTACCCGAGAATTAAACAACACAATAAAGTAGTGGGCAAACAACAAACAGACTAGTCAATTTGAGATTTAAACAACACACTGGAGGAGTAATAAAATAACGAACGAAGATCTCTACTTGAGAGTAAAACAAAACACAAAAGGAGTGGGATAAACAACAAACAAACAACTCCACTTGAGAGATATGCAACAAGGAGGGGGATAATGTCAAACGAAGAAGTCTATTCGAGATTTAAACAATACACAGAAGGAGTATGAGTATCAAAAACGAATAACACTACTTGAGAGTTAAACAACACACATATGGAGTGGGATAAACAACACAATAAACGGGTGCGATAATTACATACGTAGAAGTAATTTTGAGATTGAAACAACACACAGGAGGAGTAATAAAATAACGAACGAATAACTCTACTTGAGAGTTAAACAAAACACAAAACGAGTGGGATTAACGACAGACGAACAACTCCACTTGATAGATAAAGAACACACTAAAGGAGTGGGATAATGTCAAACGAAGAAGTCTATTCAGGATTTAAATAATACATAGGAGTATGAGTTTCACAAACGAAGAACTCTACTTGAGGGTTAAACAACACACAAAAGGAGTGGGATAAACTACAAATGTAAAACTCTACTCGATACAACACAATAAAGGGGTGGGATATTTACAAACAGAGAAGTCAATTTGAGATTTAAACAACACAATGGAGGAGTAATCAAATAACGAACGAAGAATGCTACTTGAGAGTGAAACAAAACACAAAAGGAGTGGGATAAACAACAAACGAACAACTCCACTTGAGAGATAAAGAACACACTAAAGGAGGGGGATAATGTCAAACGAAGAAGTCTATTCGGCATTTAAACAATACACAGAAACAGTATGAGTATCACAAACGAAGAACACTACGTGAGAGTTAATCAACACACATAAGGAATGGGATAAACAACACAATAAACGAGTGGGATAATTACAAACCGAGAAGTCAATTTGAGATTGAAACAACATACAGGAGGAGTAATAAAATAACGAACGAAGAACTCTACTTGAGAGTTAAACAAAACACAAAAGGAGTGAGATAATCAACAAATGAACAACTCCACTTGAGAGATAAACAACACACTAAAGGAGTGGGATAATGTCAAATGAAAAAGTCTATTCCAGATTTAAATAATACACAGGAGTATGAGTTTCAAAAACGAAGAACTCTACTTGAGAGTTAAACTACACACAAAAGGAGTTGGATAAACTACAAATGTAAAACTCTACTCGAGAGTTAAATAACACAGTAAAGGAGTGGGAAAATTACAAACGGAGAAGTCAATTTGAGATTTAAACAACACACTGGAGGACTGATAAAATAACGAATGAAGAACTCTACTTGTGAGTTAAACAACACATAAAAGGAATGGGATAAACTACAAATGTAAAACAACTGGTTTGTATTATGTTACAACTCTCCTGCATCAAGAACCCCCTGTTGTTATAAACAAGCCTTGTGCTTTGCTTCACCCCAGCTTTTTGACCTACGAATTACTATCCTTTATACCTTCCTTTTGGTTATTAGTGGTCTATAGGGTGAAGTGCAAGGTTTTGAATTTAGTTGCTCTGGAAATAGTCTTAAATCTTCGTCCCTGTACTTGTCCTTCTATTGCTCCCACTATGGGATTATGTATTTTGTGCTCCTATAGGAAAAGTTGGACATATATGATTAGTATAAAGGTTTTGATTGTAGATGTTCTATATATAGTCTTCTAGATTCCTCCTTTTGAAAGGATATATGTTTCATTCCTTCCTTGGAGTATAAGTACTGTGCTCCCATCTGTATGGATGTTTGTGTGTACTAATTCTACTGTGCAGGTGTGCTTTTGCCATGAGCTGGATTCTAACTTCCCTAACATAATAACACCTAACTGTGTTGAGAGGTTTTGTCAATTACTGATGTTTTCTCATTGTGCATCTTTTTGTGTTGATGCAATGCTAAGTAGTGTTGAAAGCTATAAAAAGAACATGTCCCTAGTCTCTTGGTGTATTGTAATTAGAAGAATGTGAGGTGTGCAATGTACTGTTGAACTCTATGAGTTTGTTTCTTGTAATTGTATTGCCCTAGTTGCCCCACCCTTAGTATACTTTTGGCTCCCCTTTGGTATTGGAGTTTGGCTTGATATTCACCTTATGGCACAGACTCATTGGCACATCCTTGGGTCCTTATGGATCCCCTTTTAGCAATAAAAGAAGACATCATTTTATAGTCGTCCCTTTTGTATATGGTAGGAGATGTAGGTCTAGTTTACACTTCGTTTTGGAGTATCATTAGAGGAACTGACAACCAAAAGGTGCCTGTGATCATAATGTTTCTTGATACCATGAGTAATACTTAGGACAGGAAAACTAGAGACCCAAGATTGATTGACTAGACACCTATCCAACCTCTAAGAGATATCAGGGCCATACCAGGTGAAAGGATGGCCAATGTAACCAGGATCAAGCATGTGACAGTCCTGAATAGCTGAATTGAAATCATGGATAGCCACATGTTCATGGATAGCACCTCCTTCTCTTTCAGTACTAGGAGAGATTATATTGTAATCTCCACCAGCAATCCAGGGTAGGGAGGTGTTGGAAATGGACCTGAGCAGGTCCCAGAGAGGTAATCTTTCCAACCAAGAACATCTAGCATAGACACAAGTCACTAAGAAAGGCAGAGGGAGAAGAGAATACTTGAATTCACAATGCAAAGCCTGATAATCATCAGAGAGCACATTAACCGCCAAAGAATTATCATACATCAACCAAATGTTGTTGGAACAGTTTCCTATACAATTATCAAAACCCAACTTTTTACAATAAAAAACAGTTGAGTGTGTAGGAGAGGTACCCTCAAAGAATTCCCCTTCCTCCTCATTTCTATCACTTCTATTACGCTTGTCCATGCCTTCATCCTCTGAGTGTTCAGGTGTCAAGCCTCTCAAAATTTGATAAGCTGCAGGTTCTCTAACCCTAGAAGGCTGCCTTTCCATATCCAGGACAGACTTTATGAAATGATCCCCTTCCCTAGTGGTGTCCTGAATACTGATATCTCCATTCAGGGTCTCATCTACCTTTGGTACCTCTTGAGTTGCCAGGATTGGCCTTCTTTGAAAGTGATTCTCTGGATACTCATCAGTGTCTCTAGGACCTTAATTGTGGGCTTGATTCTCCACAGGAGCTATTTCCTAAACAGGAGATCTAGCTCTTCTGTTCTCCTGTTGATACTATTCTTTCTATTTGCAACTCGAATAAACCCTTCCCCATCTGTTTCTTGTACCACTTGCTTTTGTTTCCCATTCCTTTTCTTATTCAAGTAATCCCTTGCATCCTCATATTCTGGATGTTGAGACTTTCTTTTTTCTGGATGCTTCACAAAGCAGTTTTCCTCAAGATGTCCCAATTTCAAGCAATAGTGACAGTATTTTGGAATATCCTCATACCAGATGTTGAGAAATAAAATACTTTCCGGCAAGTTAACACATATAGTATCCAACAACGGCTTTGAAAGATCAATCTCCACACAAACTCGCACTTTGTCTAGCCTTCTTGATGGTCACCCAAACTGGAACAATGGGAGATTCGGCTTTGGATGAGAAGTTCGGTGACCACTTGAACATCCGCATCGAAACCGCTCCAACTGTAATAGTAATTTTCAGCCAAAGATTGGTATAGTCTTCTTCCATGAACAAACGAATGATGACATGTTTATAATCCATGAAGCTACAAGTGAACCGTCCTTTTCATTTCAATTCTCAGAGGGCCGGTGCAATATCAGCTATAGTGGGAACTCCTTTGGAGAACTTTCCAATGAGAGTGTAAGCAAAAGGTGCCGACAGAGCAGTCACCTCATCCTGGGTAAAAGATACAAAGTCAGCACCTCCTTCTTCAACAAATTTTTTTGGTTGTACGATTTTCCGGTGAGACGACATACCACCAAAGAAAGATGTAAGAGGTGGAGCAGTCACCTTTCGTGGAGCAGGATGGGGAACTCTGCCATCAACCACCACAACATAGTTCCTTAAAGAATCAAAGGGATCTTTAGACGGGGTAAGCAACGCATCTGGTACAATAGACGAAGACGGACCGGGGGGAGGTTGGAGGGAGGGATCTGGGTACTTGTTGGGAGAGGTAAGATCGGAGGATGGTTCAAAGTGTTTAACGATGAGGGAAAATCGGAGGGCATTTTGCCCGAGCAGCGTGAGGCCACTAGGGTTGGAATGCAGAAACGGCCGGCTAAACTAGGTCATGGTGGAGAGAGCACAAAAGCTAGAGAGAAGATTTTTTCTAATTTGTCTTGCTAGACAAGATTTTGCCAGATGGCCCAACTTCTTACAGTTCTGACAGTAGTTTGGTACTCTACCATAATTCACCTTAAAAACAGTCCCTTTGTCCAAAATCTTAATCCATGTGTGAGAAGGCAGAGCTTTAGAAACATCTAGCTCAATACACAAATTAGCCTGGGAAAGCTTGCTCTTATTTGTAGTATAACCGTCAATCTTAATCAATTTTTCCCATTTTCTCCACTTTTCTCTCCCTTTTCCAACCTCCGTGTCACCTCTCATGGAGTAGTGGCCCACTAACCTGGCCTTGTGGTGCTTCTAGAAGGTTTTGAGGTCTTCTTTGCACGTTGATCCTCCATTTCCTTGCCAATTATGCTAAGACACCTGAAAATGCACAAAAACACACAAAAAACCCAAACGTGACACGGAAAAAAAAAACTAAATAAAGGCTAGAAGACACAACAACATACGGAAAAAGGCACTAAATGAGTCGTTAAAATATCGACTCATCAGCGGCGAATGAACAACCGATAAACTCAGCGAACTAAGAGAGTGGTTGAGATTTGAGATTTTTGTCAATGAAAATAATGTCTTTTTCCCTTTTTCAAAAACTCATGTCATTTCCAGTGATATTGTGTATCTTTTAAAGATAAGAATGTTGAAATCTTGTGGTTTTATTTGCTGAATAAAATATATTTTTATTCCAACAACTTCAAACGAAAGGTTGTCTGTAACTTTCCATGTTTCACTAAACGTTTCGGCTCTGCTTTCGCCCGACGTCCCGACTGAAATTCACTCATTTTAAAAAGCTAAAAGTCGGGGTGTAATAGTTTCGCTTGTAAAAAGAAAATTGTGTAGTCCAAAAAGCCTGTGAGCAAGCCTAGCCAATGAAAAATATTGTACCGGTGAAATTTGTACTTGTGTGACTTTCTAGGAAGTGCAAACCCTCTTGTTTGCGCCTTATCATGCTCATGTGTACTCTGTGTAAGTTAAGTATGACGAACAACATGTTTTTCATTTCTTATTTTCTCAACCTAAACCCGTTCCAAAGAACTGGTTTGGGGAGGAGGTTTATGTGCGCCATATTATTTATACGACTATAATTTGGCTTTGTTCTCTCAAAAAATATTACAATAAGTCTCGGAGTGTATCTAGGGCACTTGTTCCACCGTTAGTCGTGTTGGGCACGTTTCATATACTACCTACATACTGGCATGGTCCTCAAAAGCCATATGACCGTGAGTTGATGGCGTGTATACCAAACCAGCACGAACAAAAGTGCGGATTTTCGGTAAAACAGACACTACCAAAACAAAGAGACAAAATAAGCATAGGGGTAACAATGACTGCACAAAATGAGTATACAAAAAAGTATAAAACATAAAAAAAAAAATTGAAAAAAAGGAGAGAACGATTGCCATTTACGAGTCTAAAACTGTTGTAGAATGTTGATTAAAAGTCCCTTCTGGCTTAACTGATAGAGTACTTTGCATGAGGTATTTGAGGCATGTTTGTGACGTGAGTCACCTTCCTTCTCTTTTTGATTGCATAAGTGATTACCTTTACTAGACACTTCCAGGAGAGTGAGAGATAGTTGCATAGGCTCCACTTGTGAGGGATTACCAGGTTAGACTTAAGTTCTATTTACTCAGGAAACTAACTTCTTGAATTTTTACTTGTTCTTCTGCAAATGTCAGTGTAATTTCAAACCTATTGCATCTTTTGGGTTTAATACCAGCAATCGTCGACTCGGTAGCTTGGGAGCTAGACTTCATCTGTTTGTCTATGTGTTCTTTGTTTTTCTAGATTTTTAGAGAGTCTGTTGCTTGAGGACACGCAAGGGTTCGGTTTGGGGAGTTTGATGAGTCGAATTTACATCGTCTCATTTGTTCTTTTTTACCGTCTTATTGCCATTCTCAAGTATAGTTTTTATGTGTTTTATTAGTGTTTTGTTGCATTTTCGTGTTTTGTGTGTTTTGTTGGTATTTTTTTAAACCGTGTGATTTGGAGGCAAAAAGAAGCATTTTATTTCCATTCACAGGAGTACGAAGTTCCAATGCCTCAAACGGATGCCAGAAACGGCGCGGGAAGACTAAAAATACCAAGATTGGAGTCAAAGTGCGGATCGGGGCCCACCAGATGCCAGGTACCACCTGGCATACACCAGGAGCCTGCCTGGCGATGCCAGCCGGCTGCCTGACGCACGCCAGGAGCCTTACTGGCGACGCCAGGTGGGCAACTAGCGCCAGATTTTTCACACAGATTGATATCCACGATTACTTTTTCTTTCCTCTTTACTCAAAAAACCTTAGATTTCATTCTTGGTCAATTCCTTCACCACCTATTACAGGAGAATTGAACCCGATTTACATTATAATTGCTCGTGATTATCATTATCAATACATTGGTTATTATTCTACCGATTGATTAAGGGCAAATCCATAGGTTCGTAGCAAGCACAAAAACTACATTAGCATTATCGACTCCACCAATGCTATTTGTTTTGTAGAACAAATTCAGTCAGCTTATTGTCATAGTCCTTCGTACCTTAGATGATATAAGGTGGCTGCCTAGAGAGACTAGAGTAGTGTAATAATCGTTAGGACGTGTCCCAGTGATAACTAGAGTAAATCACCATTGTTATTATTGCATCTATACCTGCTAGCTTGCATTTATTATTCATCACCACTCTGTAATTTGATAACTTATCTTGATAAGATTGATATACAGGTGTTTGATTTCTTTCCGTTGAGAGTTAGAGTTAGATTAGTAATTAGAACTCGCTGCAGAAGCAAAAAATCTTTTACTGCTTTCTTGTTTATAATTATATTCCGTGAAAAGAACAAAGCTAGTTATGTCCTGAGAGACCGACCTCGGGGTTAACTTCACTGCACTACAACTTTTCGTAGTGTTGAGAATTAACTCTTGGCTATTTAAACAAATTTAAAACATTGATTTAACACATCAAGTTGCACAGAAGTTGTTGTTCACCCATGATTCAAGGCGAAGCTCTAAGGCCAAATGAAAACGGGATTTGAGGGATAATTCGGGATTCAAATTGTCAAGCAATTCATGATGGGTGCTTGATGAGACGAATGTCGTTGAATGGAAACGTCCACCGATACACTTGAAAAGATTCAATATTTATAGATCGGAAGCCTACAGATCCACAAGAAACAGTTATTATATAATGTTGACTCGGAGTGTCGTTCTCTCCAAACACTTATTGAAAGTGCAAGATACATACATTGTTAAGCTAATAGTGATAGTAGCTTACTGGCAATGTTGACTCAACATTAAATGTTCTGTTTAGGATTTTGCTATTAGTCACTAACTTAACCTAGTTCCACGATTTTAGTTGACTGATTGTGTTATAGAAACAGGTTTGGTAAACATCGAACAAAGAAGGAAAGATCTTGAAGATTTTATAGAAGGAAGGCAAGATATTATAAAGAAGGAATTTTGATATTCCAAGAGAAGATCTTATACAAGGCAACAAGATATATGAAGTATGTCTACTGGACGTTCAGAGACATTATAAATACAAGAGATGGTTCATACATTGAAGACACGCAAGATCCAGACATCCTTGTCTTGTTTCATAATAAACAAGGTACGATCACCATCACCTCGAACAAAACCAAACTGCAAGAAGAACTCAGTTAACCTATCATACCAAGCTCGAGGAGCTTGTTTCAACTCGTACAAAGCTTTGTGTAGCTTAAAGACATAATCAGGGTGAAAAGGGTCAACAAAAGCTTTTGGTTGTTCTACAAAGGCCTCCTTGTCTATGTATCCATTTAGAAATGCAACATTGACATCCATTTGAAAGAGTTTGATTTTCAGAAAACATGCTATGTCAAGTAATAGTCTAATAGTTCAATCCTAGCAACAGGAGCAAAAGTTTCATCAAACTCTATGCCTTCAACTTGTGTGAAACCTTGAGCTTCAAGGCGTGCCTTATTTCTAACAATGACACCATTCTCATCACTTTTATTCTTGAAAATCCATTTAGTCCCCATCACATTAGCCTTTGGGGACCTTGGGACCAAAGTCCAAACATTGTTAATTGTTGTAGCACTTCTTGCATAGAATTTATCCAATGGATGTCTTTAAATGCTTCAGTCACATTCTTTGGTTCAGTGGATGAGACATAGCAAGAGACTTGTACATCTGGGGATGTGGTAGACATACACACACATAATCTTCCCATGTGTCGATAGTCGACACTTGCTTGGCGCCTTGTGTGTACACCATCAGTTAGATCACCAATCACATGAGTGACAGGGTGATTCATTCTGATTATGGGAAGAGGATCTCGTCTTCCTTCTACATTCCCTACCTGTTCTTCTTCTGATTCAGCATCTGACTCTTCTTGTGTATGAAGAACATTGGCAGGTATAGTGGGAACACTGGTGTCTTCTGCTTCATTGTTCCCTGCTGTGCGCGGTACACTGTTGGCAGAATCAGTTTCTCTTCTTTCCAACTCTTGTGCTAAAGTTCCTGTGTCTTCTACTCTAGGCGAATGAACAAACTCTACTTATTTTGTACCTGTTTCAAAAACGGGGAAGTTCATTTTATGAATGAAATTCTATTAATTAAATGAAATAGAACTTATTCATCAATGAACTTTCCTTTTATCCTATAACTCTGGTAGAGTCATCAAATACAACATTGACAGACTCATGACCAGTTTGTAGCCTTGGATTGTAAATCCTGTAGGCATGACTGTTTAAGGAGTAGCAAAAAAAAAACAAAATCCCTTTTCACTCTTAGGTTCAAACTTACCTAGATAATTGATATGCTCAAATTATTACTTCTAAAATTATGTAATAAAGCAGTGTTGCAACATGAACAAGCTAAACCACATATTCATTCTCGAAGGAGTTAACTAAGCAGAGTAATGTGACAAAGCAATTAACGTACGAGTTTTCATTGTAACAATTGATGATTTGTTTGAGTTTAAACTAACAATCAACCAAGTAAAGCAAATAAACAAGAGATGAATATATATGAGGAGAAATATGAACGCGGTAGGAATAATCAGAAACGCAGTATACAGGATATAGCAATGGCATTCGTACGATTGTCACGTGTTATTTGTCCAGAAACCGTTAAAGCGATCTTAACCAAAGACGTTCGAATATTTTAGACTTGAGTAATTATCTGATTGTCAGACAGATAATCCTTGAACAAACCATTAGAATATTTTAGACCTGCGAATCGAATTAACAGGTTTTACGAAGATTTTAGACTAGCAAAACTCGTACGAATAAATTCATAGCATATAACCCTGAAACATGCGAATCATCATATCACTACCGCATTCACGTTGAATTTAGCAACTCAGGATCATGCAATTATCATAAACATTCGTGTTTGAATAGATGATAGACATAAGATTGATGGAGATTAAATTATCAAGCATAAACGATCACAAGAATGCGAATTGCGAAAGTAATATGAATAGATTAACAAATCTCTAACCTTCGAACGTAAATCGGTGAATTGTATTGATTACATGATGAATAATCAAGCTTAAATCTCCCAAAATCTAGTTTTGGGTTCAAAGAGCTTTTACAATGGTTTGATATGAAAGTTGTGTGGAAAATGTTAGGAATATCTGTTAGTATTTTGATCACTCATCACATGTTCTTATCTTAGCTAGAAAGGTGATTAAGTACTCTTGGTTCAATTGAACATAGTAAAAGAGGAAATCATTGAGTATGATTAGTCTAGTAAATATTGTAATAGGAATATAGGTCTCTGAGTGTAATTTTTTATTTCAAGAAGACCATGAAGATCAATCCTAGCAATTGAGCTTTTCTGAAGATTAGAAGACTAAAGATTGCACAAGGTTTATGAAGACACAAAGGTTTAGTCTAACTCAGAAAGACTATGTCCTTAATCTTTTCTTAAGTATATTAACTTACTTTCGAAATATGATTCTGAACATATGACATCATGAGTATGGAGCATGCAAGCCATCAGAAAGGCTCATGTATCCGTTGAGACTAAAGGACAATGAACAGTACTATACATTAAATGCATCGGCAGAAATGCTACAAAAAGCAAGTCCTCTCTGAAACAAGAGATAGTGACTTCTGAGTACATAGTTCAAGATATAAACGGATATAATTTGATAGAGAGCACAACGGATACAATTCAAACGCCTCTCAAATTTATCTATATATATCACACACTTAGATGCTTGAAGTACATACTTAGAACGCTCTATCTTGCAAACTTACCATCAAGCAAAGTATACTCTCAAGCACTCTACTATCATTTCTGAAAGCTTTCTGTTGCTTGAAGAATAACTAGTAGTTCTAAGTTGTCCTGAACCTTAACAAGAGATTGTGATTCGTGAAAGAGTTGAACTATCACATACCCTTTCTAAAGCTCATTCTCCAGAACGGACATCAATTACTTGGGTCAGTAGAGCAGACTGCCATCCACTGAACAAGTGTATTAAGTAGTCTCGTTCTGTTTGGCTCTCTGTAAACATAACTGAAAAGTTATACGAGAAGCCTTTGTGACAAAACCTTATAACCAACACCATCAAGGCGTTGAGTAGAAGAAGTACTTGATTTGGGAAATCAGGGAATAACTCCAAGGTTATCTGAGTAGAGGAAGTACTTAGCTCTAGGAGCTGGGGAATAACTCAGGGGGAACATTTGGTTGGGAACCATTTGTTTAGGAATCTTAGAATAGGATTATTGTAAGGTGAACTCAATTATCTGTTCTATTGAATTCTAGGTCTCAGAAAGACCGAAGTGGATTAGTTGGAGGATTACGCCACCTCCAGATACCACTATACTTGCTGTGTTATTTACCTTTCTGTATTTATATTTCAGCAAAGCACACACACACATACTTATTGTTTCTGCACTTACCTATCTTAAAGTCTTCCACGCTCTGAATTTAAGTATCAGAAACCCCCAGGTTTCTGAGAAACTGTGTTTCTCGACAAAAGTTTTTAAAGACTATTCACCCCCCCCCCTCTAGTCTATTACTTTGCCGTTATCTGGACCAACAAGTGGTATCAGAGCAGGAGGTTCACAAGACTTCTGCACTGAACCTAGATCCCCAGATAGGTGAAGAAACTTTGTCCCTCTCTGAGGACTATATAATTTGTGTGTTAAGTGTGCAGGTATGTTTCTGAGTGATGCGCCCATTCTGAAACCATAAAACTACGAGAAATGGAAGAACAACATGATGCTCCATCTGGAGGCCATTAGTGATGAGATGATCTATGTCATCAATGAAGGGCCTATCAAAATCAGACAACTCAAACAAGTTACTGAGGTGTCTGATGGAAGAAAAGCCTCAGACAAGGAAGATGGAAGCGAGGATATGGCTGCTAGTGATAGTGGTCATGTTGCTCGTGGAAGCATTATGTATGAAGACAAGCCAAGAGAGCTCAGGACATCTGAAGATGCCAAGAGACACAGATTGGTTGGTCAAGCTCGTAATACAATCATCAGATCGACACCTGAGCACATACAGTGTAAACTCTAGGGTGCTAAAACGGTGAAAGTTGCCTGGCAATTGATTGAAGAAATCTGTGCCGGAACTGAGAAAACCAAAGAAAACAAGTTCGAAGTTCTTAAATTGAAGTTCCAAAACTTCAAACAAGGTCCCACTGAAACTCTGGAGGAACTTGATTTCAGATTTACTACTCTTATGAGTGATATGGCTGCACTTGGTGAAAGCAAAAGATACTCCCAGTCAGAAAAGATTAAGACTATTGTCAGAAGTCTCAATCACAACTGGGAACACACTAAGTTTTTTAATTTCAATCAAGGGATGCTAGATATTACTCCAGTAGAGCTCTTTTCTCATCTTGGTACTGTAGACTATGAGACAACTCAGAGAGAACAAACAGCTGAAAAATTGCAAAGTGTTGCTCTAGTTTCTCAAGGTTCTTCTGAAAAGAAGGATACCAAAGATGCATCTGAAGAAAATGCTCTTGCAGTAAGACACATGAAGAAATTTGTGAGTCAAGATATTAAGAGAAGAAAAGCTAAAGAAAAGCTGAAAAAGCATCTTGGCCCAAACTATCATCAGTACTAGAACATACAAATGAACAACTCTCTGAACACCCCCATTCAGAAAGGTGTTAGTAATCGAAGTCAGCAGAATAGGAAATGACATCTGTTCTATTGTCAAAAGCCGGTCACTAAGAGAGATTGTCCCGCTTTAAACAAGCACGCAGTGACAAGAAGGACAGAAGAAATTTCAAAAGAAATCAAAGGGCCTTACTGACTGAAGAAAGGAAGAAGATTCAAATTCAACTTGATGCTCTATACATTGAGACAGATTCTGAAGATGGAGATTCAGATGACTCAAACCTACCATCACCAGAATTGTGTGGAATCACCCACGATTTAATCGACTTCGGTCTTAAGAAGAATGAAATGTGTGGAGTTGCTGAGATTGCTGGTCCAGACATCTCCAACATTGAAATGTGTCTTATGGCTGTTGAGGTAACTAACAATTCACAATTTCTGTACTATGAAAGTGATGATGGAATTGAGGATCTGGAGTTGGTCAAAAGTGAATTGGATCGTTATGAAAAGAATTTCTGGAAGCACAATCCAAAACCAGAATTCTAGAGGAAAGCAAAGAAATTCTTGAAAAAGAGGTTTCTGAGCTAACCAAGGTATCTGAGAACAAGAACGCTGAAATAACCTTTCTGAAAGCTCAGATATCTGAGAATGAAAATTCTCACAAACTAGCCTTGGATGATCTTAATAATAAAATGATGAAGCTGCTTTCTGAGAATGAAGAACTCAGAAAGAAAGAGCTATCCTTCAAATCTTATGCAAAAGCTAGTGACACTCTCACTGAGGTTCAATCCTATATGAGAGATCCCTCTAAGAAAGGTGGACTTGGACTTGATGAACAATCGAGTAATTCATCTCCTCTGAAGAACAGTGATGAAAGGTTGACCTTTGTAAAAAATCAACAGAATGGTTCTTCAACCACCTATAGCATTGGTCAGAAAGCTAGGGTAGTTGACAAAGGAAAAGGAGTAGCAACTCAGCCTTTGAAAGAACAACAAGTTCACAAGAAACATGTGGATAAGGTTTCTGAAAAGAAACACAACCCCCGGGCATGCAACCATCCACATTGATATATTACTAGAAAAGAAAGAATTGCTGGAATAGGCAAATTCTCAACCGTACCATTTTATGAAAATAAAGATGGTGCAGAAACTAGTAAGGCTTCTGAAGAGCGCATTCAGAAAGCCAAAGGTGCTCGAAATGGCATTGGCTATCGTGCTATTGGAAAAGTTCTTCTACAACAATATAAGGAAGGACAAGAACAATGGCCCAAAGCTGATATTGCACGTAGAAATAGACAGAAGTGGAAGAAATCTCCAGCCACTGAAAAACTGAATGCCAGAGCTAGAAGGAACCTGGCCAGATGGGCTAAGTTTGCTGAAAAGCAACCCCAGAAACCCAGGGTCCAGAAAGCACCAAAAGGAACACCTAGAAACACCCCAAGAAGGAAGATTGAGATCAAAATTACTGACTTGATTGCATCTCCTTCTGATCAAGTTAGACAAAAACAAACTCGCAAGAAATTCACTACAATGTGGATTCCTACTGGAAGAATGTTTAGTCTAAACGGTTCTATCTCTGAAGCAAGAACCTAACTCGCTTTCTGTTTGTGCGTAACGCCTCTTGGACTAAGGCTCAATGGCTATTTGATAGTGGATGCGGAAAGCACATGACAGGAGACAAAGCAAATCTGGTCAACTACAAAGCTTGCAACAATGGACCAGACATCAGATTTGCTGGAGGAGAATTAAATCCCTCTTTGGGATTTGGCAACGTCAAGTTAGGATCATTAACAATCACTGATGTATTACATGTTAAGGGTTTGAAATATAATCTATTTAGCATGAGCCAGTTTGCAGACAAGGGATTTACTGTGAAATTCAAAGCAAGGTATTGCAAACTTATTGACAATGAGTCAAAGCAGACAGTCTTGGTTGTTCGGCGGAAAGGAAGTCTTTATGTTGCCGATTGGGCATCTGCCACAACTGAAGAATGTCTCATGGTGAGTCAATCAGGTCACACAGAAGAGCACTGGTTATGGCACAAAAGAATGAGTCACTTGAATTTCAAAACTCTGAACAAACTTGCCAAGAAAGAGTTAGTAGTTGGCCTTCCGAAAACATCTTTCAGAAAGGATGGTATCTGTTCTGCCTGTCAGATGGGGAAACAATCCAAAATCTCGTTCAAGTCCAAAACCAGACACTCTAGTGTTAGACCACTGCAACTATTACGCATGGATCTTTTTGAATCATCTGTAACTAGTTATGCAGGAAAGAAGTATGGTCTTGTTGTTGTAGATGACTTCTCAAGATTCACTTGGGTTGTCTTTCTGAAGCACAAATCTAATGCAAGGATGGAGGTACCAAACTTGCTGAATAAGCTTTAAGTCATGAAAAATGACAAGTTATCTGCAATCAGAACAGACCATGGTACTGAGTTTGTCAACTAGTACATAAAGGAATTTTGTACCAGCAAAGGTATACAACACCAACTTTCCTCTGTAAGAACACCACAACAAAATGGTGTTGCAGAAAGGAAAAATAGAACACTTAAAGAAGCAGCAAGGACAATGCTAGCTGACACTGAGATGAGTGAAGTTTATTGGGTTAAAGCTGTAAACACAGCAGGCTACACTCAGAACAGATGTTTGATAAACAAACACCATGACAAGACCCCATATGAACTCTTGGTTGGTAGACCCCCTAATATCAAACATCTAAAAGTATTTGGCTGTAGATGTTTTGTTCTTAACAATGGAAAAGAGTATCTAAGAACATTTCAACCAAAGGCAGATGAAGGAGTGTTTCTTGTTTATTCTATGAATAGCGAAGCATACAGAGTTTACAACAAGAGAACAAAGAAGATTGAAGAATCAGTTCATGTTGTATTCTATGAAGGAATCAAGAAAACACCCCTTGCTGATGAACTCTCAGAAAAGTTCAATAAACTAATGATAAAGGATTCTGAAGAGGAACCTTCAGAAAGGAAAAACATCATTATGGAAAGGAAGGATGACTCTGATGAAGAAAAGCATGAAATGCCTAGTAACAACCAGATGATTCTCAGACATGATGAAGAATTTCCTATGAGAATTCCAGAAATGGAAACTGAAGATGTTCATCAGAGAGCTAACTCTGGAAATGACCTCTCTGACATGCATGTCCCAGAAAGCTCTCACACTGAGCAAGTGTCAGACATTCACCGCCCTTCTGAGGTGCAAAATGTCACAGATACTGAAGAAGTATCAAGTCATAATCATAGTGATTCACATTCAGATCACATAGATGTTGACCCTACTAGCCCTAAACCCATGATGAGATGGATCAAGGATCATCCTGCAAAAGATGTGATTGGACCAATCAATCAAGGTGTTAGGACTAGGAGAGCAATAGCTGAAAATGCTAATTCTCTCTTTGGATGTTTTATCTCAAACATTGAACCAAAAACTATAGAAGAAGCATTAAGAGACCAAGACTGGATCTCTGCAATGCAAGAAGAGTTGAAAGAAACAAAGTCTGGAAACTAGTTCCATTTGTAGAAGAAATATCTGTGATTGGAACTAAGTGGGTTTTCAGAAACAAGATGAATGAATCTGGTGAAATAACCAGAAACAAAGCAAGATTGGTTGCCAAGGGATTCACCCAGACTGAAGGTTTAGATTTTGATGAGTCATATGCACCAGTTGCCAGATTGGATGCAATAAGACTCTTTCTGGCCTTTGCAGCTCATAAAGATTTTAAAGTTTATCAGATGGATGTCGAAAGTGCATTCTTGAATGGTGAACTTGCCGAGGAAGTCTATGTTGAGCAACCACCTGGCTTTGAAGTTTCCTCAGAAAGTAGAATGGTCTATAAGCTACAGAAAGCTCTTTACGGACGGAAACAGGCTCCAAGAGCATGGTATGACACTTTGGCCAAATACCTTCTGGAAAGCAGTTTCAAGAAAGGCGAATTTGATAAAACTTTGTTTACTTTAAATCATGATGGAAAACTACTATTAGTTCAAGTATATGTTGATGACATTATATTTGGATCTAAGGACAAGTAACTTTGTGATGACTTTGCGAATCTCATGAAAAGTAAATTTGAGATGAGTATGATTGGAGAATTGAACTATTTCCTAGGATTGCAAGTCAAGCAACTCATTGATGGAATATTCATTAGTCAGACAAAGTATGCAAAAGTCATTCTCACAAAGTTCAATCTTAAGCCTTCTGAAAAGAATGCTAAGATACCTATGAGCATAGGAACCAAGATGACCTATACTGAATCAGATAAGAGTGTTGATGAACACAAGTATATGAAATTGATAGGTTCACTACTTTACCATCGCAAGGACACGATATTCAATATGCAGTTGGAGTGTGTGCTAGATTTCAAACAAATCCAATGCAATCACACTACAACACTGCTATGAAAGTATTAAAGTATGTGAAAGGTACAGTAGATGTAGGGTTGTGGTATCCTAAAGAAAGTGGATTGAGTTTGGCTGGTTACTCAGATGCTGATTATGTTGGATCAATGCTTGATAGGAAAAGTACCTCAGGAACTTGTCAGTTTCTGGGAACTAGACTTATCTCATGGTTTAGCAAGAAACAAAACTCAATTGCAACTTCTACCACAGAGGCTGAATATATTGCTGCTGGTTGTTGTGCAACACTAATTTTGTGGATTCAACAACAACTCAGAGACTATGGACTCAATGAAGAGAAAACTCCCATTTTCTGCGATAACACAAGTGCTATTGCAATCACACAGAACCCCAAGTTCCATGCCAGAACAAAGCACATTGATGTCAGAGACCATGTTGAGAAAGGCAATATAGAGATACTCAAGATTGGCACAGAAGACCAACTTGTATCTTCACTAAGCCCTTACAAGAAAGCCGGTTCTTGACTTTGAGACACAATCTTGGATTAATGGAGTTGCCTAAGGACTGAAAAATTGTCCTGAATCTCTAAAGTCGGAATAAGCAGTAGGTCTCTGAGAATAGGTTCTCAGAAAGCCAAGTTGATAAGAAGTGATGCAAACGTTTCTGAGTAGCAACACTCAGAAAGGCAAAACATTTCTGGAACGGGTATCCAGAAAGGCAAAGGTTGGTACACACTTAATAAATAAATAAGACTAGAACTTACTTACTGAGAGTGGGTCAAATACATTCAAACAACTGAAGCTTCTGACACTTGAATTCAGAAAGCTATTTAGTCAGAAAGAGAAATGGACACACAAAGCCCAAAAGGTATAAATCCTGAAAGTCAAATATGTGCAATGTCTTGTATTTTTACCATTTTGATGATAAACAATATATAGATAAGGACTTGACACTCAGAATGATAAGATCAAACGATTAAGTACTCCTACTCTTTACTAAAGTGACACAATGAATGTAGCATATTAAAAATCCATCAAGTCGGCACATTACCATTTGTTGATTGATATCATTACAAGATATTCAATATAAGCCCTTGATGAATAAACGTTTGATCTCAACGATTGAGATTAAAACAAAGCAAGTAATGTCTGTTGATAAATGCAGACATGGCCCACTACGCATTTAATGAAGTACAAAGGACGTACCACGCCTATGCAGATGCAAAGACACGCATTCATATTCAGCTATATGTATGTTGTATCTATGTACATTTTGTCTGCTATATATATAGTATTTGGGCAAAAGACAAACAGTTTTACCAATTCCGAAATTTCAAACTTGCATCAAAACAGCAAAATCTCTCAAGATTTCTACAAAACCCCTCTGCAAAACTCAACTTCTTGTGCTTAGTCTTCTAAAAAGACAGACTAATCTCGATTAATTGTACAAAATTCATTTGAAAAACACTCACTCAAAACTCTATATAAGAGATGGCACCCAAGAAGATGACCACCAAGAACCCTAAGGCCGTATCATCTGCTCCTGCTGAAAAGCAAGGAGGAAAGGAACTTAAGGTGTTGAATAAACGCCTTCTGGGATAGTTTACCCCATCGGACTGGAACCCTAACCACAAAATGAATTGGGGAGCTTTTCTAGTAAAGAGGTATGTACCAGCAGTTATACCTTCAAGACCAGAAAGGAAACTGATATTGGGGATGCTGAAAAATTCCCATATCTACAAGCTTCTATCTGCTGCACCCAGTGGACTATCCACACTGGATGTACCGGAGTTCTATAACAACTCCAAAATCTTCACAAAAGTTGTGAATGATGAAGAAGAAAAATACATGCAGACTGAAGTCCAAGGACAAGAAATTGTTCTAGACTGCAAGACTTTCTGCAAGATTTTCCGATTGAAAAATCGAGGAACATTTGAAGACATCAACATCAAGGACGCTTCCATGATTCAAGGCGTCAAAGAGCTATTTGAAGCAATCCAGTTAGAAAATGCAAAAGGTTGGCCAGGAGACTTTGTTCTGAAGGCCATCAGAACTAGTCATCTCCAGAAACACTGGAGTACTTTAGCTCTTATTTTGATCCGTTGCTTTGATGGCAACAAAGGTGGAGTAGACCAGATAAGCATGGAGAGATGGATGATGATGCATCTTCTGAACAAGAAGCATGAAGGGCAGGAAACCCACTTCAATTGGGGGAAGTACGCCTTCAACAAATTCCTTGGACATATTGAGGAATTTGAGCCCAAAATCATCAATGGCATTGCTGAGCCAAAGGCCAATATGCACTTTGGTCTCAGAATCTGTTACATTCTGGAAACAATGGGAATCACTCTCAGAGAGAGGCAGGAAATCCCAGTCACCAACTCCCTTTTCAGACACGCTTTTGAAGAAAAGGAGAAACTTGCTGCTGAGAACGCACTCAGAAAGGCAGAAGAAGAAGAAACTACACAGCAAGGTGAGGAGGTCACTGAGCAAGCTCAAGCTAAACCTCCAGTTGCCAAGAGAAAGAGGACTCATAGCAAAAGAGCCTCCAAGCCCCTAAGCATAGAAGAGGCGCAACCTTCTGGAGACAAGGTCTCAGAAGATGTTGGATGCTCAGAAAAGCAACTCCAGAATGCCCCAAGAGTCCTGCACCAGAATGCTCCAGAACTCTCCAGAGATGATAGAAATATCATAGATGGATCTGCACCAACACAGAATAGTAATTCTGAGGATGATGAAGTACTTGCAAAAGTACTCAAAAGATTCAAGTATGAGACCCATGTAGGAGCATCAAGCTCAGCTCTTCAGAAAGACATGAGCCCCTACCAAAGAGGAAGAAGAAGAAGCAGGTGAGGAAGATAGAATGATGGAAGATGTTGCCATTGCTTTCACATTCACAATGCCAAGACTTAATATTGTCAAGAAAACCACATTCTTGAACAGGTTCCTCAACCTTCTGAGAGAGCTCAACTCTCAGAAAGGGATCAAACTGAGATGGAGACTCAGAATGATACTACAGAGGATAATAATAATGAGCACAGAGAGACTGTGGAATCACCACAAGTCCAAGAAATCTATGATCAGCCTGACTCTAGTCAGGTAACAAAGATAGTTTGTATATAACATGTCAACATAAATGAATGTTAACTTGTTACTCATAAGCTGTATTTGTTACAGGCCAACTTGGAGACACACTTTCAGGGGGAAGAAAACCTGTCCACCCCTTTGAATCAAGAAGAGGTTCCTCCAACCTCAGAGCATCAAGAAGAGCCTGTCCCATAGGTAGTAAAGTTATCTCTGAACAAGAAATAACTAAAAAGGCTCTTATCTTATGTTCTAATATTCTTAATGTCTCTTTTTAGGCTCCAACTGAGGAAGTAGTGGTGGTGGAACCAACACCCCAAAACCTAGAGATTCCAGAGGCTGAAAAGCTTTCTGAGGAAGTATTTACTGAGCCTTCTCTTGATAAGGTAAGTAATCAGTAATAGTCTTCTTCAAAGAATGCTCTGGAAAAACCACTACTAAATCTTTTATGTTTGTTCTTTGTGCTCGCGGAAGAACAATTGGATGGAGAAACAGTTGTGTTATCTCCTCCAAAGGAAACTAAAACTGCTGAAGAAGCAGTATCTGCAGAAAAGGTTCCAGAAACCCCCAAGGTTTCTGAGAAAGATGCCACTGAGCTTCCTCACTTGGAAGTTCTAGCAGAAAGAAAGGTTGATGAGGATCAAACTTCTCGTCATAACAAGGTATCTAAGGCCTCTGTGCCCAAGCAAGCAGAAGTACAGGCTAATGAGCCTAGTGTTTCTACACAGGCTCAAAGTTTAGTGCCAGTTGATTTACTCAAGACCTTCCAGAAGCACACCTTAAAGAAACATCTCAAGTGCTTCAGACAATGGCAAAAACTCAGAAAGGCTGACCTTTCTGAAGTAGCCAGAGTAATCTACGTTCGAGAAAAGAGAGCAATTGCCTTAAATCTGGAGGATTATATCCATGCATTGTTCCCAACAGAGTCCTACACATTTGCCACTCTGATGCATGAAGACTTCATTCATGAAGTAGCACAAAGACTTTTGGCAGATTTCAAGTCTGCGGATGCTCAAACCCAAGAGCAGATGGTTACCCATCCTGCCTTGCCCAACAAGCTCACAACCTACCCAACTGAACAAGAAGAAGTTAATGGGAGGATGATTACATTCCCAAATGTGATCAACCTGGTTTCAAAAGATGACGAGGAGATGGACGAAAATGATTATCAAGAACCTCCTTCTGAGCATCCAAGCCAAGAAGCAAAGAAAAAGGATGATGATGATGATCAAAATAATGATCCCCAACCTGGACAAGGCGGGATTCAGAAAGCTAGCAAAGGAAGTGGAGAAAAGGCTACTCCCTCAAATGCTCAGAAAGCTCATCATCATCACCTCCCAAGTCTCATCAAGATACCCAACAGGCTGAACACAATGATGCCTTAGAAGAAATTTCAGCCGCTGAGTCTAGAATTGAACAACTCAGAAAGGTATTGGAAGAAGAGAAGAGAATCAACATTGAGACTCAAGCTCTTGTTGATGAAAAGGAAGCCAAAATCAAGAAGCTCGAAGAAGCTAATGCCAAAGAATTGGCACTCCTAGATGAGCAAAGAAATTTGAAAAATGCCATTGTTGTCACAACACGAGATAGATGCCATGGATGACAATGATGATGAAGAGCATGATCTCGAGATCGCATCGAAGACCTTCTACATCTTCTCGTAAGGCCAAAGACACTTGATGGAAAGCAGGAGAAGATTGTCAATCTACAAACAATCCAAGAAAAGGATTATGATAGTGATGCTGAAACCCACAACTTGATTACTGAAGCAGAAGATGAGAGACTTGTCACTTAGCAAAAAAGAGCCCTACTTGCTCCTCATATATTCTCTGCACCAAGTAGTTCAAGAAGTGAAGAGCACCGTGCAAGAAACAGTGTCTTTTTAGAGCTCAGAAAGACACTAGTTGCCCAAGACACAGAAGTGCTAAAATCCGTCCCAGAAGAGATGAAGCCATTGGCTGCTGCTTTACTCAACAGAGCAACCGGCATAGCTCTCTCTCTCAGAAAGACCTAGGGTTGGTCAGCGATGAGGATTGTAACAATGCTAATGCAGCATTGAATGAAGCCAGCCATGATGTCCTGCAAGCCAACGCCATCCTAAGGCCGCTTGAAGAGCTCAATAGAAAGGACAGGAACTGGTTAGACAGAACAACGAGCTGAAGAAGGAACTTCAAGAATTGGTCAGGGTGCACAACAATATACAGAAAAACTTTGAAACTCTCTCTGAAGCTTATGCTATCATGAGTCAGTCATGCATGACTAAGGGGGAAGAAGAGATGCCTCAGAAAGACAGAGGAAGAATCAAATCCTCCCTCCTCAAGTCAACTTGTCATTAAGGACACCACTGGAGACATTCTTGCTCAAGAAGTTGTTCCAGATCAACCAGCCAGAAGGCTGAGAAGTATGATAATTAGGGGAACCAAGTCCCTTAGAATCTCAGAAGAGAAGAAGACTTCTGAAGAAGAAGAAAAGGAAGAAGGAGAAGTAAGAGGCCAACAAAGCTGCAAGTCTCCAATTTTGGACTTCAATAATGATGAGGATGATTCTGATGAACATCCACTTCACAAGAAAAGGAGACAAGCAACTACTTCACAACCTCCTCTGGCAGCAAATCCCTTAGCAGCCAGAACTCCTTCTGGAAATACCAAGTCTATACAAGGAACATCCACCAAAGACATTTCAAGGCAGGAATAAAGGGTTAGAGGATCTCCTGACAGAAGGCCACCAAACAGAAAAGCAAGAAGGGATTTCCAGTTTGGCAGAGTAAACATTGAAACACATCAAGAAAGGCCAACTGATGCCCACATTGAGTATGAAGACCAGTAATGAAGAATCTTCATATAGGTGCATTCTGAACAAGAGAGGGTATTGGATTCTGGAACTACAACACCTACTTGTCAATGATAAGTTTCCAACTCCCATCCTCAACCAGATCCTGAAATGGAGAGAAGGCAAGCCAGAATTGCTAAAACCTGAGCACCTTCATGCCTGGCTAAACTTTGAAGAGGAATGAAGCCAGAAAGATGGACCTTTCTTTTGCTTGTCCTTACCCAAAACATGATGATGTACACAAGGTAAGAAAACTGGATGGTATCTACAACAGGAAGAACAAACTAGGTGTTTCAACCTATGAGTCATTCTATATGACATTGGATGTATACCTAGATGATATACATTATCTGGAAGAAATATACAAGTATTTCAACCTGTCTCAGCTGCAAGTAGACCATGCCTGGGTCTGGGGAAAGTACTTCTGGGTCAAACATTTTCTGCGGAAGAATCACAAGCTTGGCAAGAGTTACCATGAAATATGTGACTTATCCAGAAAGACAGAGCTCTCTGTCAGAAGGATTCTTTATGACTATGTCCAAGAATGCAGAAAAGTGGATGATCATGTCAACTGATCCAGAAAGGGTGCTGAAGAACTTGAGGTATTTGAACCCAAGTTGCATTTCTGAAGACTTGAAAACTAGTAACATTAGAATACTCTCTTGGAGCTTGGACTCTCCTTTGTTCTAATTTACTTAGTTTGTTTTGTTACTTTTTGTAATCTTGCTAATTGTTTCTAAAATTCTCTATATGTAAAAGTTGCATCTCTTTCTGTAAACTGTACCTACCTGAAGATCATACTCTCAGATACTTTTTAATAGATGACAACTTATCAGCAAAGATCACTTCTTGTGATTTGGTTGATGTTTACCTTCTGCACTTAATTCAACTAAAATTGAATATCATTAGAAATAATTAAGTGGTGGATTGTTTTCTCTTCCAGGATTACAATTTTGTAATAGGACTTAAAAGATAGTCATGGATGACTAATCAAAAAGGGGGAAATTTGTTAGAAACATCTGTTAGTATTTTGATCACTCATCACATGTTCTTATCTTAGCCAGAAAGGTGATTAAGTACTCTTGGTTCACTTGAACATTGTAAAAGAGGAAATCACTGAGTATGATTAGTCTAATAAATCTTGTAATAGGATTATAGGTCTCTGAGTGTAATTTTTTATTTCAAGAAGACCATGAAGATCAATCCTAGCAATGGAGCTTTTCTGAAGATTAGAAGACTAAAGATTGCACAAGGTTTATGAAGACACAAAGGTTTAGTCTAACTCAGAAAGACTATGTCCTTAATCCTTTATTAAGTATATTAACTTACTTTCGAAATATGATTCTGAACATATGACATCATGAGTATGGAGCATGCAAGCCATCAGAAAGGCTCATGTATCCGTTGAGACTAAAGGACAATGAACAGTACTATGCATTAAATGCATCGGCAGAAATGCTGCAAAAAGCAAGTCCTCTCTGAAACAAGAGTTAGTGACTTCTGAGTACATAGTTCAAGATATAAACGGATATAATTTGATAGAGAGAACAACGGATACAATTCAAACGCCTCTCAAATTTATCTATATATATCACACACTTAGATGCTTGAAGTACATACCTTAGAATGCTCTATCTTGCAAACTTACCATCAAGCAAAGTATTCTCTCAAGCACTCTACTATTCTTTCTGAAAGCTTTCTATTGCTTAAAGAATAACTAGTAGTTCTAAGTTGTCCTGAACCTTAACAAGAGATTGAGTTTCGTGAAAGAGTTGAACTGTCAGATACCCTTTCTGAAACTCATTCTCCAGAACGGACATCAATTACTTGGGTCAGTAAAGAGCAGACTGCCATCCACTGAACACGTGTATTAAGTAGTCTCGTTCTGTTTGGCTCTCTGTAAACATAACTGAAAAGTTATACGAGAAGCCTTTCTGACAAAACCTTATAACCAACACCATCAAGGCGTGGAGTAGAGGAAGTACTTGATTTGGGAAATCAGGGAATAACTCCAGGTTATCTGAGTACAGGAAGTACTTAGCTCTAGTAGCTGGGGAATAACTCATGGGGAACATTTGGTTGGGAACCATTTGTTTAGAATAGGATTATTGTAAGGTGAACTCAATTATCTGTTCTAGTGAATTCTAGGTATCAGAAAGACCGAAGTGGATTAGTTGGAGGATTACGCCACCTCCAGATACCACTATACTTGCTGTGTTATTTACCTTTCTGTATTTACATTTCAGCAAAGCACACACACACATACTTATTATTTCTGCACTTACCTATCTTAAAGTCTTCCGCACTCTGAATTTAAGTATTAGAAACCGCCAGGTTTCTGAGAAACTGTGTTTATCGACAAAAGTTTTAAAAGACTATTCACCCCCCCCCCCCCCGGCCTCTAGTCTCTTACTTCATCCGAACTCCGAATCCAATTCCATTTTCGCCATTTTGGTATACTCTCAAAGTTCTAGATTCATCTTTAAATTTCCAAAACCATCTTTTCACTCTGATTTTCACCTAAAACATAGAAAAAACCTACAAAACACAACTAAAACACAAAAGCGTAAAAACGAACAATAAACACTATAAAATACGACAAGGACTAAATAAACTAGACTCAAACCAAAGAAACAAATACAAGAGTCGAACATCCAAGCAACCAAATCTACCATTGTAAGCATTAAAGTCAAAAGATGCAAAACTTTTGAAATCATACTAACTTTGGCAAAAGTGCAAGTAAAAATCTCTCAAGTACATTTATCATGTAAAGAAGATTTAAGTCTAAAACTGCAGTCCCTCACAGGTGAAAATAAGTAACTCTCACTCTCCTGCAAAGTATCCAGCATATGTAAACACTCAAAATATAAAATAGGAAGGCGACTTTCATCACAAACATGCCTCAAATATCTTACGTTATTGTGCTATTTTCGAAGGATCAAATGGTACATTTGGCAACATCTAATAGCAGAGAAATGCACCAGAAAACTATTCTCGACTTTTATCATCATTTTTCTCTTTTTTCCACAAGTCATAGTTGACTCTTATTCTGGTCTGAATCTTTTGATAGGGTGTCTGTTTTAGGGAAAGCCTGCACTTTTGTGTTTGTCAGTTTGGTATACACGCCATCAACCCTCACAGTCATATAGTTTTGAGGCCATGCCAGTATATAGGTAGTATTTGAAACATGCCCAACACGACTAACGGTGATCACATTGGACCACAGATCCACCCCGAGACAATAATTAAACAACTTTTCGAGAACAGAGATAAAAAATGTAAATCAATCATATGAAAATTAACTACTGCCCACGAACGGGTTTAAAATATAAGCTCCAAGTAAAAACATCATGCCGTTCGTCATCCCCTTCTAATCAAAGCACACGTAAGTATGAAAAGGCGCAAGAAATTCGAAAAAACGTGCTCTTCCTACGAGTCAGATAGTACAATTGCAGGTATAATATTTTTTCATCAGCTAAGGCTTCTCACAGGCTTTTTGGACTAGAGAATTATACAGACCCCTTCTTTACAAGAACAACATAACGAAAGGATTTAAAACAGGCCAACTACGACTGATTAATAATCAGTCAAAACATAAGCAGCTAACAAGTTTATTACTTACAATAGATGTTCGACTTGCAAGAAAGACTTAGACTCAACAATAAAAAAAAAAAAAAAGACTCGAAAATAAGGAACAAACTACAAATGAAGCACACAAGAGATGACCCAATGCATAAACAAGGTAACAAATGCAAAACGAACGAATCAATCAAGTATCCTCCCCCCAAACCAAAACTCGAGCATGTCCTGAGGCAAACAGTGAGGAAATAAGAAAGAGTGAGTAAGCAGGTGTTGCCTTCAAAAGGACCACCAACATGTGTGAAACAAGTAAACTGACCTCCGGGTTGCCTCCCGAGAAGCACCTTTTGTTATAGTCATTGGCTTGACTTTCGAGATATGTTGCAATCCATTGTCAAACGAGAATGAATCCCTTGCATTCTTCCCAGTATACTCAGCAGTTTGGGAGCCATCCTTAGCTCCTCTCCTCAGTTGCTCCAATAGTTAACAAAAACTAAAAAATAACTAGGAGAATCAGAGGGAAAATAAAAATGAAAAAACGGGTCGAAACTCCCTTAACAGTCCCATGTGTGCGCATGGACTAATATGTAGGAGTCACAGGAAGATAAGGAAACGGAACTGGATCAACTCAGAAGTATCGATATCGTCAGGTGTCAGCTCGGGGGAATCAGTATCCTCAAGTGCATGCTCCTCAAATCCATATCACCGGCATATAAGGGAACGTATAATAGATACAAAGGTGTCAACTCGGAACAATCGATATCCGCAGGTGTTATCCAGGTGGAATCAGTATCCTCAAGTGCATGCTTCTCAAAATCCACATCACCGGCAGAACTCTCACAAATCGTTTCAATTACATATTGGGTTTCTCCAAGCATTGTGGGAATACATTCACAAGTCAACCAGCAATGAAATCGCTCTACTCCAGGAATGTGGGTATGAAATGATCGATTAATTCCTCTACTTCTTCCGGTTCAATTTCCTCAAATTTACGTGCCGTGGCAATATCCAACAACATTATATTCCCTGAAGTTATCCCATAATAAAATATCTCATCTCTTCCTGATAGGACATCCCGCTCTTCCAACACTCGTCACGCAGTTCTTTAAAACAAAACCATGTTTCATCAAATCTTTCCCCAAGAAACTGTCGAAAGTTGCAGAGCCGTTCCTTATCTTTTAAGCGAGTTGTTTCACGCTCCTTCAACCAGGCTCCGTAGGAAGCCATTGGTTCCTACACACACAAAGACCAGAAAACCACGAGTAGTTCCGACAAAAACAAAAAACAAAAATTAACTAAACAAAAAAAATTGATACTAACCAACAAACAGATACGTAATTAAACTCTTAACACTACAGTGGAGTTAACTCCCCAGCAGCGGCGCCAAATTTGATATGCTCAAATTATTACTTCTAAAACTATGTAATAAAGCAGTGTTGCAATATGGACAAGCTAAAGCACAAATTCTTTCTCGAAGGAGTTAATTAAGCAGAGTAATGTGACAGGGCAATTAACGTACGAGTTTGCAATGTAACAGTTGATGATTTGTTTGAGTTTAAACTAACAATCAACTAAGTAAAGCAAATAAATAGGAGATGAATATATATCAGGAGAAATATGAACGCGGTAGGAATAATCAGAAATGCATTATACAGGATATAGCTATGGTATTCGTACGATTTTCACGTGTTATTTATCCAGAAATCGTTAAAGAGATCTTAACCAAAGACGTTTTCGAATATTTTAGACTTGAGTAATTATTTGATTGTCAGACAGATAATCCTTGAACAAATGATTAGAATATTTTACACTTGCGAATCGAATTAACGGGTTTTACGAAGATTTTAGACTAGCATAACTCGCACGAATAAATTCATAGCATATAACCCTAATACATGCGAATCATCATATCACTACCGCATTCACGATGAATTTAGCTACTCATGATCATGCAATTATCATAAACATTCATGTTTGAATAGATGATAGACATAAAATTGATGGAGATAAAATTATCAAGCATAAACGATCACAAGAAAGCGTATTGGGAAATAATATGAATAGATTAACAAATCTCTAACCCTTCGAACGTAAATCGGTGAATAGTATTGATTACACGATGAATAACCAAGCTTAAATCTCCTAAAATCAAGTATACGGTTCAAAGAGCTCTTACAATGGTTTGAAATGAAAGTTGTGTGGAAAAGAATGAAGGAAAAAGCATATAAATACAATGAATTTCGAGTAAATTAGGGAAAATTCGAGTAGGCTTCAGCAAGCCTGGTCACGACCAAGCCAAAGGCTGGTCACGACCAGCCTTGTTCTTGAGGACTTAATTGGCCTCGCATGATCTGGTCGCGACCAGGAAAAAACCTGGTCGCGACCAGCTTCGACGAACTGTACAGAACGATCGAGGAAGAATTTGACAATTCTTCCACAATCATAGTTGTAGCCCTTTGAAATATCTACGCGTGCCTACCGAAATTTGGTCAATTGGAAATCATATGAAGGCTTTACAGCCAAAATAACTAGGCTACTCCGTAAGTTTCAATTCTTCGCACGTCTCGCTTAAATGACTCTAGAATCTTCGTTCGAACTCCGAATCCAATTCCATTTTCGCCATTTTTCTATAATCTCAAAGCTCTAGATTCGTCTTTAAATTTCCAAAACCATCTTTTCACTCCGATTTTCACCTAAAACATAGAAAAACCTACAAAACAAAACTAAAACACAAAAGCGTAAAAACGAACAATAAACACTATAAAATACGACAAGGAATAACAAAGGTACGATTAAAAGAACGTGATGAACCTCTATATTATAGTCTCATTAATAATCACGATCATTAAGAATATAGCTAACACAACTAAAGATATGAAAGTATTTCAAGTTGGGTTTCTTATTCATTAGCAGTTCATAAGGAGTCTTAAAAGTGTTAGTGCTAATACGGAAATATGTCCAATCCGTCATAGACGCCTTTGGAACGCCTTTAGCCATCTGCCTCTTTGAAAGCAGTGATACCTTCAGCCTCCAAGTAAAGGTCGCTCGGGATCTGTCCCCTGTGCCGGAGCTGCCCAATAGCCGCATCAAAGCCATCCTGCCGAGCCTCATCATACTTGGACTCGAGCATGAACTTGCAAGCGTCCGACCCCAAGAAGTCTTGGACAGCTTGCGTCCGGACCTTCAACATCTCCTTAAGCATCATGTCCTTGAAGTTCCGAGAAACGTTGACATACTCGTTCACAACCTCCTGATTAGCTTTGAGGTCCTTTTCTAGGGACAGGATGGCACTCTTCAGCTTTGCAACCTCCGCTTCGGATTCCTTTTTTGCCGCGAGGGCCTTTTTCAACCTCTCGGACAAGGAATTCACCTTCGACATTTCCGTCGCCCGAGCAGCTTCATCTTTGGCCAGATCCTCTTCCATCGTGGCCCTCCGACCCGCCACCATGGAACATGCCCGAATAGCGGTTGTAAGCTACAATCCACAATAATACAAAGTTAGCATCGGTTCCCAGTGAAAAAAGATATATTTTACAAGTTATAAGCATTTAGCTTTTGGTGAATTACGAACAATTTCGCAATCCGATCCAGCTCCGAAACAGTAGCCAACCGAGCTACCTCTGCTTCCAAGTTCGACTCACCACTCGCCTTCCCTTTGCCTTTCTTGGCAAGAGGAATCGGACCTTCAGAAGGGCGCTTCTGCCCGGCAGCTGCACTCGAGCCACTAACAGGAGGTTCCCGGGACACGAAACTCGGAGGTTTCTTTGCCCCCTTCGAACCCGCCACCTTGTCCTTATCCGGGATGGGCAATGCCTGAGCTCCCTCGCCCACTGCAGCCCTCTGAGTCTCTTCCACCCGGAAGGTGGCCGCGTACCTCGGCTCGTCCATCGGAAGCACAGTGGACGTCTTTATAATCTGGGTCCGAGTGCCCTCCTCCATCTCTTTCCTTTGAGTGGCATTCTGCTTCCGCTTCAACTCACGCATGGTCGACATGACGTACTCGAACCATAAATCTGCACATCCGAAGGATAAAAAGTTGAAACAACATATTTTTGTGCGACACTAAAAAGAAACAACACAATGGTGCAAGCGACCGACTCGGAAGATGACAACTACACGACTGGATAAAGACTTACTCAAATCCTCCTTCCCATCACAAATTCTTGGCCCAGAAAAGCCAGCTAAATACGGAAGAGGCTGGCAGATTAGGCCCCGGAAAAAATACTTATCCGGGTCTTAATTCTTGTGGAGAGCTTGCATCCACAATGGAATGTTCCGAGCCGGAGGCTTCCAGTCCGGCAACATACCTCAGAAAAACTTCCTCTCAAAATGCCATTGGACATGCTCTGCCTCGGATTGACCCTGTTCAAGAGTGGGACGGACGAAGATGTACCTCTTCCACCAATTGATCCCCAAGGAAGAGAGCGGATCCACAAAAAACGTATACGCCTGGCGACACACCAATGTATAAAACAATGTGTTCCTATTACTTACACTCACACTAAACAATTTACGGAAATTATCAAAAGTAACCGGGATGCCTTTGTATTTACACATTACCCCGAACCACATCAAGTTGCCGAGGGAGTTGGGAATGATCTGATATCGTTCAAAATGTCCATCGACTCGGACGACACGGGCAAACGCCACCCACAGTGCAGACTTATCTCATGCACACACATAAATCCGGGAGGAAGATTGTAAAAGGCATGAGACTCGTCCGGAATAAGGATCTCCACAGAATCTGGGATCTCATACCTCCTCCGAAGCTCCCCTGCCTCCTCGGACGTCACAATAGACGGGCCCGTTGGCAATGAACAATCCTCGTTCGGCTCGCCATCCGGATCAGGATGTGTAACATCGTCCCGAGACCGAGGAAACTTCACCCGGAACACATCTTCACCCTTTCTACTGCCCTCAGGAAGCTCTTCTTCAGTCAGCCGGTGACTCGTACCCGCTGGTCTAGCTGATTCCCTCCGGAACACATGAGCAGAAAGTATCTCCTCCTCTTCAGAACCAACATTATCAGTACGACCCTCCTCCTCAACTCTGTCATCCCCGAACGACGAACTCAATTCCACTACCGTCCGAAGCGGGCAGCAATCTGAACACGGTCTTCCACACCATCTTCAAACATGCCCAACTCGGGCGGTGCCCCAGAGGTGTCGTGCACTTCCTCTATGTTTGGCTCCTGTGGATCCGGAACGAATGGCACTCGGTTAGGGTTAATCCTAAAACTATAACCTAAGTTGCGTATGAGAGATCGAATGCATCGGAGTTCGGGCTCTTTCAGTAGCCTTGACGGACATCCCTGATTGGGGAGGTAGTCTCTTGCACAGCACCAACACCCTACACATTAGAGAATTCCGGGTAATCCTGACGCCTCGGGGACCCTGAACCCAGAACAACTAACCTCGGGCTCTTCCCGGCTCGGATGAGCAGAATGGACTGACTCTTGTAAGTCCTCCATACTTCCTACGTCAATCTCCTCGGAGCTCTCTAGTAGAGACAACGCCTCGGAAGCATATCCTTCAACTTCGGATCGGTTTTGAATATCACTCTCGGACATCCTAGGGAAAAAGGTAATTTCATGAGTCTCAGGATGGCAGTCCGAGAGGCCATTTAAGTGGACTAAAATTAGACATTCTATGATCGTAGCAGAGAGAGAACGACTCCAACGGACGTGTTTTAGCTCCATGATAGCGTAAAGTTAGTACGATGTTAAAACTAATTACTCAGCGTATCCGAAGCAAACTACGATAAACTACTTGTCCCTACGACGGACCAGGGAAAATGTACATACATCCGAACGAAAGAGAAGAAGCAACTTACTTGCACAAAGAACAAAAAATGCACAAAGAACTTGCAAGCAACGAAAGAGAAGAAGCAACATACTTGCACTCGGATGATTGGATCGAAGGCAGCTAAGTTGGCCCGGATAGTTCGCTATGGACATCGTCTGACTCGCTTCAGATTACTTGTGCTAGTTTCGGTTGTACTAAAAAGTCAAAAATCTTCTCTCTAGAAAGGTGAAAGTGACACTGGTGAAACCCCTATTTATAGGCGGTTAAATCAAGAAGCCCAACCGTCACCATTTTTGGGATTAAATCTCAGTCGTAGATCAAAATTCATCCAACGGCATAGTACAACAATACTAGGCGAAATGACGAATTGGTACAAATAAATTACCTAGCAATGACAATAACACATACAACAAACTCCACCATTCTCGGGAACAAGACACAATTCCACCTTCGGATGTCCCTCTTCGGACCATCCCAGCCAGGTTTATAAAAACTGTTAGGAAATTTGTTAGATATTTTGTTAGAAATATTTGTTTAGATTTTGATCAGCAACATGATGACTTATCTTAGTCTCAGAAAGATGATTAGTACTCTTGGTTTGCTTGAACATTGTAAAAGAGGAAACCCACTAAGTATGATAGTCTAGCTAATCTTGTATAGGATGTTAGGTCTCAAAATGTAATTTTTATTTTATGAAGAGAAGACCAAGAAGAAGACATCCAAGCAGAACAAGTTCAACGACTTTGAAGACTTGAAAGCGCACAAGATTATCGAAAGCAGCTTTCTGAATACCTTGGCCAGATATCTTGAAGACACGAATAGTTTTTAAACAAACTGTGTCACAAAAGATATCTGAGAAATAAAAGGTCTATCTGAAAACAAGGAAAGTGTCCACAGATATCTATTCTCAGATACCTTGAGCTTTAACCACATTTGTGAAAAAGAAATATATTGCAACAAAGTTGTTTCAATAAAGTAGTATCTGAAGATTGAAGATAAGGACGTGCAAAGAATTAGATAATACAAGTCTCTGATACTGAGCATAGTTCCGTTGGCACTACAGGACAAAAAGTACAGTACAATGCATTTAATGCACGGACAGAGATGTCTGAATAAAAGCAACGGTACCTTCTGAAGAAGAAGACAAACCTGCTGTAGTACTATACACAGATATCAATAGTTTGAATTTGATTTAAGCCTAACGGATACTATTCAACGGCATTCAAATTCATCTATAAATATCAACACATAGACTACTTGAGAAGATACCCTGAACTCCATAAACACGCTGAACAACATATTCTCTCAAGCAAACTACTTATCCTCAAAGCTTTCTGTTGCGACCAAAGCTCTTGATCTTAAGTAGCACTGAAGTTCTAAGTGTCCTGATCCTAAACAAGCACTGCTATCTGTGAAAGAGTTGAATTGAAAGATCAAGTATCTGAGATTCATTCTCTTGAACATTTGTCTAAGACTTGGTCGATAAAGAACAAGATACCATACATTGAAAAGTGTATTAAGTATACTTGATTCACAGAGCTATCTGATTAACTGAAAAGTTATTAAAGAAGCTCATCTGACAACTCAAACCAAAACCAACACCATCACTGGCGTGGAGTACAGGAAGTACTTAGTTTGAGAAACTAAGGAATAACTCCAAGGTTATTAAGCACAGGAAGTACTTAGCTTGGAAAGCTAGGGAATAGCTCAAAAAGGTTTCTGAGTACAGGAAGTACTTGGCTGTGAAAGACGGGGAACAACTCAGGGGGAACATTTGGTTGGGAACCATTTGTTTAAGGAATCTTAGAATAGGATTTTTGTAAGGTGACCTCAATTATCTATTCTAGTGAATTCTAAGTCTTTGAAAGACCGAAGTGGATTAGTTGGAGGATTACGCCACCTCCAGATACCACTATACTTGCTGTGTTATTTACTTCTCTGTACTTACATTTCAGCAACACACACACACACTTTAACTGTTTCTGCACTTATCTATCTTAAGTCTTCCGCGCTCTAAATCCAAGTATCAGATATCTACACAGATATCTGAGAAATAGTTTTTATCGACAAAAGTTTTAAAAGACTATTCACCCCCCCCCCCCCCCTCTAGTCTTTTACTTTGCCGTTATCTGGACCAACAAGTGGTATCAGAGCAGGAGGTTCACAAGCCTTCTGCACTGAACCTAGATCCCCAGATAGGTGAAGGAACTTTGTCCATTTACGAGGACTATTTAATTTGTGTGTTAAGTGTGCAGGAATGTCTCTGAGTGATGCACCCGTTCTCAAACCATAGAACTACGAGAAATGGAAAAATAACATGATGCTCCACCTTGAAGCCATAAGTGACGAAATGATCGAAGTAATAAAAAATGGCCCAATAGTCATTCAACAACTTAAACAAGTCATGGAGGTTTCTAATGGTAGAGACAGAGATCAAAGCGAAGGATCTTCACAAACTGATGCGTCAACAAGTGGGAGATCTACTAGTCAAGTTATTTACGAACCAAAGCCCAGAGAACTCTAGACATCGGATGATGCAAAGAGAAATCGTCTGGATGGTCAAGCTCGTAATATCATCATCAGATCTACACCTGAGCACATACAGTGTAAACTGTGGGGTGCTAAAACGGCAAAAGTTGCCTAGCAACTGATTGAAGAAATCTGTGTCGGAACTGAGAAAACCAAAGAAAACAAGTTCGAAGTTCTCAAGTTGAAATTTCAAAATTTCAAACAAGGACCCACTGAAACTCTGGAAGAATTTGATTTCAGATTTACCACTCTCATGAGTGATATGGTAGCACTTGGGGAAAGCAACAGATACTCTCAGTCAGAAAATATTAAGACTATTGTCAGAAGTCTTAACCACAACTGGAAGCATACTAAATTATTTTATTTTAATCAAGGTATGCCAAATATCACTCCAGTGGAACTCTTCTCACGTCTTGCTACGGTTGATTATGAGACAACACAAAGAGAACAAACAACTGAAAAGTTGCAGAATATTGCTCTAGTTGCTCAAGGAACTTCTGAAAAGAAGAAAAGCAAGGAAGAGACTGAGGATGCTCTTGCTGCAAAGCAAATGAGCAAATATGTCAGTCGAGAAATTGAGAGAAGAAAAGCCAAAGAGAAGCTGAAAAAGCATCTAGGCTCAAACTATCATCAGTACAAAAATATGCAAAGCTCGCTGAACAAGCCAGCTCAGAAAGCATCATGTACTGAGGAAGTAGAAATTGGAAACGATATCTACTTCTATTGTCAGAAACCTGGTCACTTCAAGAAGGATTTTCCTGCCTTCAACAAACTAAGGACAGGTGACAAGAAAGATAGAAGAATCTTCAAAAGAAGCCAGAAAGCTTTATTAACTGAAGAAGAAAGAAAATCCAAACTCAACTGGATGCTCTAGACTATGAGACAGATTCTGAAGATGACTCAATCTCACCATCACCAGAATTATGTGGAGTTACTCATGATATAATCGACTTCGGCCTCAAGAAGAATGAAATGTGTGGAGTTGCTGAGATTGATGGTCCAGACATCTCTAACATAGAAATCTGTCTTATGGCTGATGAGGTAACACATATTTCTTGTTATACTTATGAAAGTGATGAAGAAGAAATAAAAGATCTAGAAAATCTCAGGAAAGATCTTGACATCTATGAAAGAGAATTTCTAATGATCCGAGCTACCGAAAATCTTGAAGAAGAAAAGAGTTCTCTTGCAAAGGAAAATTCTCAATTAGTTAAGATATCTGAGAAAAAGGATGCTGAAAATGCATTTCTCAAAGTTCAGATATCTGAGACTGAAAAGTCACATAAAGAAGCAATGGCTGAATTACG
Organism: Plantago major; assembly: GCA_026545765.1. Lineage (NCBI taxonomy): Eukaryota > Viridiplantae > Streptophyta > Magnoliopsida > Lamiales > Plantaginaceae > Plantago > Plantago major. Next base: position 44,443,789 of record CM048841.1, read on the forward strand.
AAAGAAATATGAAGATCTTCTTTCTGAGAACAAGGAACTCAAAAAGAAAGAATTATCTTTTCAATCTTATGCCAAAGCTAGTGACACTCTTACTGAAGTACAATCTTACTTAAGAGATCCTTCAGAAAAGAAAGGACTTGGGCTGAATACACAGACAGATTGTTCTATCACTCTGAATAAGAGTGAGGAAAGAAGAACATTTGTAAGTACTCAGCAAGATGGTTCCCATGCAATCTATAGTATCGGTCAGAAGACGAAGATTGTTGACAAAGGAAAGGCAGTTGCGACTAAACCTTTGTGGGAAAAACAAGTCAAAAATAAAACTGATGGGCACGTCTCTGAAAAGAAACACAACACTGAAAAGTGTAAACACCCACAGTGCTATGTCTCTCAAAAGGGTAGAATTGCAGGAGCTGGCAAATTCTCTCATGTCACTTTTTCTGGAAAGAAATTGGATCAACCAGAGACTAGCAAAGCTGCTGAGAAAAGATCTCAGATAGCTTCAAGTGCTCGAAACGGTATTGGCTATAAAGGCATCGGGAAACAACTTGCTCATGAATACAAACAAGAGCCAGAACGATGGCTAAAGGCTAGAATTGCTCAAAGCAATTATCAGAAGTGGAAGTTGAATCAAGCCACTGAAAATCTGAATGCCAGGGCTAGAAGAAATCTGGCAAGGAAAGCTAAGTTTGCTGAAAAGCAAACTCAGAAACCTGACAGGTATCTGAAAGCACCAAATGGAGCACCTAGGAACACACCAAGGAAGAAAATAATTCTTAATAATGATAATCATTCAATCAGAATTCCTCCTTATGTTCCTATCAGACAAAAGAATGTTCCAAGGAAATTCATTCAAAAATGGATTCCTACTGGAAGATTGTTTAGTCCTGATGGTTCCAACTGTAAATTGAGAACCTAATCTCCTGTTCCCTGTTATGTGCAGAATGCTTCCTGGACTAAAGCACAATGGCTGTTTGATAGTGGATGCGGAAAGCACATGACAGGAGACAAAGCAAATCTGGTCGATTACAAAGCTTGCAACAACACAGGACCAGATATCAGATTTGCTGGAGGAGAATTAAATCCCTCTCTGGGATTTGGCAACGTCAAATTGGGAACATTAACAATCACTGACGTATTACATGTTAAGGATTTGAAATATAATCTATTTAGCATGAGCCAGTTTGCAGACAAAGGTTTTACTATAAAATTCAAAGCAAAATACTGCAAACTAATTGACAATGAGTCAAAGCAGACAGTCTTGGTTGCTCGGCGGAAAGGCAGTCTTTATGTTGCCGATTGGGCATCTGCCACAACTGAAGAATGTCTCATGGTGAGTCAATCTGGTCACGTGAAGAAACCTTGGTTATGGCACAAAAGAATGAGTCACTTGAACTTGAAAACTCGAACAAACTTGCGAAAAGAGTTAGTGGTTGGCCTTCCCAAAACGTCATCGGAAAGGATGATATCTGTTCTGCATGTCAAATGGGGAAACAATCCAAAATCTCTTTCAAGTCCAAAACTAGACACTCTAGTGTTAGACCACTGCAACTACTACATATGGATCTTTTTGAATCATCTGTAACTAGTTATGTAGGAAAGAAGTATGGTCTGGTTGTTGTAGATGACTTCTCAAGATTCACTTGGGTTGTCTTCTGAAACACAAATCGGCCTGAGGTGGAGATACCAAACTTCTTGAAAAGCTTGAAGTCATGAAAATGACAAGGTATCTGCAATCGAGCAGGACCATGGTCTTGAGTTTGTCAACCAATTACATAAAGGAGTTTTGTACTGCAAAGGTATACAACACCAACTTTCCTCTGTAAGAACACCTCAACAAAATGGTGTTGCGAGAAGGAAAACAGAACCTTTAAAGAAGCCGCAAGGACGATGCTAATGACCTCGAAATAAGTGAAATTTATTGGGTTGAAGGCATCAAAATCTGACTGCTACACTCAGAACAGATGTTTGATAAACAAACACCATGACAAGACCCCTTATGAAATCTTGGTTGGTAGACCCCCTAATATCAAACATCTAAGAGTATTTGGTTGTAGATGTTTTGTTCTAAACAATGGAAAAGATTATCTGAGAACATTTCAACCAAAGGCAGATGAAAGTGTATTTCTTGGCTATTCCACGAATAGCAAAGCCTACAGAATTTACAACAAAAGAACAAAGAAAATTGAAGAATCAGTTCATGTTGTATTCTATGAAGGAAGCAAGAAAACACCTCCTAATGATGAACTCTCAGAAAGGTTCAAAGAACTAATGTTGAGGGATTCTGAAGAAGAATCCTCAGAAAGGAGAAACATCATTACGGAAAGGGAGGATGACTCTGACGAAGAAAAGCATGAAGTGCCTAGTAACAACAAGATGACTCACAAACATGATGAAGAATTTCCTATGAAACTTCCAGAAATGGAAACTGAAGATGTTCATCATAAAGCTATCTCTGGAAATAATCTCACAGAAAGACATGTTCCAGATAGCTCAAACGCTGAACAAGTGTCAGACATTAATTGCCCTTCTGAGGAGCAAAATGTCTTAGATACTGAAAAAGTATCAAATCAAAATCCCAGTGATTAACATTCAAATCATTTGGATATTGATCTTACTAGCACTAAACCTATGATGAGATGGATCAAGGATCATCCTGCAAAAGATGTGATTGGACCAATTAATCAAGGTGTTAGGACTAGGAGAGCAATAGCTGAAAATGCTAATTCTCTCTTTGAATGTTTCATCGCAAATATTGAACCCAAAAATATAGAAGAAGCATTAGGAGACCAAGACTGGATCTCTGCAATGCAAGAAGAGTTGGATCAATTTGAGAGAAACAAAGTCTGGAAATTAGTTCCATTCGTGGAAGGAATATCTGTGATTGGAACTAAATGGGTTTCGAAACAAAATGAATGAATACGGTGAAATAACCGTAAACAAAGCAAGATTGGTTGCCAAGGATTTACCTGGTGAAGGCTTAGATTTTGATGAGTCATATCCACCGGTTGCGGAGTGGATGCAATAAGACTCTTTCTAGCCTTTGACTCATAAAGATTTTAAAGTTTATCAGATGGATGTCAAAAGTGCATTCTTGAACGGTGAACTTGCAGAAGAAGTTTATGTTGAGCAACCACCTGGCTTTGAAGTTTCCTCAGAAAGTAGAATGGTCTATAAACTACAGAAAGCTCTGTATGGACTGAAACAGGCTCCAAGAGCATGGTATGACACTTTGGCCAAATACCTTCTGGAAAGTGGTTTCAAGAAAGGTGAAGTTGATAAAACTTTATTTACCTTAAACCATGATGGGAAACTACTCTTAGTTCAAGTATATGTTGATGACATCATATTTGGATCTAAGGACAAGCAACTTTGTAATGACTTTGCAAATCTCATGAAAGGTAAGTTTGAGATGAGCATGATGGGAGAAATGAATTATTTTCTAGGATTGCAAGTCAAGCAACTCAAAGATGGAATATTCATTAGTCAAACAAAGTATGCAAAAGATATGCTCACAAAATTCAATCTTAAGCCTTCTGAAAAGAATGCTAAGATACCTATGAGCATTGGAACCAAAATGACCTATACTGATTCAGACAAAAGTGTTGAAGAACATAAGTATAGGAAATTGATAGGTTCACTACTTTACCTCACTGCAAGTAGACCTGATATTCAATACGTCGTTGGAGTGTGTGCTAGATTTCAGACAAATCCGATGCAAACACACTACAACATTGCTATGAAAATATTAAGGTATGTAAAAGGTACAGTAGATGTAGGATTGTGGTATCCTAAAGAAAGTGGATTGAGTTTAATTTGGGTACTCGACGGCGATTATCTTTGGATCACTGCTTGATAGGAAAAGCACATCAGGAACTTGTCAGTTTCTGGGTACTAGACTTATCTCATGGTTTAGCAAGAAGCAAAACTCAATTGCAACTTCTACCACAGAGGCTTAATATATTGCTGCTGGTTGTTGTGCAACACAAATTCTGTGGATACAACAACAACTTAAAGACTATGGACTCGATGAAGAGAAAACTCCCATTTTCTGTGACAACACAAGTGCTATTGCAATTACACAGAATCCTAAATTTCATGCCAGAACAAAGCATATTGATGTTAGACATCACTTCATCAGAGACCATGTTGAAAAAGGCAATATAGAGATACTGAAGATTGGCACTGAAGACCAACTTGCAGATATCTTCACTAAGCCACTACAAGAAAGTAGATTCTTAGCCTTAAGACATAGTCTTGGACTAATGGAACTACCAATGAACTGAAAGAGTTCAGGTATCTGGAACGGGCATCCAGAGAAGAGAAAAGAGAAATCTGGAATGGGTATCCAGAAGTCAAAAGGGCGGTATCCAAAAGTCAAAAAGGCTAAAGAGCAAAAAGACAGCTTAAGATCTCTGAAACGGGAACTCAGATATCTGAATCACTCTATAAACGGTGAACACAAAGGATAATAGTACAACTATCTGCAGTCAACTACTCTCTTGAAATTCGCATTTATTTCTATCTTGATGAAAAACTTGGAAAAATCCTAAGTATAAGACAGATTCAGATGCAAACAGTGTTCTTGGTCATACACAAACGTGATTCAGATAGCTAATAGCCAAAATTCATTAAATGGGCACAATTACACTTGTTGATTGTGATCATTGTTGAAGAAGCAATGGTGACCCTTGATGAAATTAAGCGATTGATCTATACGGTGGAAATTAATTCACAGTAAATAGTGGACTGTAAAAATTCTAACAAAGCCCACTTTGGAATTAATGCCGAACTAGCTTTTGCTCACGCCTGCTTGCCAATCACAGATACGTACACACAAAATCAATTTGTATGTATTTGTCTGTTGAGATTCTATTGCTATATATATAGGATTTTGGAAAAAGAAATCACTTTCGCCTAATCCAAAATTCCGACTTGCACAAAAATAGCAAAACCTTCTCTTGATTCTCTGCAAATCTTCTACAATCTCTGCAAATCAAGATTAAGTTTTTCTGCAAAGAATTACTAAATCAAATCTCTTTCAAACACCAATCCAAAACTACACTATATAAAGAGATGGCCCCAAAGAACTCTTCTACACTGAAATCTCAATCCTCCACTGGTACTGCTGAAAAGCAAGCACCAGAGTTGGTTATTGTGAACAACCGACTGGTAGGAGATTTTAATCCTGACCATTGGACATCAAATCACAGAATGATTTGGGGTGGTGCCATGGTTGAGGAATACCTCACGGCTGGAATTGAAAACCAAACCGACAGAAAATTGATTCTTGACATGCTTGAAAAGGCACAAATCAAGGGTTTTCTATCTGCTCGCCCAAGTGTAATCTCATCACTCGATGTGTTAGAATTCTACAACAACTCCAGGATAATTTCCTGTGTTTCTGAAGGCACTACAATAGTGTCTATCAAAACCTCAGTCCAAGGAAAGGAAATCCTTCTGGACTTAACAACTTTCTGTAAGTTGTTTGAGTTTCAAAATCTTGGAAAGGATTTTGAAATAAACACCAAGGACGATGATCTCCTTGAAGGTGTTAAAGAAGCATGCGATGGCGTGTGTGATCTTGAAAACCGGATACACCCACCGAGTTCAAGCTTGCGACATCCGAACCGGACATCGATGGTTCCTTTGGGATGTATTGGCTTGCATTCTTCACAGATGCTTTGATGGTCTACAAGGAAGTCTTGACGGATAAGCGAGAACTATGGATCATGATGTTCTTCTGAATCAACAAGAAAACGTTGGAAAACCCTTTTAAGCTGGGAAATGCGCCTTCATGAAGTTTGTGAAGAAGATTCAAGGCTTGAGCCTAAAATCGCCAAAGGACTAGGCAGGCGAAGGCCACGATGGGCTATGGCCTAAAGATATGCTACTTGCTGGAGAAGCTTGTCATTGAGCTCAGAGAGACGGCTGAAATAGCCAACAATAACCTACTCTACAAATATGAGTATACAAACTTGTTGAAAAAGGTTACTGGGTCTCAGAAAGGTTCTAAGAAGCGAAAGTCTGAAAAGGTATCTGAAGAAAATGTTGCGACCAAGAAGCCCAGAACTTCAAGAAAGAAGTCTGCTGACAAATCAGAAGACATACCCATTGAGGTTGTCGATTCTCAGATATCTGCAGGCATTGTCGATGAACTGATAAAGGTAGATGAACTCATCAATGCTGCAAAAGAGTTATCAACTACTGAACAAGTAGACTCAGCAAGAGAAAGTGCTTTCAGAAATGTGAAGACTATTGCAGAAAGCCTTGCTGATGAACTCATAAATCTTTGCCAAAGTGGTGAAAAACACCAAGCCCTATCTGCGAAACCACGGAGTAATGGACCAACTTCCTAATCTTGATGAGAGCTCGGCGATGAAGATGAGAAGCTAGTCATCTCTCAAGTCCTAGAAAGAACAAAAGGGCTAAGGTTCTTGAAATAAGCGGTGAAAAGGTTTCTGAACAAGAACCTACACCTCAGGTTGCTGAACAAGCACCTATAGCAAAGGTTGTTGGTGCAAACACATCATCAGGGAACGTTTCTTACGCACAACTTCAAAAAGCCCTGATGAGTGGTGTTTTAGTGCTGGCAGATGCTGATGGAAACGCCACATCTAAAAATCTGGAAGCACACTCTACTGACCAATCTTCTGCTTCCAGACAACCACAACAAACACAACCACAACAGCCATAAGTGGTTGATGAAATGGTAAATGAACTCCATTTTGAATTACCAGCAATGCAGTATGCTGAAGAAAATCCTACAAAAGAGCATGTTCCCCAACTCAATGAGAGGGATCAAACTGAGACATCTGCTCAGAATGATCAACCAGGGGAGGCAACTGAGTTGCACACTCAGGAAAGGTGTGAAGTACCTGAAACTTCAAACAAAGAAGTGTTACTAGAACAAGAAGACCAAAGTATAGACGGGTCACGAGTTTCAGAGACCAATCAGCCTGACATGGATCAGGTAGCTGAATGGTTTAACTCTCATCTTGTGAAACTTTATTCTTATATATATCTTGTTACTTATAAAATTTCTTTGTTACAGGCTGAGTTAGAAACACAGAAACAAGAGGAAGCTGGGAAGCTTGCCTCAGAAACTGAGAAGGAGGTCACCCCAACCTCACCTCTTAAGAAATCTGAGCCTGTGCCACAGGTGATAAATTGATTCTTAAGATAACACTTTTCAGTCATATGTTCATGTGCTTAAAGTAAATGTTTCTAACAGGCTCCAACTGAGAAAGAGGAAGATAAGGCAGAAATGCCAGAAAAGGACCCAGAAACCAACAAGGATTCTGAAGAACACATCATTGAGCCTTCCCATATGAAGGTATATATATATATATATATATATATATATATATATATATATATATATATATATATATATATATATATATATATATATATATATATATATATATATATATGAAAATCAGTGGTAAAAATTCTTCACCTTGGGTTATCTTAAACATCTTCTAAATTACTCAATACTTTCTACTCATAGGCTCACTCAGAAGTAGAAGTGCAAGGGGACAGAGTTGCGACATCCCCTGCACCTATGGAAATTGATGAGGCATCAAGGCCTTCATCACAAGAAAAGATTCCAGAGACTGCACAAATCTACGAGACAAGTATCTGAGCCTCCCATGGAGGTAATTGACCTCTCAGATATCTGATTTGTCACTTAAAGTTTTCTTGATAAAATTTCCTAAGTATTGTGATAATTTTAATTCTCAGGTTCAAGAAAGAAAGGTTGATGAGGACCAGACTTCCAAGTGTCCGCCTCACAACAAGATATCTGAGACACCAATTGTATCAGTAGCACAAGTCTCTGAGCCTGAAGTACTTACTCAGGTAACTCAGAAGCTAAACTACACTACTACTCAGATATCTATAAAAGTTTTGAAGCTCACTCAAAACTCTTTCTTTCAGGCTCAAACAAGTGCAAAGCAGGCTCCCAATGATGAGAAAAGGGACCTACTTCCCTTCTTCAAAGCTCAAACCCTGCCAAAGCATATACAATGCTTCAAGAAATAGCAAAGGTTAAGGTGCTCTGATCTCTCTGAAATATTGAGAATCACAGATCAACCAACCAGACGAGCACGAGATCTTGACTTGGAGACATATATCCATGCAATGTTCCCTACCGAACAGTACACAGTTGCGACTTTATTGCATAAGGATTTCTCCAGAGAAGTGGCGCACAGTTTGATACAAGCCTTTGAACAGGCAGATGGTCAGACAAGATTACAGATGGCATTCAAGCTAGTTCTGCCCCAGACCCTGGAATTTATACCTTCTGAACAAGAAGAGGTTAATGGGCAGAAGATCACTATTCCTGAAGTGATCAATCTTGTATCTGTAGATGATGAGGAGGAAGAGATGAACCAAAACGACTTCGATGAACCTCCCACTGATCATCACCAACAGGATGACACAGACAAAAAGGATGATGATGATGCCCCTGCACCAGGGACCGGAGGAATTTCACAAAGAAATCATGCCTCAACTGCTGAAAAGCAAACTGAGAGGAAAGCACAGAAATCTCCGTCTCCATATCCTTAAAAGTCAACTCATCCATCTTCCCAACAAAAGGTTAATACTGAACAAGTAGTTGAGGATTCTGAGGAAATCACTCAAAAATTGTTGAATACTCAATCCAGAACTGCTCAACTCAGACAATTGTTGGAAGAAGAACAACAGCTCCATCTTCAACTGGAAGACAAGATAGCTAAATCCAGAGACAAGCTTGACCAACTACAAGATCAATATCTGCAAGAGATGATTGCCTACTCTGAGGTTAAAGAGCTACAGGATGCTGTAAATGCCATCACCAAAGAACTCGATACTGAAGAAGTATCTGAAATTAAGCATGATGCTAAGGCTGCATCATCTTCAAAAGAAGTACCATCCTCCTCCCAAAAAGGGAAGAAACCAATCTCTGAGATGGTTGCTGGACTCGATACAATCGATGAAAATGTCCAAGAGGATGAAGATCACTGGGCTGATTACTCAGATAATGAAGAAGACAAGACGTTGGTAGAGCACCGCAATGAACATCTAGCGGTTTCACACTTGAAAAGGAAACTGATTGCTCCTGAAACTTTCAGCAAACTGCCAAATGTCCACTCCCATGAATATATGAACAGATGCAATCTTGGCTCATCTGAAAAAGGAGATGTCTTCACAGAACAAGGAAGTAATTGCCTCCGTCCCCTCTGAAATGAAAAAGTTCACTGAGCTCGTTACTCAGAGAACAACAAGCATAGTCATTGCTCAGAAAGATCTGGGAATGATAAGGGACGATGATGCCTCTTTAGCTGAAAAAGCTTTCCAAGAGGCAAGTTACACTGCTGGAAAAGCAGATGCCATCCTAGGCCTATTGGCAGAGCTCACTGATAAGGACAATGGACTTATCAAGCAAAATCAGGAGCTCAAAGCCGAACTTCAGAAGTTGGTCACTGCCTACAATTATTTACAAGGGCATTTTAACTCTCTCTCAGATTCTTTTATGAGACTGAGTCATGACAATGACTAAGGGGGAAAGAGTGTACAAATCTGGACCTCAAAGTCAGGGGGAATGGGAAGAAGGAGAAGAAAACAAGAAGAAATCTGGAGCTGGTGCGGCTCAGAGAGGAAGAAGAAACATGAAAACTTCCCAGCCACCACTCAGAATCAATGAACCCTTTTCAAGCCAAGCTGCTTTGCAAATAGTAGCTGCTTCCCAGAAACCTACTGAAGGAACTACAATGATAACAAGGGCCATGGCACAGAAACCTCCAAGGAGTACCAAGGCTCCAAGGAGAAGACAAGTTAAAGGGATTGATGAATCTTCTGAAGAAGAAGAAGGTCAAATCAAGCCCATGGGCAATGAAGAAGGTTGTAAAACTCTCACAAGATCTAATCTTGATGATGATGAGGAAACTGATGAAGATGAAGCTCCTCTTCACAGAAAAAGGAAAATTGAAAGCCTAACTGAGCCCATAGCTGCAACGCACCTAGCAGCTAAACCACCCTCTGAAAATACCAAGTCTATCCAGGGTGGATCTTCAAGCAACAACCCCAAAGAAAATTCAAGACAGAGAAGGAACAGACTGAGAGCTGAGCAAAGATGAAGTCAACTTCCACTCAGGCCAGAAGAAGCCAAAATAGAGTATGTGAAGAATGACAATGATTCCCTTGTCTACAGGTGCATCAATTAGAAAAATGGCTATTGGATTCTGGAACTTAAGCATCTACTGGTAAATTCAAGATTTCCAGAACCAATCCATAAACAACTTATGGCATGGAGAAAAGATAAGCCAACCTTGATCAACACCAATCACATTAAAGCCTAGTTGGATTTTGAAGTTGTCAAGAGAACTGAAGCCATGAGAAAGGACCTCTCTGATGAATGTCCATATGGAAAGCCAGATGATGTACACAGAATTCTGAATATAACAGGAACAGGCACAAGAGCAAGACTCGTTGTGGAACCCTATGAGTCGTTCTATCTAACTGAAGATCAATACAAGGGTGACATCAGATATCTGAGGATTATCTACGAATACTTCAAGCTTTCAGATATCAGAATAGAGCATGCCTGGAAGTGGGGGAAGTATCTGTGGGTCAAACATTTTGTCAAGAAAAATCCTACCAAAACCTACAAAGAGGTCTGTGGATTTGCCAGAGACACTGAGATGCTCGTCAGAACACTTCTCTATGATTATTCTGATGACATCAAAAGGTTTGGAGATAGGAAATTTTCAGACTGATCCATAGAACTACTGTTGAAGACTTGAAGAGTTGAAGACTTGAAGACTAGTCTATTAGGAATTTTACTTGGAGCTTGGTTACTCCTGTTGTCCTAATTTACTATGTAGTTTTTGTTGTATTTTTGCTGACTGTGCTAAACTTGTTTCATGTATGTAAGTTATCTGTAATTTTTCATTGTAACTTATCTGATGAACTTACTCTCAGATAGTATTCTATAAAAGATAACTTGTCAGCAAAGATCACACCTTGTGATTTGGTTGATGTTTACTTTCTGCACTTAATTGAATGAATTGAAAAATCTTAAGAAATGATTATGTGATAGATTGTTCACTCATCCAGATTTGTAATAGGTCAGATAGTCATCGTTGACTGATCAAAAAGGGGGAAATTTGTTAGGAAATTTGTTAGATATTTTGTTAGAAATATTTGTTTAGATTTTGATCAGCAACATGATGACTTATCTTAGTCTCAGAAAGGTGACTAGTACTCTTGGTTTGCTTGAACATTGTAAAAGAGGAAACCCACTAAGTATGATAGTCTAGCTAATCTTGTATAGGATGTTAGGTCTCAAAATGTAATTTTTATTTTATGAAGAGAAGACCAAGAAGAAGACATCCAAGCAGAACAAGTTCAACGACTTTGAAGACTTGAAGAAACTGCACAAGATTACTGAAACAGTTTTACAGATACCTTGGCCAGATATCTTGAAGACACGAATAGTTTTTAAACAAACTGTGTCACAAGAGATATCTGAGAAATAAAAGGTCTATCTGAAAATAAGGAAAGTGTCCACAAATATCTATTCTCAGATACCTTGAGCTTTAACCACATTTCTGAAAAAGAAATATATTACAACAAAGTTGTTTCAATAAAGTAGTATCTGAAGATTGAAGATAAGGACATGCAAAGAATCAGATAATACTAGTCTCTGATACTGAGCATAGTTCCGTTCGCACTACAGGACAAAAAGTACAGTACAATGCATTTAATGCACGGACAGAGATGTCTGAATAAAAGCAACGGTACCTTCTGAAGAAGAAGACAAACCTGTTGTAGTACTATACACAAATATCAATAGTTTGAATTTGATTTAAGCCTAACGGATACTATTCAACGGCATTCAAATTCATCTATAAATATCAACACATAGACTACTTGAGAAGATACCCTGAACTCCATAAACACGCTGAACAACATATTCTCTCAAGCAAACAACTTATCCTCAAAGCTTTCTGTTGCGACCAAAGCTCTTGATCTTAAGTAGCACTGAAGTTCTAAGTGTCCTGATCCTAAACAAGCACTGCTATCTGTGAAAGAGTTGAATTGAAAGATCAAGTATCTGAGATTCATTCTCTTGAACATTTGTCTAAGACTTGGGTCAGTAAAAAGAACAAGATACCATACATTGAAAAGTGTATTAAGTATACTTGATTCACAGAGCTATCTGATTAACTGAAAAGTTATTAAAGAAGCTCATCTGACAACTCAAACCAAAACCAACACCATCAACGGCGTGGAGTATGGAAGTACTTAGTTTGAGAAACTAAGGAATAACTCAAGGTTATTAAGCACGGAAGTACTTAGCTTGGGAAGCTAGGAATAGCTCAAAAGGTTTACGAGTCTGAAGTACTTGGTTGTGGGGAACAACTCAGGGGGAACATTTGGTTGGGAACCATTTGTTTAAGGAATCTTAGAATAGGATTTTTGTAAGGTGACCTCAATTATCTATTCTAGTGAATTCTAGGTCTTTGAAAGACCGAAGTGGATTAGTTGGAGGATTACGCCACCTCCAGATACCACTATACTTGTTGTGTTATTTACTTCTCTGTACTTACATTTCAGCAACAAACACACAGTTTAACTGTTTCTGCACTTATGTATCTTAAGTCTTCCGCGCTCTGAATCTAAGTATCAGATATCTACACAGATATCTGAGAAATAGTTTTTATCGACAAAAGTTTTAAAAGACTATTCACCCCCCCCCCCAGTCTTTTACTTTGCCGTTATCTGGACCAACAAAAACCCTATCCTTTTTTACAAGGAATGATGATTTACCTCACCATCACACGGATCCTCGTCCGTTCGGGTGTCCCTCTTCGGACCATCCCAGCCATGTTGATAAAAACCCTATCCTTTTTTACAAGGAAGGATGATTTACCTCACCATCACATGGACCCTCGTCCATTTGGATATCTCTCTTCGGATCATCCCTTCACCCATAGAAGGTACAACTCCGACGTTCTCTGTCTTCACCTGATCTCGCTTACAAATACCCCTTCTTTCTTTAATTTTGTTGCACTCCGAGCCTACTTCCTCGGACTGCAACAAAAGAAAGAAAAAGGGGGGGGGGGGAAGAGAGATCAAGATTAAGGACGGGAAGAAGCACAGATTACACCTTTTTTCTGCTTACGAGGGACGGATTGGACCGAGAAACAAACGGTCTTCTCCACTTTCAACTATAGTTCCACACCTATCTTCTACTAAGATACTTGGGAACTAGGGGGACATATGTTAATACAGAAATATGTCCAATCCGTCATAGACGCCTTTGGAACGAATCCTATGGTGTCCCAAGTTGTCCACGAGTTCGGGATCTTATAGTCCGACCCGGAGCCTCCGTAGATCCAACCCACCCGTGTGGAAAGCAACAGGAGGGCCCTAGGACAGTGGGTCCGACCCGGACGAAGGTCCGTAACCTTACAGTCCGACCCGGATACCCGTCCGGACTCAGCACAACAACCTCATAAGCAACCAAGTAAACTGGCACTTGAGGGCATGGAGGTCCGAATCACACGTCCCGGACAGCCTCCTTCGGATAGTATATGGACTGGAAACCCCCAGTCTAACCTAGTATGGTCCGGACCTACCTCGTCGGATCTTTTGCATGGCAGACTGCAAAAGGTCTCCAAACTCTCATATTAATGACTAATCTACCCCAGAAAGCCCAAAAGGGAATGGGTTAGGGAGTCATTAATGGGCCATGGGCCTATTGAGGTATTGTTGGCTCAATCCGAGTCTGACACTTGGCACGATCTGGTGGAACCCTCCCAGTTGGGGAGAAATCTATATATATGGCACATATTCCCATGATAACGGTAAGAAATAATCACTTCCGAACCCTGACTATTATACCGAGCAGATTCTCATTCTCTCGCAAGTAAAGTCTGCACCCGGTTTCACATCACGCAAACCGGGTACAAGGTTCTAACCCACCCCTCCTAGCTACCTGTGCCGGTCCTCACGTGTCGCTTCTTTCCAGTATGGCAGTTCTTACAGGCTTTTGCTCCTTGGCACTTAGGGTACTTAATGTGAAGGAAAGCAAGAGAAATTTATTAAGTGGTTGGGGGACTTATACCCTCAACAGTTAGGTCTGAGATAGACCCTGTTAATGATGTGACAAGCAGTATTCGAGGCTTTAGCCCAAAGTCTCTTTGAGACATTCATAGAGTTCAGCATAACTCTAGCCATTTCCTATAAAGTGCGATTCTTACGCTCAACTATCCCATTTTGCTGAGGTGTCTTGGGAGCAGAGAACTCATGAGAGATACAATGTATATCACAAAATTGAGCAAATTTTTGGTTCTCAAACTCCTTTCCATGATCAGACCTAATATAATTCATAGAACATCCATACAAGGTTTTAATACTAGCATGCAAAGTTCTGAAAGTACAAAAATTTTTAATCCAAGTGTACCTGGAGAAATCATCAACAATCACAAAAGGCATACCTTTTTCCTCCAAGGCTACTAACCTCAATTGGACCCATCAGATCCATATGGAGTAGCTGAAAACACTTGTTCGTACCTGTGGGTTTACCATCTGACATAAATGGAACAGGTGTATGGGATACCCTGGTTTATTTCCCTTTAAGACAGTCTCCACAAACAATCTTACCAGAGTTGATTAGTTTGGGAATTCCCAACACTGCCTCGCACTTTACCAGCTTATCAAGATTCTTGTAGTTCATATGACCAAGTTTTTTGTGACAAATAATTGACTCATCAACTTTCAGATGATTACAAACAACATGATCATATAACAATTATCATTTGATCTAGTGCCTGTCATAACACAACAATTGGATCTATCAAAGACTTCACATGATTTCTTATCAACGCACACTTTCAAGTCATCATCACATAGTTGACTAATGATAATTAAATTAACTTCTAAGCTATCTACTGACAATACATCTTCAAGTACTGGAAATCCTTCTACATTCAACACACCTTTACCAATTATCCTGCTTTTGCTTCCCCCACCATAAGTGACAGTTCCTTTGGTGAGTGGAATTATGTCTTCAAGTAGGTCTCTGTACTTGTCATATGACGGAAACACCCACTATCGAAGTATCATGTACCTACATGATTAGACTTAATAGTAGAGAACACAACTTTGTAAACATTGTCAATCTTAGGTATCCAGACTCCCTTCAGTCCGTTTCTACCTTTCAGGGTAATAGTATTTTTGGACAGTGTTGTGACAACACCAGAACTAGAGTATTGAACATTTATAGAATATTCTGGAGTTGACATAACACTGGAAACACTACTACTTGAAATGTCAGCACTAGACTTGTTGCAATCAGAAGAAGTTACAATAGAGGAGTCATTTATAGATTCAGACTTGATCAGGAAGGTTTCCTCTATTGAAACAATGTTCTTGGGTTCTTTCAAGGATTTATGGTATTTGAAATAGTAAGGTTTAATATGACCAGGTTTAGAACAAAACTGACACACAAAAACCTTTTTTTTTACTTTGGGCAGACAATCCTTTTCCTTTCACAAACACAGGAGCTGGGTAATTACTAGGTGCATCCTTGGTAGAGGAAGATAGGTCTTGTATATGTTTTTGAAAACCTAGACATGATGTTCCTTCATTACCTAGACCTAGCATTTCATCAAGTTTAGAAGTTCCTGTATTCATTTTGGTCAAAGTAAGCTCATGGAGATTAAGTTTAGCGGTTACCTTTTCTGGGCTTACTTCTAGACTCCAGATTGTGTCTTGTAGAGACTTGTTCAATTCCTTAAGATACTCTGTTTCTTTGAACAAGGCTTTCTCATTATTGGCAGATTTTCGCCATTCCTTCAACAAATTCTCATAGATGACTTTGAGTTCCTCATTGAATTCCTCTTGGGTCATATCATTCTCAAGTGAGTGGTTAGCTTCAAGGTCTTCTGAACCACGCATGCAGTGGGGATCTGATAGATCACAGTACACCAACCATTCTGGTGTTTCAGTACAGAAGTTCTGAGACTATACGGGTTCATCAGCTTCATCAAAGAATGTTTCACATTCATTACACTCATCAGAAAGGTCTCCGGCAACACCTGCAAAGAATATTTCTTGCACAAAAATGTTATCAGCAGTGTTCAAACAACACTGTGTATCATCAAAATTGCCATCACTCCAGTTGACTTGGGAGTGTAGTGCAGCTGTATGAACCTCTTCATCTAGTAGAACCACATCTTCATCTGTACCTGCTTCATCATCATCCAAACAAATCCAATAAGAGTTTCCCTTCTTTAGAAGAGTGTTAGGACATTCGTAAGAATAATGACCAATGCCTTCACATGCATGACACTGAGTTCTTTTTAGTTTTTCAGGATCCTCATCTATGGGTTTGTTGTAAGAATACTTCACTAATGCTTTGGAGGGGAATTTGGACTGACCAATGGGATTGCTGCATGATCCTGCCTTAAACATGCCTTTTAGATTACTATTATGAAAACATTTTATCATAGCCTTGAACATAATATTGTACTCGTCATCATCATCTTCATCATCTAGTGTTTCAGAAGACTTTGATTGAAGTACAATACTTCTCTCCTTAGCAACATCAGAAGAGTTATTTAACCCTAGCTCGAAAGTTTTCATAATATTCATCAAAGTTCTCAGAAGTTTCCACAGCAATCTTTTTCGTTTCAAAACATTTTGAAAAGGTCCTAATAGCTTTGTAAACCAATTTCTTGTTTGACAAAGGGTATCCAAGCATATGACTTTCATCAGACATATCTAAAAGTTTACCAAAATAGGATGTAATGTCCTCTTCCTCTCCCATTCTCAAGTTTTCAAAATGACTCAAAAGCATTTGAAGTTTTGATTCTCTCACACTCAGATCTCCCTCACAATGCCTTTGAAGAATCTCCCAGGCCTGTTTGGCAGTTGAGCATGTTTGAATCAGTTTAAACATGTGAGGATCTACATAACTAAACAAGATATTGAGAGCCATCTCATTGTTGTTCGCATCAGCAAGTTCTTTTTTATCATAATCACGTTTCGGTTTAGGAATGCAATCTTTGTCCTCAACAGGAGGTAATAAAGGCAAAGTATAACCGTAAAGAACACTTCTCCAAACAAGAATATCAATGGATTTGATGTGCGAGCGAATGCGAGTTTTTCAAAGATTATAGTTGGAGCCATCAAGAACAGGTAACCTATTGACATTAGGATTAGCAAAATCCATGATACCGAATCCAAACACCTATGAATTAGGTGCTTGGCTCTGATGCCAAATGAAAATGTATGGACCGGGATTTGTTATTATGTAAACACGTGTATATAGTACACCAAAGAACACTATTGAACAATGTCTTCGATATACTGTAACAAATAGTGTATTAACTACAATAGTTAATCCACTAACACTAAAACTAATCAACAGAGCAAATCTAGAACACACCAGAAATTAAGAACACCAAGCATGGTTTCTAGTGGGTTAATATATTATAACCCACCGAGCCTCAAGGCAAAAGAAGCCACTATACTAAAATAATGAATTATAGAAACAATTCACAACTTAACCAAGATAATTAAGCTGTGAACAAATCACTAAGCAGTTGGATCGAACTAACTATCCTAATCTAGTAAAAAGACTAGACAAAGCTTAGAAAACTATCAAATATGTGAGGTGTTATAAATACACTACGACTGTTGCTCTAACTCACGTACTTGAATGAACTAACTTCTGGCTTTATATATAGCCTTACAATGCGCAATTGCCAGAAGGTAAGTTCTTATTTTATTGCAACGAATCTTGACTTGATTGACATAGGAAATCTTCCAAAAGATCTTTCCTAAGCCTTCTCTTCAATAA
The DNA here is from genome assembly GCA_026545765.1 of Plantago major. Classification (NCBI taxonomy): domain Eukaryota; kingdom Viridiplantae; phylum Streptophyta; class Magnoliopsida; order Lamiales; family Plantaginaceae; genus Plantago; species Plantago major. The sequence continues at coordinate 44,461,649 of CM048841.1, forward strand.
TGAAAGCATTTCCTTCTTGCAATATTTGCATTCAATATTCCAGCTTCCTTCATACGCTTTCCTTCTTCCTTGATCTCTTTCCTTTCTCCATGATAACTGGATTAGAACCTGCACAATAACAACCAAAATCGTGGAATCCATTTAAGTGAATAATGGCAAAACGTAAAATAGAAGGAGTCAAGGGCAATATAAAGTGCAGTCTGATGGTTTGTGAAAACACTAACTGAACACTTGCACTTTCACCCTTAGACGTAGAAGGTAATCTTAAAGCTAGGTGCAAATTAAAAGCGGCAAAATAAAGTACGAATAATTTAAAGTTATTATCATTATACAGAGGAAGTAGTTAGCGAATAGTTATCAAATCAAATCCCCCCCCCCCAAACCTAGTGAAAAGCAAGTAAAAGAAACTATGAAAATAATGGAGAAAAAGAAAAGATACTTCTCTCTACAAAGTGCATCCAAAATCTTGCTCTCATTGAGTGTAGCCCTTCGAATAGATATGCCTACCGCATCCCTCTAAATCCTTCAGTACCCTTGGGATGTTTAGCAGTATATCTTGATATTTCAACTCATGGTAGGCCGGTTCCTTGAATGTGCCATGGATATGCTCCTCTGGGATTTCAAAATATTCGTTGATAGCTCCGGGTCCAAATGTGAACTCTTGCCCTCGGATGGTGTAGCAGTGAATCCTCCGGATTTTTTGATCTTGAGTTAAAAGAATTCCGCATAGAACTCTCGGACCACTTCAATGTCATACCCCGTGAGGATGGTGGTATAGGTCCCCCAAGCAAAGAGGCTCAAAGCGTCATGTATCCAATTAAGTGCATAGTGCATTCCCCATCCAACGTCTATTTTCCTCTCGGAAATTACTCCTCGATCGCTATTGACAAGTAGCCAATTCTTAGCCTTGTTCGAAGGAGTCGTCGTTGCAACTTTCTTCCCCTTCCTAGCTCTCTTTGTGCTTGGTTCGCAATGTCCTTTCCACCATGATTTCTCCCCATGGTACCTAGGTTAAAAATGTGTGAAATAGCATGTTTGGAGCTAAACCAATTCTAAGGCTAACATGCTAATCTAACGGGGTTTCTTCTCCCCCAAACCTAGAGTATTGTACAATACGTATGCAAAAATTTAGCTTGTAATAGGACCAATAGCTACACCAAAAAGATGAAAGAACTAGGCATGTAAAGTTTTCATAATATGTCAAGAATCAAAATGTAAAGCATATTGTAGTGAAATTCCATCCTAAGGGAAAAATGTAATACAAGCATGTTTCCTAAGCTTAAACCATCAAGTAATAAACATGCGAGCGAATTATCGAAAGAGAAATAGGTCGACAAGAGAATTTGTTCTAGTGAGGCATTTTATCAAACACATGGTGAGCATGAACAAGAACTTTCAATTTCTCAATCTAATTGCCAAATCTTGAATAAGGCAAGTGAAAATAAGGTGAATTCTAGAAGTAAGCATATATCCACATCTCTTCAATATCATCAAATCAAAAAATTTAAGTATACAATTGCATAGCACCTAAGAAGCAATAAGAAAGTGCTAGCAAAAGAGTGAAGGATAGAAACTTGAATTTGAAGATGTAAAGAAGATAATAATGAGTAGAGATCACTTACATGGTGTTGATGATGGATTGGCAAGCTAATAATGCAATGGATATGATAAAAATATGGAGAAAGTGAAGAAATTTCGAGAGAAAATGGATTGGGATGGTAGAAAATCATTATTTGGGGTTATAAAAGAGGAAGGGAGAGTGAGCTGCCTCACTGCTCTTTGTTTCTTCGACTTTTTGCGTTTTTCATTTTTTGAAATGGATATATAAATAATAAATTAGGTTTATGAAAAAAGATTTTTCATTTTTCGTACATTCTATATAAATAATGAATTTTTTAATTTGATACTGAAATCGAAAAACGAAAAGTAAAATTAAACGTGCGAATTCAAGTTTGTAAATTAAACGTGTCCTTGGGTTGCCTCCTAAGAAGCACTTGTTTTTGGTCTTATAGCACGACCCCTGTTTATTGATGACTTTGTTGTCGGGATTTGACCCCTTGGCTCCTCCATTATGGTTTGTCAACCAATCTTCCATGAAATCTGGGTCGGTGTCCCAATCCCTTGCTCCCCATGTTCAATCGATCTCCTTCACTTATAAACTCGAACATGTAGAGAGTACTACCTTCATTCTTTAGCCGGTTTCTAAAACCTTTATCATCTTTGAAGTTATTGTAGTATATCCTCTCATCCCCATCTTCCATCTTCCCGTCATCCATTTATCGATGTAAATCTTATAAGGTTCGTTCTTCTCATTATTCGGATCTGGGAACTGGAAATGAAATTTATGCGAGTAGAAATAGTTCTTGTCTATATCCTTCATATTTGTTAATGCATCCTGAAATTCTTCTGGCGGCTGGCCATCTTGCTTTCCAGTCGGGCCTTTAGTTATGAGCTTTCCTTTCTTCATGCGTGCCTTCCCGGTGGATAGTTTCACGCTACTCTGCAATCCTTGTACAAACATAGAAACCATTCTTCCCGTCACATCAATAACGGTGTTAGTCATTATCATAAAGGGCCTTCCCAAGTATAAGTTTCTATTGTTGTCATTCTTGTAGTCAACCACTAGAAAGTCCACAGGGATTATAAGAGTTCCAATCTTGATGAGTACATTCCTAAGTGTTCCATAACTTTTTACGATGTTCATATCTACGTCGTAAGACATGCTACAAACATCGGTTTTTCTGGTAAGCCTAATTCTCTTATACATATAGGGGGATAACATTGACATCGACTTCTAAATCGAAAGTTCCAACTACTTGCCTATCACCAATGCTTAGGACCACGTTAAAAGTGTCAGGTTAACATCTTTCCTAGGGATATTAGTTCAAAGTAAGGGTTCTCCTTCCTTTTATTCCTACGAAAGCTTTCTTGTTGGTTATTTTCCCGAAAGAGGTATTTGTACAGTTTAATAGAATCATTCTCTATGCGTAACTCGCTAGATAAAGTAAAATTAAAGGAAGAATTAGAGAGCTTATCGAGTAGTTTCTCAGATGTCCTTTTTTCCTCTGCGTCTATTTGTATTATTTCTTCGTCCTCATCCTCCTCATATTATTTGTTCTCTTCCTCGTGGTGTTCCAAAAGCACCATTGCTTTACCGGCTATATTTAGAAGGCTCCCTTCAAGTTCCTCTACCTTTTCATTGACCTTGCATAGTCTTTCATCAGTCCTTTCAATGAATGTGCTTCCACCCTTTTATTCATCTCCCTTTGTTCTTCAATAAACCTTCCTACACCCTTCAGTTCCTTGACTATGTAGTTGATCTTTTCTTCCGTGATAGGTGATTCCGGCTGAGTAGGGGTAGTCGGTGCAGTTACTCTTACCAGTGTTAAGGGGGTCAAAGGTGGATTCCTATGTTGTCTAGCCTCTTGCCATGTCTGAGCTGGTCGAGGAATCGGGGTTTAGTGTAGGCCTCCATTCCTGTATGTAATGTATCTCCTCCAATTCCTCCTCTGATTCCTTCCTGGATTTGGATTTTTCCATGGACAGTTCGATTTCTATGTTGTCAAATCTTTTCAAGATCATTTTCCATGGAGCCTCTTCGATAAAGCGGACTTCCTTAGTCAATGTCCTTTTCCCTCGTCCATTTTGCATGGACTTTTCACTAAGGTTTTCACATACTTTCCAAATCCTTCTTGGGGGTACATCCAGCGAGTTTCATTGACATACTCCGTCAATAAGTGCCAGACTAATATAGTCAATTCCTTTGTAGAAGTTGTTGACCTTGTCAAACAGCGCGTATGAATGCATCAGGCATTTAACAAGTAGATCCTTATATCTCTCCCATGGCTCATGAAAAGTTTCTCCGTCGAATCGGTTGAAGTTTTGGATTTTGCTCTTCAAGTTGGATGTCTTCTTAAATGGGACGTATCTGAACATAAACTATTGAAGATTTCATCCCATGTAGTCAAGCTGTTTGGTGGTGATGATATAACCCAATTCTTTGCCTTATCCTTTAGGCAGCTAGGGCACACCCTTCTTCTAAGTTGGCATTCTATGAGTCTACTTAGTGGTATAACTCCTTCATAAAATGCATCGGGTCCTAAGTCGAGTTCCCGTAGAAATGCGGCAGTTGGTTTAGATGAGCACCTTTAAAATCATACTCCCTAGCAATCCTCTCAAGAAAGATACTAGAAGCATGCGGGGTCAGCCTTGGCATAACGTAGTCTCGCATGGATCTATCGTCGTCGTCTAGCCTATAATTATGTCCACCCTTGAGTTGTTATTCCTTCGTCGGTCTTCATCTATCCTCAACCTTTCCTCGGCTATCCTTAGCCTCTGATATTCTAGCTCCTCTCTTAGTTTGGATTTCGAGTCGAACTTTTAGCAGCTGCTCATGTTCTGAGGTGGAGACATTCCCGGATGGAATGTCCTTGCTAGTTTCTTCCCCACTCATGTTGCTGGATGATTCCATGGTGGAGGTAGGTAGTTTGCACTTTTCAAGCTTACCAATATTGTCTTTAAACGGTACCACTAGTGTTCCCACAATTCTACTTCCATGCATAAAGACTTACAGACAAACTTCTGCAGACATGGATATATAAAACTAGATAACAATAGTTTTTTATAAACAAAAATACGAAATTGCTTATTTTTGTGTTTATTGATAAGGAAACGAACAAATACGGAAAAGAAAAGCGAAAGAAAGATTTCAACTTATCTGATCGAAACTTGCTTGAGCGGTCATGTGTCCCCGGCACCGGCACCAAATTTTGATGTGCACTCAGAGATTTAATATCGTTTTAATGCCTGCAGTCCCTAAATACAGTCAAAGAGTAAATTTATTTGAGTTGTAAGTCTTCAAATCACAGTTTATAGCAGTAAGTTGACTCGGTATGTCGTTCTCCACAGACACTTAGCATAGAAACAAACAAGTATCGAAAGCGGCTGCATGCAGTTGACAAACAAATAGTTTATATAGCAGATGAATCTTAACGGTTTTGTTATCAATGGGTGGGAAGCGTAAAGGACCCTCAACCTAGCTCGTGCTATGCTACTCCCAACTTCATAATTAACACACTATGTAATTACCTCTAACGACAGCAAGGCATAATACTAAATATCAAGGCGCAGTCGATACCAGTACCCCTACTCAGTCGATAAAGGAAAAGACAGCTTAGTCTTTGATGTCCTACTTGCTGCTGCTAAGGGCCAGGGTATTGCAGTTTCACTTTCCCGAGGACTAGTTCTCTCCCAAGAGAGATGCTTTGATTGCGGTGAATGATTATGAGACCCCAAGGGTCTTATTTATACTGAAAATCTCGAGTTCTGGCAGCCCATAATATATAAGGAAGGTTAGAAAGGCGGGCTCTAGCCTGACAGGCCAGAAAAAGTCCTTTTTCTAGAAGCTTCTCTTAACTGCGGCCACTAGGTGGCCGCACAGCTTCGATCTTGCTAGATTCGAATCTATTTTATTCGTTCTTCAATTTCGGGCTTCGTAACTTCATTTTCTCGAAACGTGGTCTTCTACAATGTTGTGGAATTTTCAATTATCTTCGCATTGGTTCATTACATGCCATGTTTGGACACATCGAACTTCATGTACAGGCAAATCAACGCATTTCTTTATTCTTCTCGATTTCGCACAAATATGACATTTTGGCACCGGATATCGTATAATTCCTAAAAAATGCGATCACGCCCTACAAAATACAAAAGAAGTTGGTAGTTGGCCATAATATGATATAAATATTGAATATTGGTAAAAAAATGAAGGTCGAAAAGTAGGTAAAATTGCACATTTCGTTGTCACATCAATTACCTAGTTTTGATCCTCGAACCCATCAATGTGAACAAGAAGTACAATGGATACTTCATTTACAAGATCTAGTGAATCAGTTGCAAGAATTGCAGATCCAAAAAGAGTTACCAAATCTTATATTACAGCTGCAAATGCTTGAATTAGAATTGAAATCCAAGATGGACAAATTACAAATGCTACTGAGTCTAAGGCACACATGAAACATGAAAGAGCAGTCAGTTCCAAAGATAAAAATTCTCGAAAAAGAAAAAATGCTAGATGAGTCACACGACAATACCAAAGCGTTTCAGGTTCCTAAAAAATTTGAAAATGAAGAGATTATCATAAATTATAGTACTTTTGATTAGTTGTGTACTGTTAAACTCATTGAGTTTGTTACGTGTCCAACCGACATCAAAATTTATGTTTACTATTGGCCTTGAAGAAGCAAGATGAAGCAAGCTTTTTTTGAAGTACCTAGAAGCTATTTCCATGTATGCAGTTTTTTTGCATTTGCATGTACTTGCCCTTCAAATTTCCTAGTGAATGTAAGTAGGAAACTTTCTAGATTGCTTTTGGTCATGGGTTCCTATAAACCCCCATGAATGTAATCTCTTCTTACCCAATATGGATGAATAATATTTCATAATTATTAAAAAAAAAAAAAAAACATAAGGAGTGGGATAAACAAAAATGTAAAACATTACTCGATAGTTAAGAAACACAATAAATGAGTGGGATAATTACAAACAGAGAAATCTATTTGAGATTTAAACAACACACATGAGGAGTAATAAAACAAGGAACGAAGAACTCTACTTGAGACTTAAACCACACACAAAAGGAGTGGGATAGACAACATACGAACAACTCTACTTGAGAGATAAAAACAACACACAAAAGGAGAGGGATGGGCAACAAACGAATAACTCTACTTTAGAGTTGAACAACACACTAACGGAGTGGGATAATGTCAAACGAGGAAGTCTATTTGAGATTTAAACAATACATAGAAGGAGTAAGAAACGAAGAACTCTACTTGATAAATAAAAACAACCCACTAAAAGAGAGGGGTGAACAACAATCATATAACTCTACTTAAGAGTTAGGACACACTGAAGGAGTTGGACAGACAACAAACGAACAACTCCACTTGAGAGATAAAAATAACACACTAAAGGAGAGGGATGAACAACAAACGAATCACTCTACTTGAGAGTTAACCAACACACTATCGGAGTGTGATAATGTCAAACGAGGAATTCTATTCGAGATTTAAACAATACACAGAAGGAGTATGAATATCACAAACGAAGAACTTTACTTGAGACATATAAACATCCCACTCTTTCCGACTATAACAGTATTTTGGCTCAGCGGGCGACCTTTTTGAAGCAGAAAAGTCCGGAACATTGGCTGCGAGATGGTGATAGGAATTCCGCATTCTTCCATCGTAGTTTGAAGATTAACAAAGGACGTTTTGGCATTTCTTTCCTTCTAATTGATGGCAGTGTTTCTCAAGATAGGCAGGCAATCCGTGATCATATGGTTGAATATTATGAATGCCTTTTCTCACAATCGCAACCGACTACCTATACCTTTGATGGGCTTGCTGATCTTATTCCTTATGAAGTCACCGTTGAGCAGAATGCAACTCTTCTTCGCTTTCCTATAGATTATGAGATCCGTCATGTGGTCTTTGGGATGTGCCCTGACAGTGCTCCAGCTCCGGATGGTTTTGGGGGTCGTTTTTATCAATCCATGTGGCACATTATTGGGGATGATGTGATAAGTGTAGTACGTACATTCTTTATTCATGGACATTTTCCTCTAGGTATGAATGCCAGTTTCGTCACACTAATTCCGATGATTAGGGAAGCTTTATGTATTGAGGATTTTCGCCCAATTGTGTTAGGAAACTTCTTGTATAAGATCATTGCTAAAATTGTGGCTGATCGTTCAGGACATACCCTTTCTGGATTAATTTCCTTTCACCTGTTTGGATTCATTTCGGGTTGTCGAATACATGACTGCATTGCTTTAGCCTCAGAGGGTGTTAACAGCTTAGGGAATCATTTTTGGGAGGGAAACATGGTGCTTAAGGTGGATATTCGGAATGCCTTTGACACGTTAGATTGGAATTTCTTGCTTGCTATCCTCTCGAGTTAGGGTTTCTCAGATACCTTCGTGGGTTGGATTAATCATATACTGCATGCTGCCAGGCTTTCTATTCTAGTTAATGGGTCTACAGAAGGTTATTTTGGTTGCTCACAAGGTGTCCGACAAGGGGATCCACTTTCCTCTCTACGCTTTTGTGTGGTAGAAGAGGTTCTTAGCAGGCTTTTATCTCGGGCAGCCGCAATGGGGGAGATCTCTCCTTTATTTATTGGTCGTGATATTGATTTTCCTTCACATCTTCATCATGCAGATGACGTTATCATTTTTTGCATGGCCTTTTATGCTAATTGCAGAGCAATTCTTAGGATTTTGGAGCACTATGCCATCTGGTACGGACAACATTTTAATCCTCAAAAGTCGCGGGTCTATTTTGGATCCTCAATCACCAATGCTAGGAAATATAAGATGCCACGAATTTTGGGAATCACTGAAGGTACTCTTCCTTTTACTTATCTTGGAGTATCGTTATTTCGTGGAGCATCGTATACTATTTACTTGCTGGTCATTGCTGATTCCATTTTAGAAAAGTTTCCTAAGTGGAAGAGCACAACTTTATCAATGGCTGGGCGTACTTGCTTAGTTCAATCAGTCATCTAGGGGTCCTTTGTATATTCAATGAAGATTTATAGATGGCCGATTACTCTTCTTAAGCATTTGGATACTCATATCCGGAATTTCTTCTGGACTGATGATATACATAAGAAAGGGGCTACATCAGTTTCGTGGAGTAGATGTTGTGTTCCAAAATCTGAGGGCGGTCTCGGCATTCGGTCTCTTGTGGTATCCAATGAGGCTTATCTTTCTCGTTTAAGTTGGGACATTTGGACTATGAAGAAACCTTATTTGGAGATATTCCATCGGCGATTCTTACGTCATCATAATCTATGTTCGCATGTCAACTCCTCAATATGGTACGGGTTTAAGTTCTGTTATCCATCTCTTCACTTGAGCTCTCATTGGTTAGGAAGTCAGGGCTCAACTATTCATTTTTGGTTGGATAATTGGCTTGGTTATTGTATTGCCGATAGGGTTCAAATTCCATTGCATCTTCGGCATCATTTCGAGCATCCGATATCATATTATTAGTTTCATGGAAATTGGGTGCTTCTTGAAAATTTTTGCATAGCTTATCCAGAGGTTGTTAGGGACATCATCTCTTATCACTGGGCAGCAGCAAATTCGGATGTTAGGGTTTGGACATACTCTCTTGATGGTTCAATTTCGTCTAAACAGATGTACCATAAGGTTTGACCCACTTACGTCAAGGTGAATTGGAGTGATTGGATATGGGCACAATTTATTCCACCACGTCATTCTATTAGGACTTGGAGTGCTATACATGGTAGACTCCCAACCATGGACCGATTGTGTCTTATTGGTTTATTGGGCCCCTCAATTTGTCATTTCTGCCAGGCTGTTGAGGAATCCATTGATCACATCTTTGCAACTTGCAGCTTTATTCAGACTATTTCAGCTCGTCTTTTTGGTATCATTCAAGTCCCGTATCGGGATTTGCGAGTATAGGGGAGCTTAATCTGTTTGCGATGGATCAACATTTTAGTACTTAGATTCTCTCACTTTGGTGACTTTCTATTGTTACTATTGTTTGGGTGCTATGGAACACACAGAACAAGTTTATTTTTGATGGAGTTGTTTTCTCTCATCGCTCTATATTGACAGCGATTTGGTATCTTGTTGGGGAAGCTAACTATCTGCCTTTGGGCACTATGTTTAATTCCCAAGTCGATCTGCAAATTTTACACTCTTTTAGGGTACGTGGTTGTCCTCGGCAGGCCCCACAGATTACTAAGCTTCATTAGCATCCTCCACTGCCGGGTTGGACGAAGTGCAACACGGATGGTAGAGCACCAGGTGCCTCAACAGCAGCAGGTATTTTTCACAATTGTAGAGGTTTCGTTCAGGGATGTTTTGTCACAAAGCTAGGTTGCTTGTGTGCCTTTGAAGCGGAGTTGATTGAGGCTATGATTGGTATTGAAACCGCACATGCTAGAGGTTGGAGGATGCTTTGGCTAGAAACGGATTCAACTTATGTGGCAGAACTTCTTCATTCCAGAGCGCGTACCGCTCCCTGGAGATACAGGAATCGTTGGTTGAGGGTTATTTCCCACATGGAGGACATGGATTTTCGGGTCTCGCATATTTTTCGTAAGGGGAATGTAGTTGCAGATGCTCTTGCTAATCATGATCGTGACGGTTTCTAGACCTCAGCACCGGATTTCATTCATCCCCATATTGGTCGAGATATGTCCTATCAGCCTTTTTACAGGTTTACACAACATTAACTCTTGGGTACTCTTCCCTACCACAGGTTTTTCCCATTGGGTTTTTATGTGGAAGGGTTTAAACGAGGCCTGCGGCTGCAACCTTGGGTAATTCACCCAGGGGTTAGTGGGTACCTCATTTATCCGCATTCATTTTGCTTTAGTTTCTCTCTTGACTACCCGCTTGTGGGATCAGCTTGAGAGTCTTCTCTACTTTTCCCGGTGTAAACTCTTTTCATTTTTTTTTCTTAATACAAATTCAGTTCATTAAAAAAACAACAACAACAATCAAATAAATGTACTTCAGAGTGACGACACACTGAAAGAGTAGCACAAACAACAAACGAACAACTACACTTGAGAGATAAAAAACAACACACTAAAGGAGAAGATTTACAACAAACGAATAACTCTACTTGAGAGTTAAACAACATACTAAAGGAGTGGGATGATGTCAAACGAAGAATTCTATTCGAGATTAAAACAATACATAGAAGGAGTATGAGAATCATAAACGAAGAACTCTACTTGAGAGTTAAACAACACACATAAGGAATGGGATAAACAATAATTGTAAAACTCTGCTCGAGAGTTAAGAAACACAATAAATGAGTGGGATGGTTACAAACAGAGAAGTCTATTTGAGATATAAACAACACACAAGACGAGTAATAAAATAAGGAACCAGGAACTCTACTAGAGAATTAAACAACACACTAAAGGAGAGGGATGAAAAACAAACGAATAACTCTACTTTAGAGTTAACCAACACACTAACGCAGTGTGAGAATGTCAAACGAGGAAGGTTGTTCGAGATTTAAACAATACAAAGAAGGAGCAAGAGCAACACAAACGAAGAACTCTACTTGAGAGTTAAACAACACACATAAGGAGTGGGATAAACTAAAACGTAAAACTCTACTCGAGAGTTAAGAAACAAAATAAAGGAGTGGGATAATTACAAACAAAGAAATCTATTTCATAATTAAACAACACACATGAGGAGTAATAAAACAAGGAAGGAAGAACTCTACTTGAGACTTAAACATCACACAAAAGGAGTGGGATAGACAACAAACGAACAACTCTACTTGAGAGATAAAACCAACACACAAATGGAGAGGGATGGATAACAAACGAATAACTCTACTTTAGAGTTGAACAACACACTAACGGAGTGGGATAATGTCAAACAAGGAAGTCTATTCGAGATTTAAACAATACATAGAAGGAGTAAAAAACGAAGAACTTTACTTGAGACATAAAAAGAACCCACTAAAGGAGAGTGGTTAACAACAATCATATAAGTCTACTTGAGAGTTAGGACACACTGAAGGAGTTGGATAGACAACAAACGAATAACTCCACTTGAGAGATAAAATCAACACAATAAAGGAGTGGGATGAACAACAAATGAATAACTCTACTTTAGAGTTAAACAACACACTAACACAGTGTGATAATGCCAAATGAGGAAGTCTGTTCGAGATTTAAACAATACACAGACGGAGTACGAATATCACAAATGAAGAACTCTACTTGAGACATAAAAACAACTCACTAAAGGACAGGGGTGAACAACAATCAAATAATTGTACTTGAGAGTTACGACACACTGAAGGAGTGGTGATGAGCTCAAATTATACTCTAAATAACTTAAGAGAATAAGCTGTAGTTGTAGACTATGCTTAACTTGGTATCGTTCTCTAGGGAATTAATCAGGCTACCACAACGAATGAGAGTAAACAGTTTGTTTGTAAGTAATACATAGATTTGAGTGATTGTACTTCTAAAACACAGATTAAAACAGGAAACAGATAAACTGATTTGATCAAAGAGAGAAGATGAACATAGTAGTAATGATTAAGTAATGCTAATTCGTTCTAGGGCAATCATTCATATTTGTCACATGGTCCGCGTACAGAAATCAATCAATCAAATTCAACCAATCGTTATTTGAATGTTTTGAACTAGAGAAATCGTGGGTCGTCAATCCACGATCCTTAACTGAAAACAATTTTGAAAGTCTTGAACTAGCTTATTGTATTGAAGGTTTTTACGAAGATTTTGAACTAGACGAACCTATATGAACGAATCCTAACCCTAGAAATGAATATGCAAGACTATCACATAACTACCGTGTTCGGAGTGATTTAACTACTCATGAGGGAAGCAAAGATGAAAGAACGCATGGTATAGATTACGCAAAGCATAAACATGGTGATAATCGCATGCAAGATCATACAATTCGATAAACAGAAGAAAACACGAATTGAAGATAAACAATAGAGAGTTATCAATAATTACCAAGAATTCGATCCCGGTGGATTTTACCGGATGAAAACCAAGCTCCAAGATCAATCAATCAATGTCAAAGCCTAGTTCTAGAAGCTTTTTCTATGAAAAAATCGAGTGTAAGAAGTTGTGGCAAAAGATGACCTAATCCTGACCAAAAAAGGAAAAAAATATGCTGAATCTGGGCCTTCTCGCCGAATCTCGCCGTGGCAAGGAAAATAGCTCGCCGCGGCGAGAAACCCCATGTAGCTCCTCTTTTTTACTCGTAAAATCTCGCCGCGGCGAAAATATCCATTCGCCGTGGCGAACTTAAAACCTCCGTAAAGTTTTCCACTGACGGAATTGTCCAATGATTCTAAAGCGAAAATTGTAGCCCTTTGAATTATCTTTCCGAGGACACCGAGCGCAGGTCAATCGGACATCATATGTGAGTGTTATAAAACTAAAATGTAAAACTCTACCGGAGAGTTAAGAAACACAATAAAGGAGTGGGATAATTACAAACAGAGAAATCTATTTGAGATTTAAACAACACACAGGAGTAGTAATAAAACAAGGAACGAAGAACTCTACTTGAGACATAAAAACAACACACAAAAGGAGAGGGATGGACAACAAACGAAAAACTCTACTTTAGAGTTGATGAACACACTAACGGAGTGCGATAATGTCAAACAAGGAAGTCTATTCGAGATTTAAACAATACATAGAAGGAGTAAGAAACGAAGAACTCTACATGAGATATAAAAACAGCCCACTAAAGCCGCTGAAGGAGAGGGGTGAAGAACAATCATATAACTCTACTTGAGAGTTAGGACTCACTGAAGGAGTAGGACAGACAACAAACGAACAACTCCACTTGAGAGAAAAAAACAACACACTAAAGGAGAGGGATGAACAACAAACGAATAACTCTACTTGAGAGTTAAACAACATACTAAAGGAGTGGGATGATGTCAAACGAAGAATTCTATTCGAGATTTAAACAATACATAGAAGGAGTAGAAGAATCACAAACAAAGAACTCTACTTAAGAGTTAAACAACACACATAAGGAATGGGATAAAGAACAATTGAAAAACTCTGCTCGAGAGTTAAGCAACTCAATAAAGGAGAGGGATGATTACAAACAGAGAAGTCTATTTGAGATATAAACAACACACAAGACGAGTAGTAAACTAAGGAACGAGGAACATTGTGAACTTTTTCAGCAATCATTTGTTCTCTCTGAGTAGTTTCATAGTTGACAGTAGCTAAGTGAGAAAAGAGTTCTACTTTAGTGATATTTGGCATTCCTTGGTTGAAATAAAAGTACTGAGTATGTTCCCAGTTTTAATTCAAGCTTCTCACGATAGTCTGAACCTTTTCAGAGTTAGAGTATCTCTCACTTTCACAAAGTGCAACCATTTCACTTATCAGTGTTGTAAAACGGAAATCTAGTTCTTCAAGAGTCTCTGTTGGACCTTGTTTAAAGTTTTCGAATTTGAGCTTCAAAACATCGAACTTATTTTCCTTTGTTTTCTCTGTGCCAGCACAGATTTCTTCAATCAGTTGACAGGCCACTTTTGCCATTTTTGCACCCCACAGTTCACACTGCATGTGCTCTGGAGTGGAACGTATGATGATATTAGGAGCCTGACCGTCCAGTCGATTTCTCTTGGCATCTTCAGATGTCCAGAGCTCTCTGGGCTTTGGTTCATAAACAACTTGAGCAGTAGGTCTTCCACTGGTTGACGCATCTGTCTGTGAGGAACCACCACTTGGTTCTCTGTCTCTACCATTAGAAACCTCTATGACCTGCTTGAGTTGTTGAATGACTATGGGGCCATTCCTTATCACGTCGATCATTTCGTCACTGATAACTTCTAGGTGGAGCATCATGTTGTTCTTCAATTTCTCATAGTTCTCTGGCTTGAGAATTGGAGCATCACTTAAAAACATCCTGTAGCAAACACACTTACGAACAAATCAAGTGAAGGTGAAAAGCAGTTAGTGGGCACTTATCTAGGATCTAGGTTCAGTGCAGAAGGCTTGGGAACCTCCTGCTCTGATACCACTTGTTGGTCCAGATAACGGCAAAGGAAAAGACTTGGGGGGGGGGGGGTGAATAGTCTTTTACAACTTTTGTCGATAAACACAATTTCTCAGATTTCTGTAAAGATATCTGATACTTAATTTCAGAGAGCGGAACACATTTTGTGATAAGTGCATGTGCTCAGTAGTGTGTAAGTACTTAACAAGATGACTAAAGCAAGGTAAATGCAGTAAGTAAATAACACAGCAAATTATAGTGGTATCTGAAGGTGGCGTAATCCTTCAACTAATCCACTTCGGCCTTTTTCAGACCTAGAATCCACTAAGACAGATAATTGAGTTCACCTTACAAATATCTTCTCTCGATTCCTAAATACACTAGGTTCCCAACCAAGTGTTCCCCCTGAGTTATTCCCCGGCTCCCAACCAAGTACTTCCTATGCTCAGAAACCTTTGAGCTATTCCTTAGTTTCCTAAACTAAGTACTTCCTATGCTCAGTAACCTTGGAGTTATTCTTTAGTTTCCCAAACTAAGTACTTCATGTACTCCACGCCGTTTAAGGTGTTGGTTAAGTAGAGTTTGTCAGATTGTTAGATTAATAACTTCTATAGTTATGTAATACTACCTTTTTGAACAAGAGTCACTTCACACACTTCACAATGTGTGGTGATATGTTCTTTACTGACCCAAATCTATGTCAAATGTTCTGGAGAATGAAACTCAGATACTTGATCTTTTGATTCATCTCCTTCACAGATAGCAATGCTTCTTAAGGATCAGGACAGTTAGAACTTTCGTGCTACTTAGAATTCAAGAGCTTATTCACAACTGTAAGCTAGAGATTAAGTAGGCTGAAGGCTTGTAAGCTTGAGAGGAAGATACCACTAGTTGTATTATGAGAGAAGCTTGGTATTTTCAGTGTAATTTCAAGGTGTAATGTGTCTTTCAAGCATTCTAAGTGGTGATATTTATAGTTGAATTTGAAGCCGTTTGAATAGTATCTGTTAGGCTCAATTCAAATTCAAACTATTGATATCTGAAAATAGTACTGCAGAAGACCTTGTCTCTTTTCAGAGATTTCCTCTTTTGTTCAGATGTCTCTGTCTGCGCATTTATTGCATTGTACTATTTTTGTCCTGCAGTGCCAACGGAACTATGCACGCTTTCTGAAGCATTGCATGTCCCTTTTTAGAGACCTTCACATCTCCATATACCTGTTGAAACATTGTTTCCCAGAAAAATAGTTTTATCAAAGGTATCTGAGTGTGGGTTTCTGTGGGCACTTTTCCTTGTTCAGAAACCTTGTGTTCCCAGAAACATAGTTTTATTGAAAAACACTTATTTCTTTAACATATCTGGACATCGGTATCTAATGACCTTCGTCTTCAGCAATCTTATGCAGTCTTCAAATCTTCAAATTTGTTGAACTATTCTGCCGGATGCCTTCTTCTTGGTCTTCTTAAAAGATATAAAAATTATATTCAGAGACTTAACATCCTATACAAGATTTGCTAGACAAACATACTTAGTGATCTTCCTCTTTTACAGTGTCCAAGTGAACCAAGAGTACTAACCACCTTTCTAAGCTAAGATAAGTCATTAAGTTGATGATCAAAATCTAAACAGATATTCCTAACAATACTAAAGGAGTGGGATAATATCAAACGAGAATTCTATTCGAGATTTAAACAATACATAGGAGTAAGAGAATCACAAGCGAAGAACTCTACTTGAGAGTTAAACAACACACATAAGGAATGGGATGAACAACAATTGTAAAACTCTGCTCGAGAGTTAAGCAACACAAAAAGGAGTGGGATGATTACAAACAGAGAAGTCTATTTGACATATAAACAACACACAAGACGAGTACTAAAATAAGGAACGAGGAACTCTACTAGAGAATTAAACAACACACAAAATGAGTGGGATAAAAATCAACCGAACAACTCTACTTGAGAGTTAAAACAACACACTAAAGAAGTGAGATAATGTCAAACGAAGAAGTCTATTTGAGATTTAAACAATACACAGAAGGAGGAAGAGCATAACAAACGAAGAACTCTACTTGAGAGTTAAACAACTAACATAAGGAGTGGGATAAACTAAAATGTAAAACTCTACTCGAGAGTTAAGAAAGACAATAAAGTAGTGGGATAATTAAAAACAGAGAAATATATTTGTGATTTAAACAACACACAGGAGGAGTAATAAAACAAGGAACGAAGAACTCTACTTGAGTGTTAAAAAACACACTAACGTAGTGTGATAATGTCAAGCGAGGAAGTCTATTCGAGATTTAAACAATACATAGGAGTAAAAGAATCACAAACGAAGATCTCTACTTGAGAGTTAAACAACACACATAAGGAATGGGACGAACAACAATTGTAAAACTCTGCTCGAGAGTTAAGCAACACAATAAACGAGTGGGATGATTACAAACAGAGAACTCTATTTGAGATAATATAAACAATACACAAGACGAGTAATAAAATAAGGAATGAGGAACTCTACTAGAGAATTAAACATTGTACCTGCAGTTTTGTTAGCAGCAGGTGTATTTTTTACATTAGGGACCCAGTCCATTTGTTGCTGTTTTGTCAAAGCAATGCCACAGTATTGGCTTGGCTTGGGTGCAACTATGGCATGGTGTGGCACAGTGTTTGCACTAGTTGGGTAAGGAATGTTGGCGCCTTGTCGGCATGGACCTTGGGCACAGCTAGGCAGTCTTTGTTGCAGAATTGGGACGGCTATGGATCCTTTGCCTTTTTCCCCTAAATAATTGTCTTTTCTCTTCATTTTTCTTTTCTTTTTCTTTTTGAGGGGATTTCTAGAAATATACCAACCAATAAACCAGACAACTTACTTGAACCAGTAAACAATTATAATAGTCAACATTAGGGTTTTGGAGCAATAGTTCTCAAGTAAGGGATACCTGATTTATCTGAATATGCTATCTTCCTGACAGGGATTGGGAGGTCCGTAGGATCATACTCCTTGGTTATACCCTTGCTGCCAATGTATTAGTTGCTAGCCAGTCAGCTGCTGTGTTGCCTTCCCTAAAAGTATGTTGGAATCTTACTCTTCTTCCTTGACATAGTGCCTGACTTTTGGAGAGGAGGATGCAAAATTTCCAATTCCATTGCCTTGTGGTTCTGCCAATCATAGCTAATGCCACCTCCGAGTCAGTTGCTACTAGCACACTATGGTAGCCTAACCTTCTGCAAATGTTCAGACCCATCCATATTCCTATCAGTTCAGAGTAGATGACAGAAGATTGGCCTAAGTAAGCCTGATAAGCTTTCAAAATCCTTCCCTCTTCATCTCTTAGAAGTCCTCCTGATGCTGCTCTCTTGGAAGATTTCTTATAGGCTCCATCTGAGTTGATCTTGACCCAGTTAGCTTGAGGTTTCTTCCAGTAAACTTTGATCACTCTCTTTGGTGGAATAGGTGTGAATCCTATGTTCCACAAACTGGCCACTTGATTGTCTCCTTGCCACCATTTTCTCAAGAAAGGCTTTGAGTAATTTGACAGCTGAACCAAATTTATGACTTTTGAAATGATTTTTGAAGCCAAAAAAGGTTTTTTATCATGTTTTGATTCACTTCTGGCCAAACAAATGAACCACATGTTGAAGCCAAGGATAAGAGTTCTAATGTGCCCCTTGATCACACAGTTAGAAGAAATGTGCCACATTTTTTAGCCTTGCAGAAATAGATGAATGGGGGTTCAACTGTACTTGAAAGATTTGAGAAAAATAAGTCTAGACTTTTAAGGATTCAGCATTAAATAAGAAGACATGACAGATAGTTTCTACAGAAGTACAACATTGACACTTGGAAACTAACAAAATGCCTTTTTTTATGCAAAACACTGTCTACGGGAACCCATCCATTTATCAATTTCCAACTAAAAATAGACATCTTGCTAGGGATTCTATCATGCCATAGCCAACCAAAAGTTTTTTTGACAGGTTTTCTAGTCCTAACCATATCCCAAGCAGATTTTGTAGAGAATTTTCCATCAAAAGCAGGTTTCCAAAGAGATTTAGCTTCAATATTTAAATCAAAGGGGATAAGAAAAAGCTTTGCAGACACAAAAATAGGAAGGTTAGAAGAATGTTTTGACCAGTCCTAGCTAGTAGAATTCCCAAAATCAGTTAGAAGTTCTTTCTCATTGAAGGGGGTGAGGGCTAAAGTAGATAATGGGCTAAACTCAGCCCAGTTATCATACCAGAAAAACAATTTCCCTTTGCCTCCCAACCAAAACAAATTTTGTTCAACCACTTCTTTAACTGCAAGCATTCTCTTCCAGGTCAATGTATCTGCAGGTTTTACAGTGACCAGGTTTGGAATGGCTTTCCTGCAGTATTTTTTGAACATGCATTTTGCCTAGAGAGAGGATTGCTCTATAAACCTATACCATAGCTTAATGGAGAAAGCTTGGCAGAGATCTTTTAGGCTTCTAACCCCTATTCCTCCTTCATCACAAGGAAGGCAAATAGGTTTCCAAGAGGACCAGTGGAGCTTCTTTTCAAAATTAGTAGTACCCCAAAAAAATCTAGAAATGAGTCTATCTATATCAAGTTCAAGACAGAAATAGGAGGGCTAAGGACTTGAATCAAATAAATAGGAATAGCAGCCAAAACACTTTTTATTATGACCCATCCTCCTCCTTGAGAAATCATTTTCAAGTCCCGTCCCATCAGTTTTTCTTGATTTTAGCAATGAGTATATCATAAAGATAGACCTTCTTATTACCTTTAGATATGGAAGCCCCTAAGTAATAAAAGGGTAAATTCTTTACAGCAAACCCTGAAACATTTTGAACCAAATCCACATTTCTATATTTTCCCATGAAGATATCAATCTTTCCAAAGTTTATTTTTTTCCCAGAAACCTTTTCATAATGTTTGAGAAAACCTAGAATGTTTTTCACAGCCATTTGAGATCCTTTTACTAAAAAAGATTAGGTCATCTGCATAAGCAAGGTGACTTAAAAGTAATACTTTTTTTGTATCAAAGTACATTCTAGGGTTTTGAGAGAACAAAACATTTAAACCTCTTGATAGGTATTCTGCAAAAATTATAAACAAGGCTGGGGACAAGGGGTCTCCCTGCCTAAGCCCCACAGTAGAGCTAAAGAACCCTTTCACATCACCATTCAAAATAACACTGAAGTTACAACCTTCCACTAGCTTAGACACTAATTGAATAAAAGAGTTTGAAAACCCAAAAGCCTTAAACATAGTATACAGGAATGACCAGTCAAGCTTATCATAAGCTTTCATCATATCTAATTTAAGAATAAGATTGGCATCTTTAGTTTTAAAGTCCAAAGCCTGAGTCATCTCATGAGTTAACAAAATGTTATATGAAATGTGTCTCCCTTTCAAAAAGCCACTTTGATTTTCAGAAATTTATTGAGGAAGAAAATTAGCCAATCTAGCATTCAAACGTTTAGATAGAATTTTATGTGCACAGGTGCAAATGCTAACAGGCCTGAAGTCATTCCAAGACACAGGAGTATCAATTTTAGGAACTAGAGCTAGAACAGTTGCTGAAATACCTTTAGGGATTTCACCCCCTAAGAAGAAGTCTTTCACTGCCTCTAAAAGGTCCTCCTTAAGCATATCCTAGCACTTTCGAAAGAAGGTAGCTGTAAACCCATCCAGACCTGCACTATCCTCCTTTTTAGGCTAAAAACTACTTCCTTCAGTTTTGACTCCTCAGGAATCCTGCACAAAGAGTTGTTCATATCAACAGTCATAAGTCTAGGAATTCTCTCTAACTGAGGAGATTCAGAAGGAGTAAAATCAGAGGACTGTATGTTCTGAAAATATTCTATTGCTGAATCATGAATTTCAGTAGGGTTAGAAATGATCCTTCCCTGATCTAGAACTGAATGGACTTCGGCTTTCAAACTTTTTCTCTTTACAAAGTTGTGGAACAACTTTGTATTCCTGTCCCCATTTAAATTCCAATTGCAGTTAGCTTTTTGCTTCCAGAAAGTTGACTCCATGTCAAGTGCAATCTGAAACTTCTTTGATTGATCTGCAAGATTTGCCTTTGTTTGATCTGAGGGGTGCTCATGATCATCCTTTTCAGCTGCTGACACTAAGGCTTCCAGTTTATGCAGGTTAGCAAACACATTTCCAAAAACATGGTGGTTCTACCACTTTAGATTTTGTTTCAACCTAAACATTTTTTCCCATAGTTTCTTTAATCCAGTTTGTCTTGCAGGCAAAGACCAATGATTCTTAATGCTAGAAATGCAGTCAAGATGTAACAACCACATATCTTGAAATCTAAACTAGGAGATTTTAGGGGTAGAAACTAGGTTAGAAGAGAGGATAAGAGGTCTATGATCACTACATCTCCTTACAGCATGCATAACTTCATTTTGAGCAAAGATTTCCAGCCATTTATGATTGAACAGAAGTCTATCTAATCTTTGTTTCAGGCCTCTCCATCTCTAAGTGAAGGGCAAACCTTTGAAGCCTATATATACTAAACCACAATCTATGATAAAGGAGCAAAAATCAGCCATTCCTAAAGCATCAAGTGCAGATCTATCTGTTCTTTCACTGCTATCCACTATAATGTTAAAGTTCCCCCCCCCCCCACCAACCAAGGAAGGTCTGTAACAGGAAGGTTAGAAATATCTTGCCACAGAGTGACTCTCTCAATTCTAAAAAGCTTAGCATAAACAAAAGTTAGAAGAACATTAGAAGGAAGTTGGTCTGATTTAACCAGACAATGCAGAAATTGAGAATTATCTACCAGAACAGAAATGGAGTAAGAAGTAGAAGAGAAGAGCCAGATTTTGTTAGAACAATTAGCCTACACATCATTCGTTTTAAACCTGTTAAGGTAATAGAAAGAGTCTAGGCTAACTAAAGGTTCAATTAACACAAACATATCCAGTTTTTCCACATTATTCAAATAGTCCACTTGTTGCTGAGAAGAATTGTTACCTATTCCCCTTATGTTCCAGCACATGATCTTCATTGATTGGTTGGGGGGGGGGGGGGTGCTCCTCCAATTCCCATTTTCTTTTTGCTCAAATACTTTTGGCTTGAGTTCCCAGCCTTGACAGAAGTTCTTGTGGTTCTAGGTAAAGAATGCTTGAAAACTAGGTACTTGCTTGGATCAGGAGGGGCTTGTTTCATTTGTTTCTTTTTGTTCTTCGAGGAAGGGAAAGAGGAAGGAGATTGTTCCAAATTGGAGGAGAGATCCTGAGCAGAGTCCAAAGAGACCATCGTGATGGGTTCTTGAATGCCAAAAAAGTTTTCTTCCCCATTGTCCTCCTCTTCAGAGATAGCATTTTTTTCTCCATCTGAGTGTCTCCTGAAGAAGGAGGAGTTTACTGGTTCAAAGGATGGGGAAGAGGTATTTTGTAGAGAAGTGATGGTGGGAGGGTCAAACAAAAAGGCAGGATAGAAGACAGCCTCTAGTGCTTCCTTCACCACTTCCTTTGCAGCACCTGAAACACCATCAACAGAGGAAACCACATTAGTAACATCTGCTTGCTTAGGTGTTTGATTCTTTGGTACAGAAGCCTCAGACTCCTCTGCAGTTCCTGACTTTGACACCTCTTCTTCACCTACCTCCTCCAGAGGAGTAAAGATGTTGAAAGAGGCTTCATTGTCTTCTATTGTAGAATCATCTAAGGTAGACTGACCCAACAATTCATTCACTTTAGCAGCAGAAGGGGAGGAAGGGGGAGATGATAAAGGGGAAAGGGAGTTGCTTCTTTCTTTCCTTCTATAGGTTGGAGGAGGGGAGAAACTTCTACCACCTCGCCCATTCCCATTCCCAGTATGAAAACAAAAGTTTATACTCCTTCCACCTATGCCTCCTCTGGTTGAGTAACCTCCTCTTTGAGCATGATGCCTAGGAGGAGGTCTTCCCAAAACAGAAGGTGCAGTAGTAGTAGACACCACTGTATGTGGAGGAGTACCAGAGGAAGCCACATTGGCTTAGGACAGAGTGACACACTTGTTCTATTCTTGCCCAAGCTTCTTGCACTTATTACAATAAATGGGAATTTGATTATAAGAAACAACAACAGCCAGACCAGAGTCCGAAAGGTTAATCCAAACATGTGAAGGTCTAGGTTTAGTTATATCCAATTCAATACAAACATTAGCCACATTCAGATTGCTTCTATTAGAAGTATGACCATCAACCTTAACAGGCTTCCCTAGCAATTTCCCTATCTCAAACAAGGCTTCTTTATTGAAAAGAAAAATGGGGAGATGTTCAAATGCTACCCACACAGGAACTACAGGGGAATCAGCTTCCAAAGAGAATTTAGGAGTCCATTTAGAAAACCTAACTACTATTCCATTCACAGAAGGATTCTCAAGTAACCACAGATAATTGTAATCTTCCTCAAGATAGAGTTGAATTGCTATATAGCGTTTGTCCATAAAACTAACAACAAAACGGGATTTCAGTCTCAAATCCTTTAACATTTTAGTAATCTCATAGATTTTTGGAATACCATAGGAGAAAGTACCATCAATTGTTCAGCACATAATTACATAAATTGTTGTGAAATAACTCAAGTGAAGAACTTCAAGGAAAACTGGAGCAAAAATAATAATGCACAAGCAGGATTCGAAACCATCATCTCTATTGGAAGACAGCATGACAACTGGCCACTCGTCTACAAGAGATTCTGTTAACTAAATTGTACCAAAACATATGATAAGACGCGCAGGACATAGAAACAGTCAGCAAATCACAACCAGAAAAATAAAGGCGCAACAAAGTTTCGAACCCCTGACCTCTGTTACATAAACCAACGCGCAGACCAATAAACAACTACTACTAATTGTTATACAGAAAACCTATTATACATATATAAACTGTTCTGTAACTGTAAGAAGAATAAAAACAGAGTATAAACATAAATAAAACAGGGCATACGGGAAGATCATAACAATGGCATAATTAAAGCATGTAACATGATTTGTTTGAGCAAGAAACAAGAGAAAAAAAACAAAGATAGCCCCCAGAACAAACCTACAAAAGAAAACGAGGATTCGGAATTTACCGGACAATAAGTTAAAGGTGAAACGATAATCCAAGGAGGGATTTGAAGCAACAGGTTTCACGTGCTAGAAGATCAATTGAAGGTATTGAGTGGCTAGAAGGATTATATTTTCTGGTGAAAGGGTTTGGGCAGGAGACGTTAATGTTACTGAAGGTGATGGAAGAAATAACGTGTAACAATATATAAATTGCTGAGGAAGGGTTTAGATACTGGAAAACCAAATTTGCGTATATCTTGGTGGCCAGAAGATTTGGATGAAATTTGAACGTGAGGAGAAGAGATTGTATGATTTAGCGATGAAAAGGCATTCATAAGAGATACTGGAGCTTTGTGAATTTGGATTATAAATAAAGATGGCTTTCCAAGAATTTTGAATAGGCGTGAAAGAGAAGAGACCATGAACTAGTAGAACTCTAATTACATACTTTCACGTAAAACATAGGTAATTAGAAAGAAAAAACAGAAAAACACTCTTAACAAAATAAATTAATTACTAACAAAATTACGGGGTTTTGCAAGTACAGTTATTTGATTGTTGTTCACCCCTGTCCTTTAGAGGGTTGTTTTTATATCTCAAGTAGAGTTCTTCGTTTGTGATATTCTTACTCCTTCTGTGTATTGTTTAAATCAAGAATATACTTCCTCATTTGAAATTATCACATTCCGTTAGTGTGTTGGTTAACTCTCAAGTAGAGTTATTCGTTTGTTGTTCATTCATCTCCTTTAGGGTGTTGTTTTTATCTCTCAAGTGGACTTGTGAGTTTGTTGTCTGTCCTACTCCTTCAGTGTGTCCTATCTCTAAAGAAGAGTTATATGATTGTTGTTCTCCCCTCTGCTTTAGTGGGTTGATGTTATGTCTCAAGTAGAGTTCTTCGTTTCGTACTCCCTCTAAGTATTGTTTAAATCTCGAATAGAATTCATCATTTGACATTATCCCACTCCTTTAGTGTGTTGTTTAACTCTAAAATGCAGTTATTCGTTTGTTGTTCATCCCTCTCCTTTAGTGTGTTGTCTTTATCTCTCAAGTGCAGTTGTTCGTTTGTTGTTTGTCCCACTCCTTCAGTGTGTCGTAACTCTCAAGTACAGTTATTTGATTGTTGTTCACCCCTTTCCTTTAGAGGGTTGTTTTTATGTCTCAAGTAGAGTTCTTCGTTTGTGATATTCTTACTCCTTCTGTGTATTGTTTATATCTAGAATATACTTCCTCGTTTGAAATTATCACACTCCGTTAGTGTGTTGGTTAACTCTCAAGTAGAGTTATTCGTTTGTTGTTCATCCATCTCCTTTAGTGTATTGTTTCTATCTCTCAAGTGGAGTTCTTCG
This sequence comes from Plantago major, assembly GCA_026545765.1. Classification (NCBI taxonomy): domain Eukaryota; kingdom Viridiplantae; phylum Streptophyta; class Magnoliopsida; order Lamiales; family Plantaginaceae; genus Plantago; species Plantago major. The sequence goes on from CM048841.1 coordinate 44,486,626, forward strand.
TTTGTTGTCTGTTCTACTCCTTCAGTGTGTCATAACTCTCAAGTAGAGTTATATGATTGTTGTTCTCCCCTCTCCTTTAGTGGGTTATTTTTATGTCTCAAGTAGAATTCTTCATTTCTTACTCCATCTATGTATTGTTTAAATCTCGAATAGACTTCCTCGTTTGACATTATCCCACTCCGTTAGTGTGTTGTTCAACTCTAAAGTAGAGTTATTTGTTTGTTGTCCATCCCTCTCCTTTTGTGTGTTGTTTTTATCTCTCAAGTAGAGTTGTTCATTTGTTGTCCATCCCACTCCTGCTGTGTGTTGTTTAATTCTCAAGTAGAGTTCTTCGTTCCATGTGTTATTACTCCTCCTGTGTTTTGTTTAAATCTCAAATAGATTTCTCTGTTTGTAATTATCCCACTCCTTCATTGTGTTTCGTCTCTCGAGTAGAGTTTTACGTTTTAGTTTATCCCACTCCTTATGTGTGTTGTTTAACACTCATGTAGAGTTCTTCGTTTGTGATGCTCTTACTCCATCTGTGTATTGTTTAAATCTCTAATAGACTTCTTCATTTGACAATATCCCACTTCTTTAGTGTGTTGTTTGAACTCTCAAGTAGAGTTGTTCGGTTGATGTTTATCCCACTCCTTTTGTGTGTTGTTTAATTCTCTAGTAGAGTTCCTCGTTCCTTATTTTATTACTCGTCTTGTGTGTTGTTTATATCTCAAATAGACTTCGATGTTTGTAATCATCCCACTCCTTTATTATATTGCTTAACTCTCGAGCGGAGTTTTACAATTCTTGTTTATCCCGTTCCTTATGTGTGTTGTGTACCTCTCAAGTAGAGTTCCTCGTTTGTGGTATTCTTACTCCTTCTGTGTATTGTTTATATCTCGAATAAAATTTTCGTTTGACATTATACCACTCTGTTAGTGTGTTTTTTAACTCTCATGTAGAGTTATTCATTTTTTGTCCACCCCTCTCCATTTGTGTGTTGTTTTTATCTCTCATGTAGAGTTGTTCGTTTGTTCTCTATCCCACTTGTTTTGTCTGTTGTTTAAGTCTCAAGTACAGTTCTTCATTCCTTGTTTTATTACTCCTCCCGTGTGTTGTTTAAATCTCAAATAGACTTCTCTGTTTTTAATTAACCCACTCCTTTATTGTCTTGCTTAACACTCGAGTAGAGTTTTACATTTTAGTTTATCCCACTCCTTATGTGTGTTGTTTAACTCTTAAGTAGAGTTCCTCACTTTGGGATATTCTTACTCCTATGTATTGTTTAAATCTCGAATAGACTTCCTCGTTTGATATTATCCCACTCCGTTAGTGTGTTGTTCAACTCTAAAGTAGAGTTATTCGTTTGTTGTCCATCCCTCTCCTTTTGTGTGGTGTTTTTATCTTTTAAGTAGAGTTGTTCGTTTGTTGTTTATCCCACTCCTTTTGTGTGTTGTTTAAGTCTCAAGTAGTGTTCTTCATTCCTTGCTTTATTACTCCTCCTGGTTGTTGTCTAAATCTCAAATAGATTTCTCTGTTTGTAATTATCCCACTCCTTTATTGTGTTTCTTAACTCTCGAGTAATGTTTTACATTTTAGTTTATCCCATTCCATATGTGTGTTGTTTAACTGTCAAGTAGAGTTCTTCGTTTGCGATGCTCTTACTCCTTCTGTGTATTGCTTAAATCTCGAATAGACTTTTTTCGTTTGATATTATCCCACTTCTTTAGTGTGTTGTTTTAACTCTCAAGTAGAGTTCCTCGTTCCATATTTTATTACTCTTCTTATGTGTTGTTTATATCACAGATAGACTTCTATGTTTGTAATCATCTCACTCCTTTATAATGTTGCTTAACTCTCGAGAAGAGTTTTACAATTGTTGTTTATCCCATTCCTTATGTGAGTTGTTTAACTCTCAAGTAGAGTTCTTCGTTTATGATTCTCTTACTCCTTCTATGTATGTTTAAAATCTAGAATAGAATTCATCGAATAACATTATCCCACTCCTTTAGTGTGTTGTTTAACTCTAAAGTAGTGTTATTCATTTGTTGTTCATCCCACTCCTTCAGTGTGTTGATTTTATCTCTCAAGTGTAGTTGTTTGTTTGATGTCTGTCCCAATCCTTAAATGTGTCATAACTCTCAAGTATAGTTATTTGATTGTTGTTCACCCCTCTCCTTTAGCGGGTTGTTTTTATGCTCAAGTAGAGTTCTTCGTTTGTGATATTCTTACTCCTATGAATTGTTTAAATCTCGAATAGACTTCCTCGTTTGACATTATCACATTCCGTTAGTGTATTGGTTAACTCTAAAGTAGAGTTAGTCGTTTGTTGTTCATACCTCTCCTTTAGTGTGTTGTTTTTATCTCTCTAGTGGAGTTGTTCGTTTGTTGTTTGTCCTACTCCTTCAGTGTGTCCTAACTCTCAAGTAGAATTATATGATTGTTGTTCTCCCCTCTCCTTTAGTGGGTTGTTTTTATGTGTCAAGTAGAGTTCTTCATTTCTTACTCCATCTATGTATTGTTTAAATCTCGAATAGACTTCCTCGTTTGACATTATCCCACTCCGTTAGTGTGTTGTTCAACTCTAAAGTAGAGTTATTTGTTTGTTGTCCATCCCTCTCCTTTTGTGTGTTGTTTTTATCTCTCTAGTAGAGTTGTTCATTTGTTGTCCATCCCACTCCTTTTGTGTGTTGTTTAATTCTCAAGTAGAGTTCTTCGTTCCATGTGTTATTACTCCTCCTGTGTGTTGTTTAAATCTCAAATAGATTTCACTATTTGTAATTATCCCACTCCTTTATTGTGTTTCGTCTCTCGAGTAGAGTTTTACATTTTAGTTTATCCCACTCCTTATGTCTGTTGTACACTCAAGTAGAGTTCTTCGTTTGTGATGCTCTTACTCCATCTGTGTATTGTTTAAAACTCTAATAGACTTCTTCGTTTCACAATATTCCACTTCTTTAGTGTGTTGTTTTAACTCTCAAGTAGAGTTGTTCGTGTTACGAAAATATGTCCAATCCGTCATAGGCGCCTTTGGAATGAATCCTAAGGCATCCCAAGTTGTCTGAGGATCCGAGACACTATGATACGACCCTAAGGTCCGACCCATCCTGGAGGAGAAGGACAGAGAGAGCTTGAACAGCAATACCTCCGACCCCTCCAGTGGTCCGTAACCATCGGGTCCGACCCGGATGACCATCCGGATCCAACATGACAATCTCACACACAACCAAGTAAACTGGCACTAGAGAGTAATGAGGTTCGAGCCACAAGGCCTGAATCAGAGGAGTCGGACAAACTTATGGAAGCTCCCCATAGACAACCTAATACAGTCCGGACCAAGCATCTGGACCAACCTCTTCGGACCTTGACCCACAGCAGACTGTATCAAAGCCTCTAATACTCTTACATTAATGACTAAACTACCCCTGAAAGCCCAAAGTGGAATGGGGCAAGTGTCATTAATGGGCCATGGGCCTATGGAAGCCTTGGTGGCTCAATCCAGACCTTACACTTGGCACAATCTGGTGGAACCCTCCCAATTGGGGAGAAATCTATATATAAGGCACACACTCCCACGATAATGGTAAGCAATAATCACTTTCGTACCTTGGCTATCCCACAGAGTAGATCTTCAGTCTCTCTTGAGTAAAGTCTCAAACCGGTTTGACACTTAGCAAACCGGGTCCTACCCCCCCCCCCCCCTCCAAGTCACTTGTGCAGGTTCTTACCAAGCTTCGGATCTCAGGCTCTCACACGTTGGCTCTTAAGCTGTACAGGGCCTCTTACTTGAGGATATCTTAGCCATTACCATTGGGATAGAATAATCTCTAAGTGGTTGGGGAAACTTTACCCTTAACATTTTGGCGCATTCTGTGGGAATCTTTACAAAAAGTTCCGTTCTCTTCGGTAATGGCAAGAACAAGAAGGTCAGTAAGAACCAACGCTACCGCGATTGGCACGCCTGCCCCGAGGCAAAGAGGCAGACCTCCCACTCAAAGGGAAAGATTGGCGATAACCTCTTCAAGAAACACAATGGATTGCCCAAGTGATGGCCACACCGCTAGCCTCTCTTCAGAGGAGGAAAGAGCCGCTGATCCACCAATAAGGACCCAGGTACTCGGAGTTGAAGGACAAGTCCCTCCGTCAGGAACACATGGTCCTCCTCTGGGAAGAAACTTCACCCTTCCAAATAGGCAAATCATTCGTCCAAGTGAGTTTGGAATGAGTGAGAATCAGTTTGTCCTCTTACTCACCACCATTCAAGGGTGTTTTGGATCAAACAATCTTCAGCCTCCTCAAACCACTCCTCCTTTGGCAATTCCAAGACAAGCTGAACCTGCACAATCAAGGAATGATCATCGTCCAATTCAACAAAGGCTAGGGGAACCAGCTCAACCAGAGGACCTAAGGAACCTTCTCAACAGGAGGGCCGAGAAGTAGCGGGGAAGGAGTCTGGTAATGACACGGGCAGATAAAGCTGGAACTAGCCGGCGTGGGGCTCTACAGCATGCGCCAAGAGACCACGTGGCAGAAAGCATCTCGACAGTCCCTGTTGACGATCTTCCTCCAGATATGGCCATCAACCCAAGGACTGCTGAGAAACTAACCGCCGAGCAGATTCATGTCCAACAAAAGGCCTTGGAGACTCAAATCGCCACTTTGAGCAAGATGGTGAAGGAACATGAGAAGGTGACTCCTAGAGCACCTAATCCTCTATGTGATGAGATAAGGAGGGAAAGGAAGCGTCCCGACTCCACTATCCCAACTCTCGAGCACTATTACGGAGATACTTGTCCTGTGGGGCATCTTATTAGATACGAAAGTAAGATGGAGACCAACGGCCTGAATGACAACATGAAAGCTCTCAACTTCTCCGCTACACTCTTTGGGGAGGCAATGGATTGGTGGACCTCTTTGCCCAATGGCTCCATCAAATCCTACGCAGATATCGCTTCCCTCATCCTGAAAAGGTTTGAGAAAGCAAAGAAGAGAAAGAGATCGGTCGAGCACTTGGCAGGAGTAATCCAGAAAGAGCACGAGGACCTTAGGACCTTCCCTGACCATTTCAATGCCGAAGTGCGCCAAGTAGAGCCTCACAGCATCAAAGAACGGGTCCGACACCTGTACGCTAACACTTACAACGACGATCTCAGAAGAAAGCTTTCCAATGAGGAAATCACAACTGAAAAGTACTTGGAAGATATCTGTGAAGGAGTCTTGTATGGAGAAGAATACACAAGAAATGTCCCAATAAGAGCCGGGGCCGGAAAGGGAAAAGAGCAAGTAAGACAAGAACCTTTTCCCCGTCCAGGAAAGTTTGAACAAAAGAAGGAACTTAGAGACAGAAGGGAGTTCCGTAGAGAGAGAACACTACCAAGAAGATACGCCGAGTATACTCGCCTCAATAGACCGAGATTCGACATCTTGGCCTCTATTGTTGAAAAAAACTTAGATATACAATGGCCAAAACCTACAAAGAGCAACAAGAAGAACAAAGCTTCAAATGAATACTGTAGGTTTCATCAGCACAAAGGTCATTTGACTGAGGATTGTGTCCAGCTGAAAACAGAAATAGAAAGGTTGGTAAGGAGTTGCAAATTGAAAGTCCAGTATACGAGGAGGAACCCTCCAGGCACCAGAAGAATGAACAAAGAAGGGAGGAGCGTGGTTCGGAACCTCCGACAGGATCCTTACCACCACCGCCAGCAGAAATCCCACCCCACCATACCCAAAGATACCGTGGGTATCATGAAGATATGGAAATGGAAAACCTCCCCTATAGCGGGGTTATCAATGCCATCGCAGGAGGTCCAACTGGAGGAGATAGTCGGAACGCAAGGGAAAGAACCGTACAACACTTGAGAAACAATGATAGAACCTATGCTCCGCTGGTTCTGAAAGGAACGAACGCCATCACTTTTGATGACAGTGAGATACCACCACCAACGTCTGGTGGAGGAGATCTTAAAGATCCTAACGTACCTTTGGTCATTTCTCTAGTCATCGCCACTTACAAAGTCAACAAGGTACTTGTTGATACAGGGAGTTCCTCCAATGTATTATCTAGGAGAACTATGGAACAAATGCGCCTGGGTAACGTTCAGTACGTGTGAGTACAAACCTCTCTGGTAGGATTCGGGGGCTCTATAGTGCGTCCCATTGGAAGTATACCATTACAAGTCTCCATGGGTGCCTTCCCTACAAGGGTGACTGAGACGATCCTCTTCGTGGTGGTCGACAACACATTCGACTATAACGTGGTCCTGGGTCGCCCGGGGCTTAACCAATTCAGGGCAGTCGCTTCTCCCCTACACAATAGGGTAAAGTTCCCAACCCCGAACGGTGTGTGTGAAGAAGTGGGCAATGTTAGAGAAGCCTGGGAATGCTACATCATGTTGACCAGAGAAGCCACAATACCCGTTCTTTCGGTCATTAAGAGACCCAGGATCCCTCCTCCTGTGGCTCTTACCCCATTAAAGGAAGAAATTGGTGTTGGGTCGCTCAAGGAAAAGTTCCCCAAGACTGCCCGGATAGAACCTCATGAAGCCCTGAAAGAGGTTCAGTTGATTGAGGGGGACTCGGAAAGGTAACTCGGATCGGAACAGAGATGAGCACGGAAGTAGAAATGAAGCTCATCACATGCCTTCGAGACAATCACGATATCTTTGCCTGGAGCACCGATGATCTTAAGGGGATAGACCCAAGGATCGCAGTTCACCGCCTGCATGGATCCAACGGTAAAACACATCCGACAGAAGAGGAAGGACTTTGGGCCTGTTGAGGATGCTATAATAGAAGGAGAGGTGGACAAATTGATGAAAGCAGGACACATCGAGGAACTCAGGTACTCTGACTGGGTCTGTAACGTGGTCCTCGTTGAAAAAGCTCCAGGAAAGTGGAGAATGTGTAATGACTTCACTAGGCTTAACAAATTTTACCCAAAGGATCCTTATCCATTACCTCACATAGACCAGCTAGTTGACTCCACCGCGGGATGTGCACTCCTAAGCTTCATGGACGCCTATCAAGGCTTTTACCAAATCTGGATGGCCCAGGAAGACGTCAAGAAGACGGCCTTCTTTGCGGCTGGAGGGGTCTACTGCTTCAAGGTCATGTCATTTGGCCTCAAGAACGCAGGATGTTCAAAGAGGAGTTGGGCAAAACCATGGAAGTTTACGGGAATGACATGCTAGTAAAAAGCAAGACCGAAGAGCAATACATCGAGCATCTCAACAAGTGATTTTCCACCCTTAGGAAATATGGAATGAAGTTGAACCCAGAAAAGTGTACATTTTGTGTAAAAGGAGGAAAGTTCCTCGGCTACATGGTCACGGAGAGAGGTATCAGCGCCAATCTGGATAAGATAAAGGCAATCTTAGACTTACCCCAGCCAACGACAATCAATGAGGTGCAAAAGCTCTTGGGAAGAGTGATGGCCCTGAGCCGTTTCATTTCCAAGTCTGCCGAGAAAAACTTGCCTTTCTTCAAAATTCTAAGGAAAGGAGACAAGTTCGAGTGGACAAATGAGTTTGAAGAAGCCTTGGATAACTTAAAAAGCTACCTCCTCTCGCCACCTCTCTTGTCCAAACCAGTGGAAGGTGAACCTCTCTACTTCTACCTAGCTACTACTGATGAGGCCATGAGTTCTGTATTGGTGCGGATACAAGGAAACGACCACTTGCCGATCTATTACTTGAGCAAGGCCCTCGTGGGTTCCGAGGCCAGATATGTCAAAATTGAGAAGCTCGCCTTGTATGTCTGCCCGCGTTGAAGCCTTACTTCAAATCTCATCGGATCGTGGTCCTCACCAATGAACCACTCAAACATGTCCTAGGCAAACCAGATCAATCAGGACGTTTATCCAAATGGGCGATCGAGCTAAGTGAATATGATATCGGGTACCAAGCCCCCTCTGCTAAAAAGGCTCAAGTCCTTGCTGACTTCCTGGTAGATTACCCAGAGGAAATGGAAGAAGGAACCAAAAGCTCACAGGAGGTCGTGAGCTACGTCATGCTCACCCAAGCAAAGGATACCCCAGGAGGAGAAAGGGCAAAAGAGAATGAGCCTGAACAGATGTTCAGAAGTAACGTTCAGCTCTGGTCTAGATATCAGGAACCTATGGATGACTCCCTGAGGGTGAGACTTATGTTCCTCCTAGACGAAGTAACCAACACTTCGACACCTGCATCTTCTAACATGAAGTAGGAAGACGGAAGAATGCCTACTACTGAATCAGAAAGCAAACTAGAGAACAAGGAATGTTGGTTGTTACAAGTGGATGGATCCTCTACCGGACGAATAGGAGGAATAGGAATCTTTCTTGAAAGCCCTGAAGGAGCCAAGCTGGAATACGCCATCACCCTCAACTTTAAAGTAACAAACAATGAGGAAGAGTATGAGGCACTCCTCACTGGCTTGAGGATGGCAAGAGCTCTTCAAGTGAAAAGAATCAAGGCTTACACAGATTCCCAGCTCGTAAAATCCCAGTTTTCTGGGTCCTTCGCTGCTAAAGGAACCAACATGATCAAGTACTTGGAACTCCTCAAGAAATAGGTTGATCAGTTTGAAGTATTCACTCTTGAGCAATTCCACAGGGAATGGAATGAAAATGCCGACGCCCTTTCCAAGTATGCCTCGGCCTTAGGAGCTCTAGACACGAGAAGTGTCATCCTGATGACTATCACGGACTCCTCCCTGGCAAACCTTGACGAACAAGTCTTCCTCCTGAGCACTAAAAGAAGCTGGATGACTGACATATTTTACTATCTCAAGGATGGCTCTCTACCTTCAGATCCTAGAGAAGCAAGGAGGATCCTATGCCGAGCCAACGGATACTTCATCATGGGAGAGGATCTTTACAAGAGATCTTTCACCGGAACACACATGAGATTCCTTGGTCCCCAGGAGGCAAAGACTGCTATGGAGGAAATCCATGCGGGATGTTGCGGAAGTCACTCCGGTGGACGAACTTTAGCTCAGAAGATCATAAGGCAAGGATACTATTGGCCTACATTGATGCAGATGCTGCCAACTTCTCTCGTGCCTGTGAAGACTGCCAACATACCACATCGTCCGACCAACCCTATGATTCCGTCAATCATAGCATGCCCATTTGATCAATGGGGCATAGACATAGTTGGACCCTTTCCACGCGGAACTCATCAGAAGAAGTTCCAGAATATTTCACCAAGTGGGTTGAGGCAGAAGTAGTTTCGACCATCACTGAAAATAGAGTACAGACGTTCATCTGGAAGAACATCATCTGCCGCTTCGGACTTCCGAGGGTTCTAGTCTCAGACAACGGGGCTAAGTTCTCCGGGGCAAGACTGAAGGAATGGCTCCAGTCTTTCAAAATAGAATTAACAACGCTTCACTTCCGTTGGTTACCCCCAAGCCAATGGTCAAGTAGAAGCCGCCAACAAGACCATCGTCAAGATTTGGAGAAAAGGTTGAGGACTTCCCAAGACAGTTGGACAGATGATCTCCACGCAGTCGTTTGGGCATGCAGGACGAGGACTGGGACTTCCACACAGGAGACGCCCTTCTCCCTTGTCTACGGCTCCGAGGCGGTCATCCCCTCGGAAGTAGTAGTGGAAACCCAAAGGATCCAGCAATACAACCCAGCTTAGAATGAAGTCGCAAGGATCTACGACCTTGAGCTCCTTGAGAACAAACGGAGTGAGGCACAAGCTAGCATCCTTCGATACCAACCCATGACTACTCGAGCCTACAACAAGCGTGTTGTTAGATATTTTGTTAGAATATCTGTTTAGATTTTGTTCAGCAACATGATGACTTATCTTAGTCTCAGAAAGGTGATTAGTACTCTTGGTTCACTTGAACATTGTAAAAGAGGAAACCCACTAAGTATGATAGTCTAGCTAATCTTGTATAGGATGTTAGGTCTCAAATTGTAATTTTTATTTTATGAAGAGAAGACCAAGAAGAAGACATCCAAGCAGAAAGCTCAACAACTATTGAAGACTTGAAGAAAACTGCACAAGATTACTAAATCTGTTATTCAGATATCTTAGCGGATATCTTGTGAACACAACGATTTCAAACAAACTGTGTCACAAGAGATATCTGAGAAATGAGATACATATCTGAAGACAAGGAAAGTGTCCACAGATATCTTTTCTCAGATACCTTGAGCGTTAAACTCGTTTCTGAAAAAGAAACACATATTGCAAATAAAGTTGTTTCAATAAATAACAAGTGGTATCTGAAGAATGAAGATAAGGATATGCAAAGAATCAGACAACAAGTCTAGTCTCTGATACAAAGCATAATTCCGTTGACACTCTGAGGACAAAAGTATAGTACAATGCATTAATGCAGACAGAGATGTCGAGTAAAAGCAACGGCAACTTCGAGAAGAAGACAAAACCTCATAAAGATTACTACACAGATATCGATAGTTTGAATTTGAGCCTAACGGATACTATCCAAACGGCACTCAAATTCATCTATAAATATCAACACTTAGACAGCTTGAGAGATACACACTGAACACTGAACACGGAACACAACTCAGAACACTGAATACGCTAAAACATACGATCTCTGATCTTACTCTCTCAATGCTTCTTACTTATTATCAAAGCTTTCTGTTGCGACTAAAGCTTGTGATCTTGAGTAAACACTGAAGTTCTAAGTGTCCTGATCCTAAACAAGCAAAGCTATCTGAATCGAACTAGATTAGCTATCCTGAGATTCATTCTCTTGAACAGATATCATAAGACTTGGGTCAGTAAAATCGAACTAGATACCATACGCTGTAAAGTGTATTAAGTAACTTAGTTCACAGAGCTATCTGAATAACTGAAAAGTTATTAAGACGCTCATCTGACAACTCAAACCGAAACCAACACCAAAACCGGCGTGGAGTACAGGAAGTACTTAGTTTGAAAAATCAGGGAATAACTCCAAGGTTACTGGAGTATAGGAAGTACTTGATTTGGGAAACTAAGGAATAATTCCAAAGTTTTTGAGTATAGGAAGTACTTAGCTTGGGAAGCTAGGGAACAACTCAAAGGTTTCTGAGTATAGGAAGTACTTGGCTGAAGAAGCTAGGGAACAACTCAGGGGGAACTTTTGGTTGGGAACCAATTGTTCAGAATCTTAGAATAGGATTTTTGTAAGGTTATCTCAATTATCTGTTCTAGTGAATTCTAGGTCTCTGATAGACCGAAGTGGATTAGTTGGAGGATTACGCCACCTCCAGATACCACTATACTTGCTGTGTCATTTACTTTTCTGTATTTATACTTCAGCAACACACACACACTTATTAACTGTTTCTACATTTATCTCTATTAAGTCTTCCGCACTCTGATTCTAAGTATCAGATATCCATTCAGATATCTGAGAAATATTTGTTATCGACAAAAGTTTTAAAAGACTATTCACCCCCCCCCCTCTAGTCTTTTACTTTGCCGTTATCTGGACCAACAAGTGGTATCAGAGCAGGAGGTTCACCAAATTACGCTTTGAACCTAGATCCCCAGATAGGTGAAGGAACGTTGTTCACTTTTGAGAACTATTTAATTTGTGTGTTAAGTGTGCAGGTATGTCTCTGAGTGATGCACCCGTTCTCAAACCAGAGAACTACGAGAAATGGAAAAATAACATGATGCTCCACCTTGAAGCCATAAGTGACGAGATGATCGAAGTAATAAAGAATGGCCCAATAGTCATTCAACAACTTAAGCAAGTCATGGAGGTTTCAAGTGGAAGAGACAGAGATCAAAGCGAAGGGTCTTCACAAACAGATGCGTCAACTAGTGGAAGATCTACTGGTCACGTTATTTACGAACCAAAGCCCAGAGAACTCTGGACATCGGAAGATGCCAAGAGGAATCGTCTGGATGGTCAAGCTCGTAACATCATCATCAGATCGACACCAGAGCACATACAGTGTAAACTGTGGGGTGCTAAAACGGCGAAAGTCGCCTGGCAACTGATTGAAGAAATCTGTGCCGGAACTGAGAAAACCAAGGAAAACAAGTTCGAAGTTCTAAAGTTGAAATTTCAAAATTTCAAACAAGGTCCCACTGAAACTCTGGAAGAACTTGATTTCAGATTTACCACTCTTATGAGTGATATGGCAGCACTTGGGGAAAGCAATAGATACTCTCAGTCAGAAAAGATTAAGACTATTGTCAGAAGTCTTAACCACAACTGGGAGCATACTAAATTCTTTTATTTCAACCAAGGTATGCCAAATATCACTCCAGTGGAACTTTTCTCTCATCTTGCTACCGTTGACTATGAGACAACTCAGAGAGAACAAACAACTGAAAAGTTGCAGAATGTTGCTCTAGTTAATCAAGGAACTTCTGAAAAGAAGAAAAGCAAGGAGGAGACTGAGGATGCTCTTGCTGCAAAGCAAATGAGTAAATTTGTCAGTCGAGAAATTGAGAGAAGAAAAGCGAAGAAAGCGAAAAAAAAGCATCTAGGCTCAAACTATCACCAAGACAAAATATGCGAGCTTTGAACAAGCCCATTTCGTAAAGCATCATGTCTTGAGGAAGCGAAATTGGAAACGATATCTGTTTCTATTGCCGGAAACACAGCCACTTCAAGAAGGATTGTCCGCCTCAACAAACTAAGGACGGCGACAAGAAAGATAGAAGAATCTTCGTAAGACGCGTAAAGCTTTGTTAATCAAGAAAGAAAGAAAATCCAAATTCAACTGGATGCTCTAGGCGTTGAAACAGATTCAAGATGACAATTCAGATGATTCAACCTACCATCACCGAACTATGTGGAGTTACTCATGATATAATCGACTTGACCTCAAGAAGAATGAAATGTGTGGAGTTCTTTGAAATTGACGGACAGACATCTCCAACATAGAAAAGCATCTTATGGTGATGAGGTAACACATACTTCTTGCTACACTTATGAAAGTGATGAAGAGGAAATAAAAAATCTAGAAAATCTCAGAAAAGAACTTGACATCTATGAAAGAGAATTTCTAATGATCCGAGCTAGAGCCGAAAACCTTGAAGAAGAAAAGAATTCTCTTGAAAAGGAAAATTCTCAATTAGTTAAAGAATCTGAGAGAAAGGATGCTGAAAATGCATTTCTCAAAGCTCAGATATCTGAGACTGAAAAGTCACATAAAGAAGCAATGGCTGAGTTACTAAAGAATTATGAAAATCTTCTTTCTGAAAACAAGGAACTCAAGAAGAAAGAACTATCTTTTCAATCTTATGCCAAAGCTAGTGCACTCTTACTGAAGTACAATCTTACTTAAGAGATCCTTCAGAAAAGAAAGGACTTGGGCTGAATACTCAGACAGATTGTTCTATTACTCTGAACAAGAGTAAAGAAAAGAGAACATTTGTAAGTACTCAGCAAGACGGTTCCCATGCAATCTATAGTATCGGTGAAAAGACAAAGATTGTTGACAAAGGAAAGGCAGTTGCGACTAAACCTTTGTGGGAAAAACAAGTCAAAAACAAAACTGTTGGGTACGTCTTTGAAAAGAAACACAACACTGAAAAGTGTAAACACCCACAGTGCTATATCTCTCAAAAAGGTAGAATTGCAGGAGCTGGCAAATTCTCCCATGTCACTTTTTCTGGAAAGAAATTGGATCAACCAGAGACTAGCAAAGCTGCTGAGAAAAGATCTCAGATAGCTTCAAGTGCTCGAAACGGTATTGGCTACAAAGGCATCGGAAAACAACTTGCTCATGAGTACAAGCCAGAGCAAGAACGATGGCTGAAGGCTAGAATTGCTCAAAGCAATTATCAGAAGTGGAAGTTAAATCAAGCCACTGAAAATCTGAATGCCAGGGCTAGAAGAAATCTGGCAAGGAAGGTTAAGTTTGCTGAAAAGCAAACTCAGAAACCTGACAGGTATCTGAAAGCATCATATGGAGCACCTAGGGACACACCAAGGAAGAAAATAATTCTTACTAATGATAACCTTCATTCAAAAAGAATTCCTCCTTATGTTCCTGACAAAGCATATTTCAAAGAAATTCATTCAAAATGGATTCCTCTTGGAAGAACTTTTAATTGACGGTTCCATCAAAGACATGAGAACCTAATCTCTGTTTTCATTGTGCGAATGCTTCTGGACTAAAGCACAATGGCTATTTGATAGTGGATGCGGAAAGCACATGACAGAGACAAAGAAAATCAGTTGACTACAAAGCTTGCAACACAGGACCAGATATCAGATTTGCTGGAGGAGAATTAAATCCCTCTCTGGGATTTGGCAACGTCAAATTGGGAACTTTAACAATCACTGACGTATTACATGTTAAGGATTTGAAATACAATCTATTTAGCATGAGCCAGTTTGCAGACAAGGGTTTTACTATAAAATTCAAAGCTAAATACTGCAAACTAATTGACAATGAGTCAAAGCAGACAGTCTTAGTTGGTCGGCGGAAAGGCAGTCTTTATGTTGCCGATTGGGCATCTGCCACAACTGAAGAATGTCTCATGGTGAGTCAATCTGGTCACACAGAAGAGCACTGGTTATGGCACAAAAGAATGAGTCACTTGAATTTCAAAACTCTGAATAGACTTGCCAAGAAAGAGTTAGTGGTTGGTCTTCCCAAAACATCTTTCAGAAAGGATAGTATCTGTTCTGCCTGTCAGATGGGGAAACAATCTAAGATCTCTTTCAAGTCCAAAATCAGACACTCTAGTGTTAGACCACTGCAACTTTTACATATGGATCTTTTTGAATCATCTATAACTAGTTATACAGGAAAGAAATATGGTCTGGTTGTTGTAGATGACTTCTCAAGATTCACTTGGGTTGTCTTTCTGAAACACAAATCTGATGCCAGCGTGGAGATACCAAACTTGCTGAAATCCTCTGTAAGAACACCTCAACAAAATGGTGTTGCAGAAAGGAAAAACAGAACCCTTAAAGAAGCTCCAAGGACAATGCTAGCTGACACTGAGATAAGTGAAATATATTGGGTTGAAGCTGTAAACACAGCTTGCTACACTCAGAACAGATGCTTGATAAACAAACACCATGACAGGACCCCCTATGAAATCTTGGTTGTTAGACCCTCAAATATCAAACATCTGAGAGTATTTGGTTGTAGATGTTTTGTTCTAAACAATGGGAAAGATTATCTGAGAACATTTCAACCAAAGGCAGATGAAGGTGTTTTTCTTGGCTATTCCACAAACAGCAAAGCTTACAGAGTTTACAACAAAAGAACAAAGAAAATTGAAGAATCAGTTCATGTTGTATTCTATGAAGGAAGTAAGAAAACACCTCCTACTGATGAACTCTCAGAAAAATTCAAAGAACTATTACTGAGGGATACTAAAGAAGAACCCTCAGAAAAGAAAAACATCGCTATGGAAAGTGAGGATGACTCTGACGTAGAAAAGCTTGAAAAGCCTAGTAACAACAAGATGACTCACAAACATGATGAGGAATTCCCTATGAGTTTTCGAAATGGAGCAGTTCGAGAACCTTCATCATGAAGAGGTATCTGAAAATAAGAATGTTGAAATGCATGTCTCAGATATCTCTAACACTGAAAAAGTGTCAGATATCCATGACATTTCCCATATGTCAGATATCTCAGATACTGGAAAAGTATCCAATCAAAATCTTAGTGATTCACATTCAGATCACTTGGATATTGATCCTACTAGCACTAAACCTTTGATGAAATGGATCAAAGATCATCCTACAAAGGATATAATTGGACCAATTAATCAGGGTGTTAGGACTAGGAGAGCAATAGCTGAAAATGCTGATTCTCTCTTTGGATGTTTCATCTCGAATATCGAACCTAAAGGTATAGAAGAAGCATTAGGAGACCAAGACTGGATCTCTGCAATGCAAGAAGAGTTGGATCAATTTGAGAGAAACAAAGTCTGGAAACTAGTTCCATTTATAGAAGGAATATATGTGATTGGAACTAAGTGGGTTTTCAGAAACAAAATGAATGAAACTGGTGAAATAACCAGAAACAAAGCAAGATTGGTTGCCAAGGGATTCACTCAGACTGAAGGCTTAGATTTTGATGAGTCATATGCACCAGTTGCCAGATTGGATGCAATAAGACTCTTTCTAGCCTTTGCAGCTCATAAAAATTTCAAAGTTTATCAGATGGATGTCAAAAGCGCATTCCTAAACGGTGAACTTGCAGAAGAAGTGTATGTTGAGCAACCACCTGGCTTTGAAGTTTCCTCAGAAAGTAGAATGGTCTATAAACTACAGAAAGCTCTGTATGGACTGAAACAGGCTCCAAGAGCATGGTATGACACTTTGGCTAAATACCTTCTGGAAAATGGTTTCAAGAAAGGTGAAGTTGATAAAACTTTATTTACCTTAAATCATGATGGGAAACTACTCTTAGTTCAAGTATATGTTGATGACATCATATTTGGATCTAAGGACAAGCAACTTTGTAATGACTTCGCAAATCTCATGAAAAACAAGTTTGAGATGAGCATGATGGGAGAAATGAATTATTTCCTAGGATTGCAAGTCAAGCAACTCAATGATGGAATATTCATTAGTCAAACAAAGTATGTGAAAGACATGCTCACAAAATTCAATCTTAAGCCTTCTGAAAGGAATGCTAAGATACCTATGAGCATTGGAACCAAAATGACCTATACTGAATCAGATAAGAGTGTTGAAGAACATAAGTATATGAAATTGATAGGTTCACTACTCTACCTCACTGCAAGTAGACCTGATATTCAATATGCCGTTGGAGTATGTGCTAGATTTCAGACAAATCCAATGCAAACACACTACAACATTGCTATGAAAATACTAAGGTATGTGAAGGGTACAGTAGATGTAGGATTGTGGTATCCTAAAGAAAGTTGATTGAGTTTAGCTGGGTACTCAGATCTTTGATTATCTTTGGATCATTGCTTGATAGGAAAAGCACCTCAGGAACTTGTCAGTTTCTGGGCACTAGACTTATCTCATGGTTTAGCAAGAAGCAAAACTCAATTGCAACTTCTACCACAGAGGCTGAATATATTGCTGCTGGTTGTTGTGCAACACAAATTCTGTGGATACAACAACAACTTAAAGACTATGGATTCGATGAGAAGAAAACTCCCATTTTCTGTGACAACACAAGTGCTATTGCGATTACACAGAATCCTAAATTTCATGCCAGAACAAAGCACATTGATGTTAGACATCACTTCATTAGAGACCATGTTGAAAAAGGCAATATAGAGATACTCAAGATTGGAACTGAAGACCAACTTGCAGATATCTTCACTAAGCCACTACAAGAAAGTAGATTCTTAGCCTTAAGACATAGTCTTAGACTAATGGAACTACCAATGAACGAAAAGTTCGGTATATCCGGAACGGACATCCAGAGAAGAGGTATCTGGAACGGGTATCCAGAAAAGAGAAAAGAGGTATCTGGAACGGGCATCCAGAGCAGAGGTATCTGGAAAGGGAACCCAGAAGTCAAAAGGCTAAAAGATAGCTTAAGATCTACGAGGCGGAACTCAGACATCTGAATCACTCTATGAACGGGAAACACAAAAGAGAATAGTATAACTATCTGCAGTCAACTACTCTCTTGAATCTCGCACTATTTCTATCTTGATGAAAAACTTGGGAGAATCCTAAGTATAAGACAGATTCAGATGCGAACAGTGTCCTTGCTCAAACAGAATTGTGATTCAGATAGCTAATAGCCAAAATTCATTAAATGGGCACAATTACACTTGTTGATTGTGATCATTGCTGGAGAAGCAATGGTGACCCTTGATGAATTCAAGCGCTTGATCTTAACGGCAGAAATTAATTCACAGTAAATAGTGGACTGTTGACATTCAGACATGGCCCACTATGCATTTAATGCCGAACTAGCTTTTTGCTCACGCCTGTTTGCAAATCACAGATACGTATACACAAAATCAGTTTGTATGTATTTATCTGTTGAGATTCACTTGCCATATATATAGGATTTTGGCAAATGAAATCACTTTTACCTAATCTGAAATTTCAACTTGCATCAAAACAGCAAAAACCTTCTCCTAATCCTCTGCAACTTCTCTAAAATCTCTGCATTTCTTGATTAAGTTTTTCTGAAAAGAATCACTCAATTGAATCTCTTTCAAACACAAGCTTCAAATCCTTACTATATAAAGAGATGGCCTCCAAGAACACTTCTACACAGAAATCCCAATCCTCCACTAATCTTTGAAAAGCAAGCACCAGAGTTGGTTATTGTTAACAATCGACTGGTAGGAGCTTTCAATCCTGACCATTGGACTTCAAGTCACAGAATGATTTGGGGAGGTGCCATGGTTGAGGAATACCTCACTGCTGCAATAGAAAACCAAAGTGACAGAAAATTGATTCTTGACATGCTTGAAAAGGCACAAATCAAGGGTTTTCTATCTGCTCGCCCTAGCGGAATTTCATCACTTGATGTGTTGGAATTTAACAACAACTTCAGGATTATTTCCTGTGTATCTGAAGGCACTGAAATAGTGTCTATCAAAACCTCAGTCCAAGGAAAGGAAATCCTTCTGGACTTAACAACTTTCTGTAAGTTGTTTGAGGTTCAAAATCTTGGGAAGGATTTTGAAATAAACATCAAGGATGAGGAACTCCTTGAAGGTGTTAAAGAAATTTACAGTGATGTGTGTGATCTTGAGAAATCAGATACACCCACTGAGTTCAAGCTTGCTGACATCCGAACCAGACATCTGTTAGTTCACTGGGATGTCTTGGCATTCTTCACAGATGCTTTGATGGTCTACAAGGAGGTGCTGACCAGATAAGCCAAGAACGATGGATCATGATGTTCTTGCTGAATCAACAAAATAAAAGGCTGGAAAACCCTTTCAACTGGGGAAAGTACGCCTTCATGAAATTTGTGAAGAAGATTCAAGGCTTCGAGCCTAAGATTGTTAAAGGACTAGCTGAACCAAAGGCCACAGTAGGATATGGTCTGAAGATATGCTACTTGCTGGAAAAGCTTGGCATTGAGCTTAGAGAGACGGCTGAAATAGCCAACAGTAACTTACTCTATAAGTATGAGTATACAAATCCGATGAAAAAGTTTACTGGGTCTCAGAAAGGTCCTAAGAAGAGAAAATCTGAAAAGATATCTGAAGAAAAGGTTGCGACCAAGAAGCCCAGAACTTCAAGAAAGAAGTCTGCTGGCAAATCAGAAGACACACCCAAAGAGGTTGTCAATTCTCAGAAATCTACAAACATGGCAGATGAACTCATTAATGCTGCAAAAGAGTTATCACCTACTGAACAAGTAGACTCAGCAAGAGAAAGTTCTTTCAGAAATGTTGCGACTAATGCAGAAAGCCTTCCTGATGAACTCATGAATGCTGCCAAAAGTGGTGAAAAACACCAAGCCCCATCTGCAGAAACTGCAGGAATAATGGACCAATCAGTTCCCAATGCTGATGAGAGCTCTGACGATGAAGATGATGAACTAGTCATCTCTCGAGTCCTAGAAAAATCAAAAAGGGCTAAGGTTACTGAACGAGTAACTGGTGATAAGGTATCTGAAGAAGAACCTACACCACATGTTGCTGAACCTATAGCAAAGGTTGTTGGTGCAAACACATCATTAGGGAATGACTCTCTTGCACAACTTCACAAAGCCTTGATGAGTGGTATCTTAGTATTGGCAGATGCTGATGGAAATGCCACATCTAAGAATCTGGAAGAACATTCTACTGATCAATCTTCTGCTTCCAGACAACCACAACAACCACAAACACAACAACCACAACAGCCACAAGTGGTTGATGAAATGGTAAATGAACTCCATTTTGAAGTACCAGCAATACAGTATGCTGAAGAAAATCCTGTAATTGAGCAGGTTCCCCAACTCAATGAGAGGGATCAAACTGAGACATCTACTCAGAATGATCAACCAGGGGAGGCAACTGAGTTGCATACTCAGGAAAGGTGTGAAGTACCAGAAACTTCAAACAAAGAAACTGGACTGGGACAAGACGACCAATGTATAGAAAGGTCACAAGTTCCAGAGACCAATCAGCCTGAAACTACTCGGTTAAATGACTGGTTTAACTCTTACCTTGTGAAAAATTTTGTACTTATAAATCTTGTTACCTTATAAGAATTTCTTTGTTACAGGCTGAGTTAGAAACGGAAAAAGAAGAGGAAGCTGAAAAGCTTACCTCAGATACTGAAAAAGAGGTTCCTTCAACCTCAACTCTTGAGAAATCTGAGCCTGTGCCACAGGTAAATGATTCTTAAACAGAACTAACTTTTCAGTAAAAATGTTTGTATGCTCATTAATGATAAATGTTTCTAACAGGCTCCAACTGAGATGGAAGAAGATAAGGCAGAAATGCCAGAGACAAACCCAGAAACCAACAAGGTTTCTGAAGAACTCATCACTGAGCCTTTAAACTTGAAGGTATATGACAATCAAGTGACAAGTGTTCTTTATCCTGGGTTATCTCAAAACTTCTTCTAAATTATTCAATACTATCTACTTACAGGCTCAATCAGAAGTAGAAGTGCAAGGGGACAGAGTTGCGACATCCCCTGCACATATGGAAATTGATGAGGCATCAAGGCCTTCATCACAAGAAAAGATTCCAGAGACTGCACAAGTCTCTGAGAGACAAGTATCTGAGCCTCCCATGGAGGTAATTGACCTCTCAGATATCTGACTTGTCACTTAAAGTTCTTCTTGATAAAATTTCCTAAGTATTGTGACAATGTTAATTCTCAGGTTCAAGAAAGAAAGGTTGATGAGGACCAGACTTCCAAGTCTCCACCTCACAACAAGATATCTGAGACACCAATCGTCTCAGTAGAACAAGTATCTGAGCCTGATGTTCTCACTCAGGTAACTCAGAGACTAAACTACACTTCTACTCAGATATCTACCAAAGTTTTGAAACTCATTCAAAACTCTTTCTTTCAGGCTCAAACAGATGCAAAGCAGGTTCCCATTGAAGAAACAAGGACTACTTCACTTCTTCAAAGCTCACACTTTGCCAAAGCATATTCAATGCTTCAAGAAATGGCGAAGTTAAGGTGCTCGATCTCTGAAATATTGAGAATAAGATCAACCAACCGACGGCACGAGCTCTTGACACGGAAACATATGTCCAAGCAATGTTCGCTCTGAACAACATACGATTCGACTCTACTACACAAGGACTTTTCCAGAAGTGGCATAGTTTGATACATGCCTTTGAGCAGGCGGATGGTCGACAAGATTACAGATGGCATTCAAGCCGATTCGCCCAGACTACGCAATTCATACCTTACGAGCGAGAAGAAGTTAATGGGCAGAAGATCACTATCCCGGAAGTGATCAATCTTGTATCTGAAGATGATGAGGAGGAAGAAATGAATGAAAATTTCTTTGATGAACCTCCCACTAATCATCACCAAAAGGATGATAATGATAAAAAGAATGATGATGATGCTCTGCACTGTGAACCGGAGGAATTTCACGGAGAAACAATGCCTCACTTTGAAAAGCAAACTGAGAAGACTTCACAGAAATCTCCGTCTTCATCACCTCAGAAATCTACTCATCCATCTTCTCACCAACACGCAGTTCCTACTGAGCAAGTAGTTGAGCTTTCTGAAGAAAACAATCAGAAAATAATAAACACTCAGACCAGAAGTGCTCAACTCAGACAACTGTTGGAAGAAGAACAACAGCTCCATCTTCAACTGGAAGATCAAATAGCTAAATCCAGAGATAAGATTGATCAACTACAAGATCTATACTTAGAAGAAATGATTGCTTACTCTGAGGTTAAAGAGCTACGGGATGCTGTGCAAGAGATCATCAAAGAACTCGATACTGAAGAAGTATCTGAAGTCAAGCATGATGCTAAGGCTGCATCCTCTTCGAAAGAAGTACCATCCTCCTCCCAGAAAGGAAAGAAACCAATCTCTGAGATGGTTGCTGGACTTGATACAATTGATGAAAATGTCCAAGAGGATGAAGATCACTGGGCTAATCCCTCAGATGATGAAGAAGGCAAGACCTTGGTAGGACACCGCCATGAACATCTAGCGGTTTCTCACTTAAAAAGAAAGTTGATTGCTCCTACAATCTTCAACAAACTGCCAAACGTTCACTCTCAAGAGTACATGAGCAGGTACCAAGTACTAGCTACTCTGAATAAGGAGATGTCTTCACAGAACAAGGAAGTAATTGCCTCAGTCCCTCGAATGAGAAAGTTCCGAGCTCATCACTCGAGAACAACTAGCATGATCATTGCTCGAAAGATGCAGGAATGACAAGGGACGATGATGTGTCTTTAGTGAAAAAGCTTTTCAAGAGGCAAGTTACATCTTTGAAAAGCAGATGCCATCCTAGGCCCATTGGCAGAGCTCACTGATAAGCACAATGGACTTATCAAGCAAAATCAGGAGCTCAAAGCCGAACTTCAGAAGTTGGTCACTGCCTACAACTATTTACAAGGGCATTTTGACTCTCTCTCAGATTCCTTTATGAGGTGAGTCAATGACAAGGACTAAGGGGAAAGAAAGTACAAATCTGGACCTCAAAGTCGGGGAATGGGAAGAAGGAGATGAAAACAAGAAGAAATGCAGGTAGTGCGACTCGAAAGGAAGAAGTAAAACTTCCCAGCCACCACTCAGAATCAATGAACCCTCCTCAAGCCAAGCTGCTTTGCAAACAGTAGCTACTTCCCAGAAACCTACTGAAGGAACCAAAATGATAACAAGGGCCATGGCACAGAAACCTCCAAGGAGTACCAAGGCTCCAAGGAGAAGACAAGTTAGAGGGATTGATGAATCTTCTGAAGAAGAAGAAGAAGGTCAAATCAAGTCCCAGGGCAATGAAGAAGGCTGCAAAGATCTCACAAGAATTGATCTTGATGAAGATGAAGCTCCTCTTCACAGAAAAAGGAAACTTGAAAGCCTAACTGAGCCCATAGCTGCAAAGCCCCTAGCAGCTAAAACACCCTCTGGAAATACCAAGTCTATCCAGGGTGGTAGTTCTTCAAGCAACAACCCCAAAGAGAATTCAAGACAGAAAAGGAACAGACTGAGAGCTGAACAAAGACAAAGTCAACTTCCACTCAGGCCAGAAGAAGCCAAAATTGAGTATGTGAAGTATGACAATGATTCCTCTGTCTACAGGTGCATCAATCAGAAAAATGGCTATTGGATTCTGGAACTGAAGCATCTATTGGTAAATTCAAGATTTCCAGAACCAATCCTCAAACAGCTTATGGCATGGAGAAAGAATAAACCTACCTTGATCAACACCAATCACATCAAAGCATGGTTGGATTTTGAAGTTGTCAAGAGAACTGAAGCCATGAAGAAGGACCTCTCTGATGATTGTCCATATGGAAAGCCAGATGATGTGCAAAAAATTTTGAATATCACAGGAACAGGCACAAGACCAAGACTTGCTGTGGAACCCTATGAGTCGTTCTATCTGACAGAAGATCAATACAAGGGTGACATCAGATATCTGAAGATTATCTATGGATACTTCAAGCTTTCAGATATCAGAATAGAGCATGCCTGGAAGTGGGGAAAGTACCTATGGGTCAAGCATTTTTCAAAGAAAAATCCTACCAAAACCTACAAAGAAGTCTGTGGATTTGCCAGAGACACAGAGATGCTTGTCAGAACTCTTCTTTATGATTATTCTGATGACATAAAAAGGTTTGGAGACAGGAAATTTGCAGACTGATCCATAGAAACTTTGTTGAAGACTTGAAGATTGAAGACTTGAAGACTAGTTCTTTAGGATGTTTACTTGGAGCATTGGTTACTCTCCTATTGTCCTAATTCTATGTAATTTTTGCTGTATCTTGCTGACTGAGCTTAAATGTGTTATGTATTAAAGTTATGTGTAATCCTTAGTTGCGACTTATCTGAAGAACTTACTCTCAGATAGTATTTTATAAAAGATAACTTGTCAGCAAAGATCACACCTTGTGATTTGGTTGATGTCTACTTTCTGCACTTAATTATATGATTTGAAAGATCTCAAGAAATGATTAAGCGGTGGATTGTTTCCTCATCCAGATTTGTAATAGGGAAGATAGTCATCGTTGACTGATCAAAATGGGGGAAATTTGTTAGATATTTTGTTAGAATATCTGTTTAGATTTTGTTCAGCAACATGATGACTTATCTTAGTCTCAGAAAGGTGATTAGTACTCTTGGTTCACTTGAACATTGTAAAAGAGGAAACCCACTAAGTATGATAGTCTAGCTAATCTTGTATAGGATGTTAGGTCTCAAATTGTAATTTTTATATTATGAAGAGAAGACCAAGAAGAAGACATCCAAGCAGAAAGCTCAACAACTATTGAAGACTTGAAGAAAACTGCACAAGATTACTAAATCTGTTATTCAGATATCTTAGCCAGATATCTTGTAGACGCAAACAGTTTCAAACAAACTGTGTCACAAGAGATATCTGAGAAATGAGATACATATCTGAAGACAAGGAAAGTGTCCACAGATATCTGTTCTCAGATACCTTGAGCGTTAAACTCGTTTCTGAAAAAGAAACACATATTGCAAACAAAGTTGTTTCAATAAATAACAAGTGGTATCTGAAGAATGAAGATAAGGATATGCAAAGAATCAGACAACAAGTCTAGTCTCTGATACAAAGCATAATTCCGTTGACACTACAGGACAAAAAGTATAGTACAATGCATTAATGCACGGACAGAGATGTCAGAGTAAAAGCAACGGCAACTTCTGAGAAGAAGACAAAACCTGCTACAGTACTATACACACAGATATCGATAGTTTGAATTTGAGCCTAACGGATACTATCCAAACGGCACTCAAATTCATCTATAAATATCAACACTTAGACAGCTTGAGAGATACACACTGAACACGGAACACAACTCAGAACACTGATTACGCTAAAACATACGATCTCTGATCTTACTCTCTCAAAGCTTCTTACTTATTATCAAAGCTTTCTGTTGCAACTAAAGCTTGTGATCTTGAGTAAACACTGAAGTTCTAAGTGTCCTGATCCTAAACAAGCAAAGCTATCTGTGAAGGAGTTGAATCAAAAGATCAACTATCTGAGATTCATTCTCTTGAACAGATATCATAAGACTTGGGTCAGTAAAATCGAACTAGATACCATACGCTGTAAAGTGTATTAAGTAACCGTTCACGAGCTATCGAATAATGAAAAGTTATTAAGACGCTCATCTGACAACTCAAACCGAAACCAACACCAAAACCGGCGTGGAGTACAGGAAGTACTTAGTTTGAAAAATCAGGGAATAACTCCAAGGTTACTGGAGTATAGGAAGTACTTGATTTGGGAAACTAAGGAATAACTCCAAAGTTTTTGAGTATAGGAAGTACTTAGCTTGGGAAGCTAGGGAACAACTCAAAGGTTTCTGAGTATAGGAAATACTTGGCTGAAGAATCTAGGGAACAACTCAGGGGGAACTTTTGGTTGGGAACCAATTGTTCAGAATCTTAGAATAGGATTTTTGTAAGGTTATCTCAATTATCTGTTCTAGTGAATTCTAGGTCTCTCATAGACCGAAGTGGATTAGTTGGAGGATTACGCCACCTCCAGATACCACTATACTTGCTGTGTCATTTACTTTTCTGTATTTATACTTCAGCAACACACACACTTATTAACTGTTTCTACATTTATCTCTATTAAGTCTTCCACACTCTGATTCTAAGTATCAGATATCCATTCAGATATCTGAGAAATATTTGTTATCGACAAAAGTTTTAAAAGACTATTCACCCCCCCCCCCTCTAGTCTTTTACTTTGCCGTTATCTGGACCAACACGTGTCTTTCCCAAAGACATACAAGTCGGAGACT
This sequence comes from Plantago major, assembly GCA_026545765.1. Lineage (NCBI taxonomy): Eukaryota > Viridiplantae > Streptophyta > Magnoliopsida > Lamiales > Plantaginaceae > Plantago > Plantago major. Next base: position 44,512,437 of record CM048841.1, read on the forward strand.
TAGTCCTCAGAAGAGCTGACATCCTAAGCAATGTCGAGAAACTCAACCCAAATGGGAAGGACCTTACAAAGTTACAGGAGCCAGAATCAATGGGAGCTTCGAGTTAGAAGACGACCAAGGAAGAGCCTTGAAGAGAACCTGGAATGCTAAGAATCTGCAAAAGTTTTATGCTTAGGTTAACACTTCGAAGATAGTCTACGTCAGTTGTCAAAGTTTTTGTCATTCTCTTTGTCCGGCCTCGAAGCCCACCAGTTGTATTTGAATTTCCGCCAAATCAATACTCCCTCCGTCCCGCAGAACTTCATACATTTGTCATTTTTAGCCGTCCCACAGAACTTCATACACAACCAAAAAAGGAAGCTACCCCACAACCAACAAATAATAAACAATCTCAACTTTACACTCAAATTACATATTTTTCCACTAAAAGTACACTTTTTCCACCTTTTCTATATTCTATCATTAGTTTAACTTTTCGCATAAAACTGCGCGCTAACCCTAATGTATGAAGTTCTCCGGGACGGAGGGAGTACAACTTTTTGCAAGGCAAGAAAACTATATTCATACAAACACATTGCCTCGTACTATTCACGAAAGTCCGGGCCGATTGGTTCAACAAATATTTGAGAAATCAATTTCTCGACAAGATTGACTTATACCAGCCAGTTCGGATGAAGTGATATAACGAGCCGTAGAAAGACGTGCCAACACTCAAAGACCATGTATTATTCAAAAAATACAAATTAAAAAATTAAAAACTTCGGATACACCCGTCCGAGTCACGTAAAACGGGGGTAATCTACATCGTTCTGTACAATACAAACACGCAGTTCTTGGCGGCATATTCAACATCCGGAAAAGTAAAGCATATCCGTTCCGAAGCCAGGCATCCGAGGCAAAATAGGAACGGCACGAACCAATGGATCTCCAAATAATGAGTCCTCACTTCCGGACAAAAGGACAAGTTGAATCCGAACCGGATAACTCTGGTACGGCAAGGCAGCTCCACGGTCCTCTCAGACGATCCGCATCTTCCGCCACAACCACTTTCTGAGAATGGTAAATGGTGGAAGGCGCAAACAGCCCGAGAATTAGACTCTCCATGCCAACAAGTCTTCCATAATCCTTGGGAACAGCAAGCTAGTCCACTCCCCCGGGGCTCAAGTGGTTGATACACTACAGCCCCGGAGAGAGAAGACTAGCACGCTGATCCGAGAACTATGTCCGAAACTTATATACTGCAAGGAGCAAATATCCCAAAAAATTAACTCTCTAAAGTCGTACGTGTTTTGGAATCCTCGGAACCAGCGAGCTAATCCGCTTCCCCGGAGTTGCAGTTGACGATACGCGTTACAGCCCCGCAGAAAGAAGATTGGCACGACGATCCGAGAAGGGTTCCTTCCGAGAAGCTTATATCCGTTACCTTTCACATAGTCCGACTCGATGGCATCTTCAAACGTCCGAAGGACCCACCGAGACGAAGCAAATGAGAACGGCGGAATCAACCTATTCATTCAGATGACCGGACACCAGGATCCGGATCCCCTATTACAATAAAAGGGATGGAATGATCCGACGAAAAGCCGTACAATCCAGGGGTATATATAGAAGTGGCGAACCAATCACCACTTGACACGTGGTGTGCAACAGCTGGCGATGGGCTTGGGCCTAGACATGGGCCCAACCATTGGGCCACTATTGGGCCAACCCGGAGCCTTTTCACATTTTTCGGCCTTATTGGGAGAATTATTTTGAACTGTTACCGGCTCGGATCCATCAGCCCGAGGTGCCAAATGTGATCCGTAGCCCACACTCAACTTTTTTGGAACATCTCCTTTTTACCAACTTTCCACAAGTCCAAAATGACTCGTAATAGTACACCGTGTCGCTACAAATCAGGCAGGATTTATGACATCTGAATCATTCCTGTTTACTTAGGGCGATTAAAATTTGGAGCTACGACTCGGACAAATGCCTTGTCCGACCGACCCATGAGTCAACTAATTGAGAATTACATTATTTCGGGAAGATTCAGTCTCCTGGACTCGGATCCATGACCCAAGAAAACCGAGCCAACGAAACTTGGGTTACTGATTTGTCTTATAAATTCGACACACAATAAGAAGCATGCATTTGAAAAGGAAATAACACGAGCAAATGATAAGAGTTGTCCCGAGCCATCACCGAGCCCGGACCAATGCCATGGATACCGAATCAATTGTGCAAATTCAGCAAAAATTATCCATACAGAAACAGCGGTAAAAAGAAACAACAGAGTTTTTATGGTCCAAAGACCAGAGTTACACGCTTCCGGGGCATACCCCGTCTTCACCTCCCCTGACGACTTGACGAGCCAGCTTGCGCGCCCGAAGGACCTGCGGCCTCTTTTTCTGGAGACACTTGTGCATCCGATGCCATTCTCTCTTGGGCCTCCTGCGCCAACCTTCTCTCCCTTCGGGCCCTTAATTCCTTCAGGAAAGCAGGGCATTGCTCCATCAGGTCCAGATCGGAAGAGAAACCCTTGACAGGACCGGGCAGAGTCAGCCAGTCCCGGTTATGCTCCACATGGTCTTCCAATGGAACGAAAACACTGGACATCAACACCCGTGGCACAAAAGAGGGCAGATACGGACTGCCATGATTGTACTTCTTATCCTCGGTCTCGTCGCAGACAAGCTCTACAAACTCACATTGAAGTAAGTCCTCATCCGAGACACCTTCCGGAGCAAAGTCTGAGCCATTTGCTTCTTTGAAAGCAGTAATGCCTTCAGCCTCCAAGTCCAGGTCGCTCGGGATCTGTCCCCTATGCCGAAGCTGCCCAATAGCCGCATCAAAGCCATCCTGCCGAGCCTCGTCATACTTGGACTCGAGCATGAACTTGCAAGCGTCCGACCCCAAGAAGTCTTGGACAGCTTGCGTCCGAACCTTCAACATCTCATTCAGCATCATATCCTTGAAGGTCCGGGAGACGCTGACATACTCATCCACACCCTCCTAATGAGCTTTGAGGTCCTTTTCCAGCGAAAGGATGGCACTCTTCAGTTTTGCAGCCTCTGCTTCAGACTCCTTCTTCGCCGCAAGGGCCTTCTTCAGCCTATCAGACAGGGAATTCACCTTGCACGTTTCCACCGCCCGAGTAGCCTCAGCCTTGGCCAGATCCTCTTCCATCGTAGCCCTCTGACCCGCCACCATTGAACATGCCCTAATAGCGGCCGTAAGGTACGATACACGATAAACCGAAATTAGTACAGACTCCGAACAAAGAAATGATTCCCAGGAAATCAGTATATACCTTTTGATGAATTGCGGACAACTCCGCAATCCGGTCCAGCTCCAGAACAGCAGCCAACTAAGCCACTTCCGCCTCCAAGTCCGACTCACCACTCAATTTCCCTTTGCCCTTCTTGGCCGTAGGGATCGGACCTTCGGATGGATGCTTTTGTCAGGCCGCAGCACTCGAACCACTGGCTGGAGGGTCCCGATACACAGACCTTGGAGGTTTCTTGGCCCCCTTCGAACCAGCCACCTTACCCTTATCCGGGGTGGGTATCGTCTGGGCCTCCTCGCCTGTCGTGGCCCTCCGATTCTCCTCCACTCAGAAAGTGGCAGCATTCCGAGGCTCTTCCATTGGCAGCACAATGGACGTCTTGATGATTTGGGTTTGGGTACCCTCCTCCATCTCCTTCCGCTGAGCGGCATTTTGTTTCCGCTTCAGCTCCCACATGGTGGATTTGGTGTACTCGAACAAAAAATCTACACATCCGAAGAACAATAAGTTTCCACTACTACAAACAAAGCAATAAAGGGACCACCGACTCGGATGACCGACCACGTGACCGAATGAAGAAGAACTTACTCAGATCCTTCTTCCCGTCACAAAAACTTGGCTCCAAAAAGCCAGCTAGATAGGAAGAGGCTGGCAGATCAATCCCCGAAAAAAATATTTCTCCGGATCTTGATTCCGGTGGAGAGCTTGCATCCACAATGGCACGTTCCGAGCCGGAGGCTTCCAGTCCGGCAGCCTGCCTCGAAAAAACTTCTTCTCAAAATGCCATCGGGTCCTTTCCGCTTCGGATTGACCCTACTGTAGAGCGGGCCAGACGAAGATATATCTCTTCCACCAATTTATTCCCAGGGAGGAGAGCGGATCGACGAAAAAAGTAAATGGTTGGCGACATACCAGCGTATAGAATAAAGTATATCTATTACTTACACTAACACTAAATAACTTCCGGAAGTTATCAAAAGTAACCGGGATGCCCTTGTATTTACACATCACCCCGAAGCACATCAGATTTCTGAGAGAATTGGGGATGATTTGAGGAGGACTTAACCCCATGTCGTTCAAAATGTCAAAAAACTCGGACGCCACTGGCAAATGCCACCCGTAGTGAAGACTTATCTCATGCACGCACATATACCCCGGAGGCGGATTGTAAAAAGCATGCGACTCATCCGGAATGAGAATCTCCACGGACTCCGGAATCTCATACTTCCTCCGAAGTTCCTCCACCTCCTCGGCCATCACAATTGAAGGGCACGTGGGCAATGTAGCTTCCTCCTTCAGTTCACCCTCCGGATCGGGATAAGTTACATCTTCCCTCGTCCGATGGAATTCACCCAGAACACGTCTTCACCCTTCTTAAGCCCCTCGGGCAACTCCTCTTTGGTCCGTTGACGACTCGTACCCGCTTGCCCAGTCAAATCCCTCCGGAAAACATGGCAGACAACATTTCTTCTTCTTCCTCCTCGGAACTGACCCTCCTCCTCCACATTGTCATCCCCGGACGTTGAACTCAGATCTACCACCGTCCGAAGGGGAACAACAACCTGGACCCGATCCTCGACACCTTCTTCGAACATACCTAACTCAGGTGGTGCCTCGGAGGTATCATGCACCTCTTCGATGTTAAGCTCCTATGGATCCGGAACGAACGGCACTCGGTTAGGTTTACTCCTAAAATTATAACCTAAGTTGCGAATGAGGGATCAAATCTCTACCGGGAGTTCGGGCTCCTTCCCAGCACCGCGCGGACGGTGAGCCCCTATGGTCCTAGAGCTAGTCCCTTGAACAGCACTAGTACCCTGCACATTAGAGACTTGCAGGTAATCCCGACGCTTCGGAGACCCTGAACCTGGAAAAACTAACCGAAGTAAGGAGCTTACCTCAGGCTCTTCTCGGCTCGGACGAGTAGAATGCTCCAGCTCTACTGAATCATCCCCACCAACAATATCAATCTCCTCGGAGCTGTTCGATAGGGACAACGCGTCGGAGTCATATCCTTCAGCCTCGGATCGGTTCTGACTATCACTCTCGGACATCCTAGGGAAAGGAGAAAGAAATTTTGTAAGCTTTAAGATAGCAGTCCGAGAGGCCGTTTATGTATATTAAGAAAAGGAAAAATTCTAAGTTCGGCGGATATAAAACGACTCTACTGGAAGAAGTTAGTGCGGAGTTAGTAAGGCGTCAGTCCGGCGTTAGTCTTGACTACTCAACATACCCGAGACACAGTATGGTTATTACTTACTATGGAATACGTAACATAAGCATACATCCGAACAGACCATATTTTCAACAACAGAGAAACAACAAACACAAGGAAATTTGACAACCATTCAGGAAAACAAGCTAACTTTGACAACCATTCAGGAAAACTTACTTAAACTCGGATGGTTGGATCAGAGGCAGCTAACTTTGCTTGGATAACTCGTTACGGACTTCTCTTCGCTCGCTTCGGATTGCTTGCACTTGCTTTGGATGTACTGAAAAAATCAAAAATCTTCTCTCTAGAATGTGAAAATGACGTCGGTGAAACCCCTATTTATAGAGGGTTAAATCAGGAAGCCCAACCGTCACCATTTTTCGGGATTAAATCTCAATCGTAGATCACAATTCATCCAACGGCATATTACAACAATACCAGGTGAAATGACGCATTGGTATAAAATATTTACCTTACGATGACAAAAACATACAACCAACTTCATGATGCTCGGGAAGAGCATATTACTACACCCTCGGGGGGGCAATCTATCTTATACCTTGGATACGTGTCCCCTTTTTACAAGGAAGGATGAGTTACCGCACCATCACACGGACCCTCGTCCATTCGGATGTCCCTCTTCGGACCATTCCGACAAGGTTGATAAAAACCCTCCCCTTTTTACATGGAAGGATGATTTACCTCACCACCACACGGACCCTCGTCCGTTCGGATGTCCCTCTTCAGACCATTCCGACAAGGTTGATAAAAACCCTCTCCTTTTTACAAAGAAGGATGATTTACCTCACCACCACACGGACCCTCATCCGTTCGGATGTCCCTCTTCGGACCATTCCGACAAGGTTGATAAAAACCCTCCCCTTTTTACAAGGAAGGATGATTTACCTCACCACCACACGGACCCTCGTCCGTTCGGATGTCCCTCTTCGGACCATCCCGACAAAGTTGATAAAAACCCTACCTTTTTTACAACGACGGTTGATCCAGCTCATCATTACATGGACTCTTATCCGTTCGGATCATCCCTTCACCCACAAAGAGGTACAACTCTAGCACTCTCTATCCACTTGATCTCGCTTACAAATACCCCTTATTTCATTAATTTTGTTGCACTTCGAGCCTCCTTACTCGGACTGCAACAAAGGAAAGAAAAATGGGGGGGGGGGAGATCAAGATTAAGGATGACAAGAAGCACGAGTTACACCCTTTTTTCTGCTTACGAGGGACGGATTGGACCAAGAAACAAACTGTCTCCTCCACCTTCAACTATAGTTCCACAATTATCTTCTACTAAGATACATGGAAACTAGGGGGACATAAGTTAATACGGAAATATGTCCAATCCGTCATAGGCGCCTTTGGAACGAATCCTAAGGCGTCCCAAGTTGTCTGAGGATCCGAGACACTATGATACAACCCTAAGGTCCGACCCTAGGCCCCTCAGGTCCGACCCATCCTGGAGGAGAAGGATAGAGAGAGCTTGAACAGCAATAGCTCCGACCCCTCCAGTGGTCCGTAACCATGGGGTCCGACCCGGACGACCATCAGGATCCAACATGACAATCTCACAAGAAACCAAGTAAATTGGCACTGGAGAGTAAGGAGGTCCGAGCCACAAGGTCCGAATCAGAGGAGTCGGACAAACTTATGGAAACTCCCCATAGACAACCTAATACAGTACGGACAAAGCATCCGGACCAACCTCTTCGGACCTTGACCCGCAGCAGACTGTATCAAAGCCTCTAATACTCTTACATTAATGACTAAACTACCCCTGAAAGCCCATAGTGGAATGGGGCAAGGGTCATTAATGGGCCATGGGCCTATGGAAGCCTTGGTGGCTCAATCCAGACCTTACACTTGGCACAATCTGGTGGAACCCTCCCAATTTGGGAGAAATGTATATATAAGGCACACACTCCCATGATAATGGTAAGCAATAATCACTTCCGAACCTTGGCTATCACAGAGAGTAGATCTTCAGTCTCTCTTGAGTAAAGTCTCAAACCGGTTTGACACTTAGCAAACCGGGTCCTACCCCCCCCCCCCCCCCTCCAAGTAACTTATGCAGGTTCTTACCAAGCTTCGGATCTCAGGCTCTCACACGTTGGCTCTTAAGCTGTACAGGGCCTCTTACTTGAGGATATCTTAGCCATTACCAATGGGATTGAATAATCTCTAAGTGGTTGGTGAACCTTCACCCACAACAGTACGGTTGATGTTTATCCCACTCCTTTTTTGTGTTGTTTAATTCTCTAGTTGAGTTCCTCGTTCTAATTTTATTACTCGTCTTGTGTGTTGTTTATATCTCAAATAGACTTCTATGTTTGTAATCATCCCACTCCTTTATTGTATTGCTTAACTCCCGAGCGGAGTTTTACAATTGTTGTTTATCCCGTTCCTTATGTGTGTTGTGTAATTCTCAAGTAGAGTTCCTCGTTTGTGATATTCTTACTCCTTCTGTGTATTGTTTATATCTCGAACAAAATTCTTTGTTTGACATTATACCACTCCGTTAGTGTGTTTTTTAACTCTCATGTAGAGTTATTCATTTTTTGTCCACCCCTCTCCATTTGTGTGTTGTTTTTATCTCTCATGTAGAGTTGTTCGTTTGTTCTCTATCCCACTCGTTTTGTGTGTTGTTTAAGTCTCAAGTACAGTTCTTCATTCCGTATTTTATTACTCCTCCCGTGTGTTGTTTAAATCTCAAATAGACTTCTCTTTTTTAATTAACCCACTCCTTTATTGTCTTGCTTAACACTCGAGTAGAGTTTTACATTTTAGTTTATCCCACTCCTTATGTGTGTTGTTTAACTCTCAAGTAGAGTTCCTCGCTTTGGGATATTCTTACTCCTATGTGTTGTTTAAATCTCGAATAGACTTCTTCGTTTGATATTATCCCATTCCGTTAGTGTGTTGTTCAACTCTAAAGTATAGTTATTCGTTTGTTGTCCATCCCTCTCCTTTTGTGAGGTGTTTTGATCTCTTAAGTAGAGTTGTTCGTTTGTTGTCTATCCCACTCCTTTTGTGTGTTGTCTAAGTCTCAAGTAGTGTTCTTCGTTCCATGCTTTATTACTCCTCCCGTGTGTTGTCTAAATCACAAATAGATTGATCTGTTTGTCATTATCCCACTCCGTTATTGTGTTTCTCAACTCTCGAGTAATGTTTTACATTTTAGTTTATCCCACTCCATATGTGTGTTGTTTAACTGTCAAGTAGAGTTCTTCGTTTCCGATGCTCTTACTCCTTCTGTGTATTGTTTAAATCTCAAATAGACTCTTTTCGTTTGACATTATCCTACTTCTTTAGTGTGTTGTTTTAACTCTCAAGTAGAGTTGTTCGGTTGATGTTTATCCCCTTCCTTTTGTGTGTTGTTTAATTCTCTAGTAGAGTTCCTCGTTCCATATTTTATTACTCGTCTTATGTGTTATTTATATCACAAATAGACTTCTCTGTTTGTAATCATCTCACTCCTTTATAGTGTTGCTTAACTCTCGAGCAGAGATTTACAATTGTTGTTTATCCCATTCCTTATGTGTGTTGTTTAACTCTCAAGTAGAGTTCTTCATTTATGATTCTCTTACTCCTTCTATGTATGTTTAAAATCTAGAATAGAATTCATCGAATAACATTATCCCACTCCTTTAGAGTGTTGTTTAACTCTAAAGTATTGTTATTCATTTGTTGTTCATCCCACTCCTTTAGTGTGTTGTTTTTATCTCTCAAGTGTAGTTGTTCGTTTGTTGTCTGTCCCAATCCTTAAATGTGTCAAAACTCTCAAGTACAGTTATTTGATTGCTGTTCACCCCTCTCCTTTAGCGGGTTGTTTTTATGCTCAAGTAGAGTTCTTCGTTTGCGATATTCTTACTCCTTCTGTGTATTGTTTAAATCTCGAATAGACTTCCTCGTTTGACATTATCACATTCCGTTAGTGTGTTGGTTAACTCTAAAGTAGAGTTAGTCGTTTGTTGTTCATACCTCTCCTTTAGTGTGTTGTTTTTATCTCTCCAGTGGAGTTGTTCGTTTGTTGTCTGTCCTACTCCTTCAGTGTGTCCTAACTCTCCAGTACAGTTATATGATTGTTGTTCACCCCTCTCCTTTAGTGGGTTGTTTTTATGTGTCAAGTAGAGTTCTTCATTTCTTACTCCATCTATGTATCGTTTAAATCTCGTATAGACTTCCTCGTTTGACATTATCCCACTTCGTTAGTGTGTTGTTCAACTCTAAAGTAGAGTTATTTGTTTGTTATCCATCCCTGTCCTTTTGTGTGTTGTTTTTATCTCTCAAGTAAAGTTGTTCATTTGTTGTCCATCCCACTCCTTTTGTGTGTTGTTTAATGCTCAAGTAGAGTTCTCTATTCCATGTGTTATTACTCCTCCTGTGTATTGTTTAAATCTCAAATAGATTTCTCTGTTTGTAATTATCCCACTCCTTCATTGTGTTTCGTCTCTCGAGTAGAGTTTTACATTTTAGTTTATCCCACTCCTTATGTGTTTTGTTTAACACTCAAGTAGAGTTCTTCGTTTGTGATGCTCTTACTCCATCTGTGTATTGTTTAAATCTCTAATAGACTTCTTCGTTTGACAATATCCCACTTCTTTAGTGTGTTGTTTTAACTCTCAAGTAGAGTTGTTCGTGTTAATACGAAAATATGTCCAATCCATCACAGGCGCCTTTCGAACGAATCCTAAGGCGTCCCAAGTTGTCTGAGGATCCGAGACACTATGATACAACCCTAAGGTCCGACACTAGGCCCCTCAAGTCCGACCCATCCTGGGGGAGAAGGACAGAGAGAGCTTGAACATCAATAGCTCCGACCCCTCCAGTGGTCCGTAACAATGGGGTCCGACCCGGACGACCATCCGAATCCAACATGACAATCTCACAAGCAACCAAGTAAACTGGCACTAGAGAGTAAGGAGGTCCGAGCCACAAGTTCAGAATCAGAGGAGTCGGACAAACTTATGGAAGCTCCCCATAGACAACCTAATACAGTCCGGACCAAGCATCCGGACCAACCTCTTCGGACCTTGACCCGCAGCAGACTAAATCAAAGCCTCTAATACTTTTACATTAATGACTAAACTACCCCTGAAAGCCCAAAGTGGAATGGGGCAAGTGTCATTAATGGGCCATGGGCCTATGGAAGCCTTAGTGGCTCAATCCAGACCTTACACTTGGCACAATCTGGTGGAACCCTCCCAATTGGGGAGAAATGTATATATAGGGAACACACTCCCATGATAATGGTAAGCAATAATCACTTCCGAACCTTGGCTATCACACAGAGTAGATCTTCAGTCTCTTTTGAGTAAAGTCTCAAACCGGTTTGACACTTAGCAAACCGGGTCCTAACCACCACCCCCCCCCCCCCCTCCAAGTCACTTGTGTAGGTTCTTACCAAGCTTCGGATCTCAGGCTCTCACACGTTGGCTTTTAAGCTGTACAAGGCCTCTTATTGAGGATATCTTAGCCATTACCAGTGGGATAGAATAATCTCCAAGTGGTTGGTGAACCTTTACCCTCAACAGTTCGGTTGATGTTTATCCCACTCCTTTTGTGTGTTGTTTAATTCTCTAGTTGAGTTCCTCGTTCCTTATTTTATTACTCGTCTTGCGTATTGTTTTTATCTCTAATAGACTTCTATGTTTGTAATCATCCAACTCCTTTATTGTATTGCTTCACTCTCGAGCGGAGTTTTACAATTGTTGTTTATCCCGTTCCTTATGTGTGTTGTGTAACTCTCAAGTAGAGTTCCTCATTTGTGATATTCTTACTCCTTCTGTGTATTGTTTATATCTCAAATAAAATTCTTCGTTTGACATTATACCACTCCGTTAGTGTGTTTTTTAACTCTCATGTAGAGTTATTCATTTTTTGTCCACCCCTCTGCATTTGTGTGTTGTTTTTTATCTCTCATGTAGAGTTGTTCGTTTGTTCTCTATCCCACTCGTTTTGTGTGTTGTTTAAGTCTGAAGTCCAGTTCTTCATTCCTTGTTTTATTACTCCTCCCGTGTGTTGTTTAACTCTCAAATAGACTTCTCAGTTTTTAATTAACCCACTCCTTTATTGTCTTGCTTAACACTCGAGTAGAGTTTTACATTTTAGTTTATCCCACTCCTTATGTGTGTTGTTTAACTCTCAAGTAGAGTTCCTCGCTTTGGGATATTCTTACTCCTATATATTGTTTAAATCTGGAATAGACTTCCGCGTTTGATATTATCCAACTCCGTTAGTGTGTTGTTCAATTCTAAAGTAGAGTTATTCGTTTGTTGTACATCCCTCTCCTTTTGTGTGGAGTTTTTATCTCTTAAGTAGAGTTGTTCGTTTGTTGTCTATCCCACTCCTTTTGTGTGTTGTTTAAGTCTCAAGTAGTGTTCTTCGTTCCTTGCTTTATTACTCCTCCTGTGTGTTGTCCAAATCTCAAATAGATTTCTCTGTTTGTAATTATCCCACTCCTTTATTGTGTTTCTTAACGCTCGAGTAATGTTTTACATTTTAGTTTATCCCACTCCATATGTGTGTTGTTTAACTGTCAATTAGAGTTCTTCGTTTGCGATGCTCTTACTCCTTCTGTGTATTGTTTAAATCTCAAATAGACTCTTTTCGTTTGACATTATCCTACTTCTTTAGTGTGTTGTTTTAACTCTCAACTAGAGTTGTTCGGTTGATGTTTATCCCATTCCTTTTGTGTGTTGTTTAATTCTCTAGTAGAGTTCCCCGTTCCATATTTTATTACTCGTCTTATGTGTTGTTTATATCACAAATAGACTTCTCTGTTTCTAATCATATCACTCCTTTATAGTGTTGCTTAAGTCACGAGCAGAGTTTTACAATTGTCGTTTATCCCATTCCTTATGTGTGTTGTTTAACTCTCAAGTAGAGTTCTTCGTTTATGATTCTCTTACTCCTTCTATGTATGTTTAAAATATAGAATAGAATTCATCGAATAACATTATCCCACTCCTTTAGTGTGTTGTTTAACTCTAAAGTAATGTTATTCATTTGTTGTTCATCCCACTCATTTAGTGTGTTGTTTTTATCTCTCAAGTGTAGTTGTTCGTTTGTTGTCTGTCCCAATCCTTAAATGTGTCAAAACTCTCAAGTACAGTTATTTGATTGTTGTTCACCCCTCTCCTTTAGCGGTTTGTTTTTATGCTCAAGTAGAGTTCTTCGTTTGTGATATTCTTACTCCTTCTGTTATTGTTTAAATCTCGAATAGACTTCCTCGTTTGACATTATCACACTCCGTTAGTGTGTTGGTTAACTTTCAAGTAGAGTTAGTCGTTTGTTGTTCATTCCTCTCCTTTAGTGTGTTGTTTTTATATCTCAAGTGGAGTTGTTCGTTTGTTGTCTTTCCTTCTCCTTCAGTGTGTCCTACCTCTCAAGTAGAGTTATATGATTGTTGTTCTCCCCTCTCCTTTAGTGGGTTGTTTTTATGTCTCAAGTAGAGTTCTTCATTTCTTACTCCATCTGTGATTGTTTAAATCTCTAATAGACTTATTCGTTTGACATTATACCACTTCTTTAGGGTGTTGTTTTAACTCTCAAGTAGAGTTGTTCGGTTGATGTTTATCCCACTCCTTTTCTGTGTTGTTTAGTAGAGTTCCTCGTTCCTTATTTTATTACTCGTCTTGTGTTTTGTTTATATCTCAAATAGACGTCTATGTTTGTAATTATCCCACTCCTTTATTATATTGCTTAACTCTCGAGCAGAGTTTTACAATTGTTGTTTATCCCATTCCTTATGTGTGTTGTTTAACTCTCAAGTAGAGTTCCTCTTTTGTGATATTCTTACTCCTTCTGTGTATTGTTTATATCTCGAATAAAATTCTTCGTTTGACATTATACCACTCTGTTAGTGTGTTTTTTAACTCTCATGTAGAGTTATTCATTTTTTGTCCACCCCTCTCCATCTGTGTGTTGTTTTTATCTCTCATGTAGAGTTGTTCGTTTGTTCTCTATCCCACTCGTTTTGTGTATTGTTTAAGTCTCAAGTACAGTTCTTCATTCCTTGTTTTATTACTCCTCCCGTGTGTTGTTTAAATCTCAAATAGACTTCACTGTTTTTAATTAACCCACTCCTTTATTGTCTTGCTTAACACTCGAGTAGAGTTTTACATTTTAGTTTATCCCACTCCTTATGTCGGTTGTTTAACTCTCAAATAGAGTTCCTCGCTTTGATTCTTACTCCTGTGTATTGTTTAAATCTCGAATAGACTTCCTCGTTTAATATTTTCCCACTCCGTTAGTATGTTTTTCAACTCTAAAGTAAAGTTATTCATTTGTTGTCCATCCCTCTTCTTTTGTGTTTTGTTTTTATCTCTCAAATAGAGTTGTTCGTTTGTTGACTTTTGGGTTTTTAAAAGGAGTAAATTTCAGTCGAGACGTCGGGCGAAAATAGAGCCGAAACGTTTAGTGAAACATGGGAAGATACAGACAAACTTTCATGTCGCAGTTGTTAGAACAAAATATACTTTATTTCAGTGAATAAAACGACAAGATTTTCAACATTCTTATCTTTAAAAGGTAAACAATATAACAGGAAATGACATGAGTTTTTGAAAAGACAAAAGACATTATTTTCATTGACAAAAATCCCAAATCCCAACCACTCTCTTAGTTTAAGAGCCGTAGCTCTTAGGTTTTATATATATAATAGTCATGGTGGCTTAAGATAGCCCGCAAACATGAAACGTAACAACATAGTTACATCCCAAAAGTAAACTGCACAAAATGTTGTAGCCCTAACGCTTTTACCATTTTTACAGAAGAGAATTCTAATCTAGCAGCGCATCTTTGCCTGCCATTAGTCAAGCCAAAAAATATATGTGCCATGCCGTGCCATACCGTGCCTTGTACGTGCCATAATATGCCATTACCTTGTAATGCCAAAAACTAGGAGTGCCAATGCCAATGCCATACCATGCCAGTACAAGCCAAGAGGTAATAGAGCCATTCACAAACTGCAAGTCTACCTGCGCCATCACCAAGCCTGTTACCGTGCCTATGGTGCCAATCACTGGGCTATCCCACAAAAATCCTTGTGCCATTACTGTGCCATCATACAAATTTGTAATTCCATCTACTTTTCTACCAAAGCCAGCAACGAACCAAGAGGAACCATACACCATCCTATCTACACTAGTCTGAACCAAGGTATAAACCATGCTTTTTACAAGGACAAAGATAATACAACCTAGGGACAGAAACAAGGCAGGATGGAGTTTGGTTCACATTACAACCAAGATAAACAAAAGAACTACAAAAACCAGTTACAACCAAAAACCAACAGATAATCCTCCAAGGTAAAGAAACAGTCCAAGTAGTGTGCAACCAACAAGAAGATAGTGTACCTAAAAGAAACAGGAAGAGAAGCAGCAATGCTATACTAAATAGTGAAAGGGGAGAGAGGGATACTCCCCTAGAAACTGAGCTACTCCTGACCATAAAATAACAAACTCCCATCCCTAAACCAATGCATGAATGCAGCAAAAGAGGTAAGAAAGGTATATAGTCCCTCCAAACAATATACCCTCCTGATGCAGTAAAGATGAATCTACCCTTGCCCTCCCAAGAACTGAGCAACCTCAAAAATCAGCCAAAAAGAGCAAACCAAGAGAAAGCACCACAAAGAAACAACCTATCTATATCCCAGGCCTGAGTAGAATTATTTTTTTGGTCAGGTCTTTTGTTTTCTTTTTTCTTTTTTCTTTTTCAAACAGAAATATAAACCTAACATTTTTTCACCCCATGTAAACAACCACAATTTTTTCTGGGAATATACTAATGATCCAGTTCTGTTTAAAGATCTTATGCCTTTTTTACCTAAGAATATGGTTTTTTTATAGCACAGGGAATTTCTAGAAACAACACTGAAGGGTAGAAGGCAAAAACGAGAAGAGATAAGAGCAAACCCCTCAAACAAACTAAGAGCTGACCAACTGACAAACAACATGCAGGTCCATACTAACATGCTCATGATAGGTACTACCATTACCAAGAAGGGACAAGGAAGCATCAACATGCTGAGTTTATCAGTTGTTCATTCTTCGTCGTCATCTCACCTATAAGGAAGGGAATAAAAACAAGTGTGAGAAAAACCTCAATGAGTGTTCAAAGATTTTCGTGAGAAGTTTTCATTAAAATCATAACAATAAAAAAAATCAAGAACTTAAAATACAATATACTTTCAATAACGTATACTTTTCAGAAAAACATTATTTCATGCCGCTCCTTATAACCCCACAGTAAAACAGGCCTTATGTCTCCCTGATAGTCAATCAAACTATCCAGTCAGGACCCTGCCATGGTACAGGGGTGGAATTCTACGACCCAACTAAATTAGTGAAGGCTTCTATCACTCGATTTAAAGGGAATGGGCAAAGGAAACCGACAAGTAGCTCGCCAGACCCAACTGACCAAACTACAAGCCAATTAACCTGAACCAACGTACGTATCTTTCTTGAACCGTCAATCAAAACAAAATAAAAATCATGTTTATAAAAAAATATATAAATCTTTCAAAATCAGCGGAAGCATCCTAAAACTCTTTCGTGATTTGGTTTTTATGCAATAGAACGTGCGTTTTGGAAAGCATGCATTACTTATATATAAGTTGAAAACATATTAAAATACCTTCCAGGTTTTGAAAATAATACATATATATAGTTTTGTAGAACACTCACAATTGAAGGTTAGGAAGAGCAAGAATTATGAAAGTACTTTCAAGAAGAACAAGCTACAAACTTGAAAAAAAAAGACAATAGTACTTGATGATTTGTGGGAGAATACTAAGAATTTTTTTGAGTAAAAGTGGCTGCAAGAAGGGGGTATTTATAGGATGGATTTAGGGAAGGTGAAGGGGTTGAAGAGCTAAAAAAAAATGGCAATTTAAATGGCTTAAATTGCACTTAAAATTCATTTTAAAACAAACAATAAAGGTACAAAGTTAAGAGAGACCTTTCACATTTTTTTCCGAACATTTAAAGACAATAACTAATCATAAATTATCAGATTTTTCTTGGGAAAAAGCTCAACAACGTTTTTGGTATCCCATAGGTCATCTGTATACAAAAATAAAATGTGACACACCAAAAATGCAACTTTTAGAGAAATTAAATTAACTCACAATTACACATGTATATGTAACAATTAAACTTAAAATATTGAACATGCATATGTAATTTTAACTTACAAGTAGACATGCATAAGTAACATAAAAGAATAACATAAAAGATAAACGAAAAGAAAATCAGAACGTTAATCGAAACATAGGTTAAACATAGAATGTAACATTCGACATTACAAGCGACCTTTCGTACCGTAACATGAAAAGAAATAAAAATATTTCAGTCATTAAAGAAACCTAAAGTTACCAAACTCTTGTATTTTGAAATATATGAATATAAAATAACACTTTAATTTCTAAACATTAAGAGAGCCACACACACATAAAGACAAGCATGTACATTACATAATTCAAAAGTGACTCTTCACATTATAAATTAATCAAAGCACACATATAAAGACACACACATACATAAAAGCATACATTTAAATTTTCTAATTTAACTACTATTAATTGAACATATAATGGACTCACATAAATACAATTGAAGTTTCTCTTTAAAACCTCAAATAAAGCCACACAAATAATGACATACATTCAAATTACATAATTTAAAAGTGACTCTTCACATTTTACATTAATGAAAGCAAACAAATAATGACTTGTATTGAATGAGTGATTAAAAGGAAGACTCTTCAAATAAATCATCAATAAAGCACACATAAAGACTTCTATTAAGTTAGACAATTAAAAAGAAGTCTTGTCACATTAATGATTCATAAAGATAAATTTAAGAGAGGTCTTTCCAATTATTTTAAAATAATTACACCAACGAATTAAATAATAAAATAATCAGATTTTTAACTAGGAAAAATACACCAAAAATAATTTCTCTTCTTAAAAAAAAGTAGAAAATAAATAACCACACATATTACAAATTGACAAGTTACAAAGACTTTTAAAACAAATAACAGACATCTAAAACAATAACACAATAAAATTAAAATAATTCAAATATATTTTCAAACAAATACACTAACACATGTAAAAGCATGCAAGGACAAAAATAATAAGGTACGCCAAAATCTGGAGTGTCACACTCACCCCTCCTTAAAAGAATTTGGTCACTTCAAAATTTTCTAAAACATTTTCGCACAAATAAACACATTTAATAAATCATAAGAGACCCAAAAATACCAAGTTAACATAAAAACTGGGGTATTACAGTCTCAAGTAGAGTTCTTCGTTCCTTTCTTTGTTACTCCTCCTGTGTGTTGTCTAAATCTCAAATAGATTTCTCTGTTTGAAATTATCCCACTCCTTTATTGTGTTTCTTAACTCTTGAGTAAAGTTTTAGATTTTAGTTTATCCCACTCCATATGTGTGTTGTTTAACTCTCAAGTAGAGTTCTTCATTTGTGATGCTCTTACTCCTTCTGTGTATTGTTTAAATCTCGAATAGACTTCTTCGTTTGACATTATCCCACTTCTTTAGTGTGTTGTTTTAACTCTCAAGTAGAGTTGTTCGGTTGATGTTTGTCCCATTCCTTTTTTGTGTTGTTTAATTCTCTAGTAGAGTTCCTCGTTCCATATTTTATTACTCGTCTTGTGTGTTGTTTATATCTCAAACAGACTTCTCTGTTTGTAATCATCCCACTCCTTTATAGTGTTGCTTAACTCTCGAGCAGAGTTTTACAATTGTTGTTTATCCCATTCCTAATATGTGTTGTTTAACTCTCAAGTAGAGTTCTTTGTTTGTGATTCTCTTACTCCTTCTATATATGTTTAAAATCTAGAATAGAATTCATCGAATAACATTATCCCACTCCTTTAGTGTGTTGTTTAAATCTAAAGTAGTGTTATTCGTTTGTTGTTCATCCCACTCCTTTAGTGTATTGTTTTTATCTCTCAAGGGTAGTTGTTCGTTTGTTGTCTGTCCCAATCCTTCAATGTGTCGTAACTCTCAAGTACAGTTATTTGATTGTTGTTCACCCCCTCTCCTTTAGTGGGTTTTTTTTATGTCTCTAGTAGAGTTCCTCGTTTGTGATATTCTTACTCCTTTTGTGTATTGTTTAAATCTCGAATAGACTTCTGTAACGCCCCGAAAAATTCACTTATTTTTAAAACAACAGAGGCGTTAAATCAAAAACGAAGAGACAAACTAAAAGCTTTGAGAAGTTAAAATCTAAAAGTTGACTCGCAAAAGATACTATTTTCAGAAGCAGCGTCTAAAAGATACAAAAATCTCGTTTATAAAACCCACTTCACTCAAGTTGTTGAACGTCTACCCGACTCGGTCCTCCACTAAACTCCGGAATCTACAAGGAAGAAAAACAAAAGAGTGTGAGACAAAAATCTCAGTGGTGTTCGTGTGTGACAGTGACAATTAACATATCAATAGGAAATTCATAACAAAAACTGAATATACAATCATATCAATAACGAAGCAATCAGAACAGTACAATCAGTCGTTTCGTTGGTGCAGTCAACCTTATAACCCCAATCCAAGCCCTCATCGCTCCAAACAGAGAATGACTCTGACACAGACGTTACCCTGCCATGGTACAGGGGTGAAACACTACTACCCCCAAGACCTCGGCGACTTCTGCCTCGCGTCAAGGGGAAGTAAGCAAATGAACCTCACGAATAACTCGTGAACCCGCCTTAAGTCTACCCACTCAGAAACCTCCACCACATTTTGCGCACATATCGGTCGTTAAGCAAATCAATCAATCAAATCATAATATATACATATAGATATCAAAATCAATCTTTCGTACAAAAATCATGTTTTAGCAGAAGCATTTGACAGTTGCTTCGATGCAATTTTTTGAAATAGAATGAGTTGGAAATTACTTTGATGTAGTACGTATACATACAATAAAAGCATGTAGTTCCTTGGTTTTCGGAATCGGTTTTAAGAACACTTACCGTAGAAAGTTTCTCGTCAAATCTCAGAATACGGAGTTCCTGAGTAAGAAGGGTACCAGCCAGTAAGAAACAATTCCAATACCACAAGAACTACCCCTTAAACCCACGACACTCACAAGAATCTTTTTTTTTTTTCTCGTCAACATAATACATAAATAAAGCACATCGAAAAGTTAGAGCCAACAGACAAATAATGTAATCACATATAGCAGAGAGGTAGAAGGTAATAAATTGATAAGTAAAGGGGCATTATATATGGACCATAGGTACCCGTTAGTGGAACAATAACATTCAAATCCAGTTAGACAAAAATAAATTACATATAAGTCCACGAATTTGACTTTTGGCGATTTAAAAGCTGGAAAGTCCATTTTTGCCCCTGTTCAATTATCAGCTTTTAGAAATTGCCAAACAGCCTTAACTTATCGATGTCACGTGCATGGCACATGTGGACTTCTATGTAATTAAACCTGAACTTCTATATGCTTACATGTAATTGAATTATGACCGTTATTTTTAAAAAAAAAACTGATCGTTTGGAAATTAATTGGAGGCTATTTATACACCAAAACATGCCATTTTCTCATTTTATTTCAAAAAAATTCACTATAAGTATATACATGTTAATATATACTCTCTCCGTTCCATAGATTTCTTTCCATTTTTTCATTTTGGACGTTCCATTAAAAACTTTCCATTTCCTTTTATGGAAACCCACTATCTCCATTATTAATATTTTAATCTCTCTCTTTCATACTTTTTCAATTCTCTTTCTTACTTTTTACTATACACTTACTACTTCATCTATATAAACCCATTTTTTACTCAAATTTCTTAAAATTTGTGCAAAAACAAAATGGAAAGAAATTGGTGAATGGAGGGAGTATTACGTTGGCCGAGTGTCGAGCACTATGTAGTACATTTTATATATAAGTATTGTTTCTAAAAATCATTTTGTACAATAGCTTTTTCATGTATTTTGTTAAACAAATGTACCTATTAGCATTTGAAAATCCTATTAGTATTGTATGTACTTAATTAAATAACAATAATAAAATAAATATTCTTTTATTGATCGGAGCTTCCGCCATGGGTGGCGAACTCACCTGCCTAGGAGCTCGGTGGAAGCTCCGATCTTTTTTTTTTTTTTTGAGCTTCCGCCATGGAAGCTTCAGATCGGAGCTTCCATGGTGGGCGGAAGTTGGAGTTTCCGCCCGCCATGGAAGCTCCGATTCGGAGCTTCCATGGCGTGGAAGCTCCAGATCAGAGCTTTCATGGCGGCAGCTCCGATTCGGAGCTTCCATGGAAGAAACTCAATTAAAAAAAAAAAAAAAATAGATCGGAGCTTCCACAGGAGCTCCGGCAGTGATTTTGGTGGCGGTGGGGATTGGGAAAGAAGAGTTAAAATTTTAATAATTAAATTGTTCAGCAAACATAAAACAAAGCAAACATAAAACAAAGCTTTAAATAACCAAATAAAGCACAAGCACAAAGGCAAATTGATAGTATTACTTGGGTCCTATCAAATTTCTAATTAATAACACAAAGCACACATGTAACATTCTTGAATTAGACTAAACATATCTATAGCATAAAGACTCAATCAATTAACAAATTCAGAGTCATATAATTAACATGGATGCTTAGCACTTAGCAGAACGTAAACTATAGCTTAAAGCTCTAGACCTCTAACAAAACAGTATCTATGTACATCATGTAAATTTATCAATCCTGCAACAGTTTAATTGAAAAGCAGAAATCAGAGCATGGAGAACATAAATAGAGTACCCAACGCAAACTATTGTAACTCGACTAGAAAAAGGAAAGAAACAGCGCAACAACTTATTCGAATTGCGGAACAGGCATGAAACATGGCATATAAACATGATCAAACGAATTTCGGTTAACTAGATACTCATCAATACAAAATCAAACAACGCAACTAGCACAACAAGCAACCCGCCCCCGCAAAACTCCAAAGTAAACACGAACTCAAGATGAAGGGGTACGCTTACCAAACTGGTAGCTTGTTACAATGTGATCAAATCGAACCGAAAGTTTCTGACTTTTGTAACTGACTCGATGAAACCAAGACGAAAGGGATTCGAAGAAGGTTGAAGAAGCCAAGGTGAAAGTAGCAAAGGAACAAGGTTTTCTCAATGTTTAGGATGACAACGAAGTTTAGGAAGAAGACGTATAAGAATCAGATCGATATAGATTTGCATAAATAACTAGCAAAAGAAGGAGATAGAGGCTAGGAGCACAAGGCGAGAAGAAGGAGGGCACAAGAAGAATTCTAGCATAACTAGGCTGACTACTAAGTTACTAATTAATTATCTCAATTAATTAGTAACAAAATGATATAACCTGAAATAAACAAATAAAAATAGAGAACTTAGCGGGAAAAGAAGCAGGAAGTGGCAAAGCAAGAAAGAGGCAGGAAGAAAGAAACACTGGAGGAAAACATTTCTGGACTAACTTGGTTAAATAATCTTCAAGTCAAATAGTTAGGCAATTAATTAATTACTTGATAACCAAAAATAAAATAAATCCAATTAACTCTTTAAAGAAATAAAGAGAATAAAATACGGGATTTTACAACTTCCTCGTTTGACATTATCACACTTCGTTAGTGTGTTGGTTACCTCTCAAGTAGAGTTATGTGATTGTTGTTCTCGCCTCTCCTTTAGTGGGTTGTTTTTATAAATCAAGTAGAGTTCTTCATTTCTTACTTCATCTATGTATTGTTTAAATCACGAATAGACTTCCTGGTTTGACATTATCCCACTCCGTTAGTGTGTTGTTCAACTCTAAAGTAGAGTTATTCGTTTGTTGTCCATCTCTCTCCTTTTGTGTTTTGTTTTTATCTCTCCAGTAGAGTTGTTCGTTTGTTGTCTATCCCACTCCTTTTGTGTGTTGTTTAAGTCTTTTTTTTTTTTTGAAACAGCAAAATATATTAATACTAGAGTAAATCGTTGTTTTACACGAGCATAAGAAATGCTCCCATCAAAACCTTACAACTCAAATATTTACATAAAGGAAAAGAGTTCACAATACTACAATGCCCCACCCAAACCAAAACTAGTGATGTTCACAATCTTCCGCGTTCCATGCATTTGAATAGATTTAAGTAGTCAGCAATTTAACCAAAATGGTTTCTTTCTTCCTCAATTTCCAAACATTTCCTTTGCCATGATAATGACCTAAAAGACTAAGTTTAATAACCATATATGTAATGTTCTCGAATAGACTTCCTCGTTTGACATTATCCCACTCCGTTAGTGTGTTGTTCAACTCTAAAGTAGAGTTATTCGTTTGTTGTCCATCTCTCTCCTTTTGTGTGTTGTTTTTATCTCTCCAGTAGAGATGTTCGTTTGTTGTCTATCCCACACCTTTTGTGTGTTGTTTAAGTCTCAAGTAGAGTTCTTCGTTCCTTGTTTTATTACTACTCCTGTGTGTTGTTCAAATCTCAAATAGATTTCTTTTTTTGTAATTACCCCACTCCTTTATTGTGTTTCTTAACTCTCGAGAAGAGTTTTACATTTTAGTTTATCACACTCCTTTTGTTTGTTGTTTAACTCTCAAGTAGAATTCTTAATTTGACATTATCCCACTACTTTAGTGTGTTGTTTAACTCTGAAGTAGAGTTATTCGTTTGTTGTCCCTCTCATTTGTGTGCTGTTTTTATCTCTCAAGTGGAGTTGTACGTTTGTTGTTTGTCATACTCCTTCAGTGTTTCCTAACTATCAGGTAGAGTTATATGATTGTTGTTCACCCCTCTCCTTTAGTGGGTTGTTTTTATGTCTCAAGTAGAGTTCTTCGTTTGTGATATTCTTACTCCTTCTGTGTATTGTTTAAATCTCGAATAGACTTCCTCGTTTGAAATTATCATACTCCGTTAGTGTGTTAGTTAACTCTTAGGTAGGGTTATTCGTTTGTTGTTCATACATCTCCTTTAGTGTGTTATTTTTCTCTCTCAAGTGCAGTTGTTCGTATGTTGTCTGTCCTACTCCTTCAGTGTGTCCTAACTCTCAACTAGAGTTATATGATTGTTGTTCTCCCCTCTCCTTTAGTGGGTTGTTTTTATGTCTCAATTAGAGTTCTTCGTTTGTGATATTCTTACTCCTTCTGTGTATTGTTTAAATCTCGAATAGACTTCCTCGTTTGAAATTATCATACTCCGTTAGTGTGTTGTTGAACTCGAAAGTAGAGTTATTCGTTTGTTGTCCATCTCTCTCCTTTTGTGTGTTGTTTTTATCTCTCCAGTAGAGATGTTCGTTTGTTGTCTATCCCACACCTTTTGTGTGTTGTTTAAGTCTCAAGTAGAGTTCTTCGTTCCTTGTTTTATTACCCCTCCTGTGTGTTGTTCAAATCTCAAATAGATTTCTTTTTTTGTAATTACCCCACTCCTTTATTGTGTTTCTTAACTCTCGAGAAGAGTTTTACATTTTAGTTTATCACACTCCTTTTGTTTGTTGTTTAACTCTCAAGTAGAGTTCTTCATTCCTTGCTTTATTAGTCCTCCTGTGTGTTGTCTAAATCTCAAATAGATTTCTCTGTTTATAATTATCCCACTCCTTTGTTGTGTTTCTTAACTCTCGAGTAGAGTTTTACACTTTAGTTTATCCCACTCCATTGTGTGTGGTTCAACTCTCAAGTAGAGTTCTTCGTTTGTGAGGCTCTTACCCTTTATATGTATTGCTTAAATCTCGAATAGACTTCTTTGTTTGACCTTATCCCACTTCTTTAGTGTGTTGTTTGAACTCTCAAGTAGAGTTGTTTGATTGATGTTTATCCCATTACTTTTGTGTGTTGTTTAATTCTCTAGTAGTGTTCCTCGTTCCTTATTTTATTACTCGTCTTGTGTGTTGTTTATATCTCAAATAGACTTCTCTGTTTGTAATCATCCCACTCCATTATGGTGTTGCTTAACTCTCTTTCAGAGTTCTACAATTGCTTTATCCCATTCCTTATGTGTGTTGTTTAACACTCAAGTAGAGTTCTTCGTTTGTGATTCACTTACTCCTTCTATGTATGTTTAAGATCTAGAATAGAATTCATCGTTTGACATTATCCCACTCCTTTAGTGTGTTATTTAGCTGTAAAGTAGAGTTATTCGTTTATTGTTCATCCCACTCCTTTATTGTGTTGTTTCTATCTCTCAAGTGTAGTTGTTCGTTTGTTGTCTGTCCCAATCCTTCAGTGTGTCAAAACTCACAAGTACATTTATTTGATTGTTGTTCACTCCTCTTCTTTAGTGGGTTGTTTTTATGTCTCAAGTGGAGTTCTTCGTTTGTGATATTCTTACTCCTCCTGTGTATAATTTAAATCTCGAATAGATTTCCTCGTTTGAAATTATCATACTCCGTTAGTGTGTTGGTTAACCCTCATGTAGAGTAATTCGTTTGGTGTTCATCCATCTCCTTTAGTGTGTTGTTTTTATATCTCAGGTGGAGTTGTGAGTTTGTTGTTTGTCCTACTCCTTCAGTGTGTCCTAACTCTCAAGAAGAGTTACATGATTGTTGTTCTCCCCTCTGCTTTAGTGGGTTGTTTTTATGTCTCAAGTAGAGTTGTTCATTTCGTACTCCTTCTATGTATTGTTCAAATCTCGAACAACATTCTTCAATTGACATTATCCCACTCCTTTAGTGTGCTGTTAACTCTTAAGTAGAGTTATTCGTTTGTTGTTCATCCCTCTCCTTTGTGTGTTGTTTTTATCTCTCAACTGGAGTTGTTCGTTTGTTGTTTGTCCTACTCCTTCAGTGTGTCCTAACTCTCAAGTAGAGTTATATGATTGTTGTTCACCCCTCTCCGTTAGTGGGTTGTTTTTATGGCTGAAGTAGAATTCTTTGTTTCTTACTCCGTCTATGTATCGTTTAAATCTCATATAGACTTCCTCGTTTGACATTTTCCCACTACGTTAGTGTGTTGTTCAACTCTAAAGTAGAGTTATTCGTTTGTTGTCCATCCCTCTCCTTTTGTGTGTTATTTTTATCTGTCAAGTTGAGTTGTTCATTCGTTGTCTATGCCACTTCTTTTGTTTGTTGTTTAAGTCTCAAATATAGTTCTTCGTTCCTTGCTTTATTAGTCCTCCTGTGTGTTGTCTAAATCTCAAATAGATTTCTCTGTTTGTAATTATCGCACTCCTTTATTGTGTTTCTCAACTATCGAGTAGAGTTTTACATTTTAGTTTATCCCACTCCATATGTGTGTTGTTCAACTCTCAAGTAGAGTTCTTCGTTTGGGATGCTCTAACTCCTTCTTTGTATTGTTTAAATCTAGAAAAGACTTCTTTGTTTGACCTTATCCCACTTCTTTAGTGTGTTGTTTGAACTCTCAAGTAGAGTTGTTCGATTGATGTTTATCCCATTACTTTTGTGTGTTGTTTAATTCTCTAGTAGTGTTCCTCGTTCCTTATTTTATTACTCGTCTTGTGTGTTGTTTATATCGCAAATATAATTCTCTGTTTGTAATCATCCCACTCCATTATAGTGTTGCTTAACTCTCGAGCAGAGTTTTACAATTGCTTTATCCCAATCCTTATGTGTGTTGTTTGACACTCAAGTAGAGTTCTTCGTTTGTGATTCTCTTACTCCTTCTATGTATGTTTAAAATCTAGAATAGAATTCATCGTTTGACATTATCCCACTCCTTTAGTGTGTTATTTAACTGTAAATTAGAGTTATTCGTTTATTGTTCATCCCACTCCTTTATTGTGTTGTTTCTATCTCTCAAGTGTAGTTGGTCGTTTGTTGTCTGTCCCAATCCTTCTGTGTGTCGTAACTCACAAGTACAGTTATTTGATTGTTGTTCACCCCTCTCCTTTAGTGGGTTGTTTTTATGTCTCAAGTGGACTTCTTCGTTTGTGATATTCTTACTCCTCCTCTGTATTGTTTAAATCTCGAATAGACTTCCTCGTTTGAAATTATCACACTCTGTTAGTGTGTTGGTTAACCCTCATGTAGAGTTATTCGTTTGTTGTTCATCCATCTCCTTTAGTGTGTTGTTTTTATCTCGCAAGTGGAGTTGTGAGTTTGTTGTTTGTTCTACTCCTTCAGTGAGTCCTAACTCTCAAGAAGAGTTATATGATGGTTGTTCTCCCCTCTGCTTTAGTGGGTTGTTTTTATGTCTCAAGTAGAGTTCTTCATTTCGTACACCTTCTGTGTATTGTTCAAATCTCGAATAGAATTCTTCATTTAACATTATCCCACTCGTTTAGTGTGCTGTTAACTCTGAAGTAGAGTTATTCATTTGTTCTTCATCCCTCTCCTTTGTGTGTTATTTTTATCTCTCAAGTGGAGTTGTTCGTTTGTTGTTTGTCCTACTCCTTCAATGTGTCCTAACTCTCAAGTAGAGTTATACGATTGTTGTTCACCCCACTCCTTTATTGGGTTGTTTTTATGGCTCAAGTAGAGTTCTTTGTTTCTTACTCCGTCTATGTATCGTTTAAATCTCGTATAGACTTCCTCGTTTGACATTTTCCCACTACGTTAGTGTGTTGTACAACTCTAAAGTAGAGTTATTCGTTTGTTGTCCGTTCCTCTCCTTTTGTGTGTTGTTTTTATCTCTCAAGTTGAGTTAGTCATTTGTTGTCTATCCCACTCCTTTTGTGTGTTGTTTAAGTCTCAAGTAGAGTTCTTCGTTCCATGCTTTATTAGTCCTCCTGTGTGTTGTCTAAATCTCAAATAGATTTCTCTGTTTGTAATTATCCCACTCCTTTATTGTGTTTCTTAACTCTCGAGTAGAGTTTTACATTTTAGTTTATCCCACTCCATATGTGTGTTGTTCAACTCTCAAGTAGAGTTCTTCGTTTGTGATGCTCTTACTCCTTCTGTGTATTGTTTAAATCTAGAAAAGACTTCTTTGTTTGACCTTATCCCACTTCTTTAGTGTGTTGTTGGAACTCTCAAGTAGAGTTGTTCAATTGATGTTTATCCCATTACTTTTGTGTGTTGTTTAATTCTCTAGTAGTGTTCCTCGTTCCTTATTTTATTACTCATCTTGTGTGTTGTTTATATCTCAAATAGACTTCTCTATTTGTGATCGTCCCACTCCATTATAGTGTTGCTTAACTCTCGAGCAGAGTTTTACAATTGCTTTATCCCATTCCTTATGTGTATTGTTTAGCACTCAAGTAGAGTTCTTCGTTTGTGATTCTCTTACTCCTTCTATGTATGTTTAGAATCTAGAATAGAATTCATCGTTTGAAATTATCCCACTCCTTTAGTGTGTTATTTAACTGTAAAGTAGAGTTATACGTTTATTGTTCATCCCACTCCTTTATTGTGTTGTTTCTATCTCTCAAGTGTAGTTGTTCGTTTGTTGTCTGTCCCAATCCTTCAGTGTGTCGTAACTCACAAGTACATTTATATGATTGTTGTTCACCCCTCTCCTTTAGTGGGTTGTTTTTATGTCTCAAGTGGAGTTCTTCGTTTGTGATATTCTTACTCCTCCTGTGTATTGTTTAAATCTCGAATAGACTTCCTCGTTTGAAATTATCACACTCCGTTAGTGTGTTGGTTAATCCTCATGTAAAGTTATTCGTTTGTTGTTCATCCATCTCCTTTAGTGTGTTGTTTTTATCTCTTAAGTGGAGTTGTGAGTTTGTTGTTTTTCTACTCCTTCAGTGAGTCCTAACTCTCAAGAAGAGTTATATGATTGTTGTTCTCCCGTCTGCTTTAGTGGGTTGTTTTTATGTCTCAAGTAGAGTTCTTCATTTCGTACTCCTTCAATGTATTGTTCAAATCTCGAATAGAATTCTTCATTTAACATTATCCCACTCCTTTAGTGTGCTGTTAACTCTGAAGTAGAGTTATTCGTTTGTTGTTCATCCCTCTCCTTAGTGTGTTGTTTTTATCTCTCAAGTGGAGTTGTGAGTTTGTTGTTTGTCCTACTACTTTAGTGTGTCCTATCTCTCAAGAAGAGTTATATGATTGTTCTCTCCCCTCTGCTTTAGTGGGTTGTTTTTATGTCTCAAGTAGAGTTCTTCCTTTCGTACACCTTCTATGTATTGTTCAAATCTCGAACAGAATTCTTCATTTGACATTATCCCACTCCTTTAGTGTGTTGTTAATTCTGAAGTCGAGTTATTCGTTTGTTGTTCATCCCTCTCCTTTGTTTGTTGTTTTTATCTCTCAAGTGGAGTTGTTCGTTTGTTGTTTGTCCTACTCCTTCAGTGTGTCCTAACACTCAAGTAGAGTTATATGATTGTTGTTCACCCCTCTCCTTTAGTGGGTTGTTTTTATGGCTCAAGTAGAGTTCTTTGTTTCTTACTCCGTCTATCTATCGTTTAAATCTCGTATAGACTTTCTCGTTTGACATTTTCCCACTACGTTAGTGTGTTGTTCAACTCTAAAGTAGAGTTATTCGTTTGTTGTCCATCCCTCTCCTTTTGTGTGTTGTTTAAGTCTCAAGTAGAGTTCTTCGTTCCTTGCTTTAGTAGTCCTCCTATGTGTTGTCTAAATCTCAAATAGATTTCTTTGTCTGTAATTATCCCACTCCTTTATTGTGTTTCTTAACTCTCGAGTAGAGTTTTACATTTTAGTTTATCTCACTCCATATGTGTGTTGTTCAACTCTCAAGTAGAGTTCTTCGTTTGTGATGCTCTTACTCCTTCTGTGTATTGTTTAAATCTAGAAAAGACTTCTTTGTTTGACCTTATCCCACTTCTTTAGTGTGTTGTTTGAACTCTCAAGTAGAGTTGTTCGATTGATGTTTATCCCATTACTTTTGTGTGTTGTTTAATTCTCTAGTAGTGTTCCTCGTTCCTTATTTTATTACTCGTCTTGTGTGTTGTTTATATCTCAAATAGACTTCTCTGTTTGTAATCATCCCACTCCATTATAGTGTTTCTTAACTCTCGAGCAGAGTTTTACAATTGCTTTATCCCATTCCTTATGTATGTTGTTTAACACTCAAGTAGAGTTCTTCGTTTGTGATTCTCTTACTCCTTCTATGTATGTTTAAAATCTAGAATAGAATTCATCGTTTGACATTATCCCACTCCTTTAGTGTGTTATTTAACTGTAAAGTAGAGTTATTCATTTATTGTTCATCTCACTCCTTTATTGTGTTGGTTCTATCTCTCAAGTGTAGTTGTTCGTTTGTTGTCTGTCCCAATCCTTCAGTGTGTCGTAACTCACAAGTACAGTTATTTGATTGTTGTTCACCCCTCTCCTTTAGTGGGTTGTTTTTATGTCTCAAGTGGACTTCTTCATTTGTGATATTCTTACTCCTCCTCTGTATTGTTTAAATCTCGAATAGACTTCCTCGTTTGAAATTATCACACTCTGTTAGTGTGTTGGTTAACCCTCATGTAGAGTTATTCGTTTGTTGTTCATCCATCTCCTTTAGTGTGTTGTTTTTATCTCTCAAGTGGAGTTGTGAGTTTGTTGTTTGTTCTACTCCTTCAGTGAGTCCTAACTCTCAAGAAGAGTTATATGATGGTTGTTCTCCCCTCTGCTTTAGTGGGTTGTTTTTATGTCTCAAGTAGAGTTCTTCATTTCGTACACCTTCTGTGTATTGTTCAAATCTCGAATAGAATTCTTCATTTAACAATATCCCACTCGTTTAGTGTGCTGTTAACTCTGAAGTAGAGTTATTCATTTGTTCTTCATCCCTCTCCTTTGTGTGTTATTTTTATCTCTCAAGTGGAGTTGTTCGTTTGTTGTTTGTCCTACTCCTTCAATGTGTCCTAACTCTCAAGTAGAGTTATACGATTGTTGTTCACCCCACTCCTTTATTGGGTTGTTTTTATGGCTCAAGTAGAGTTCTTTGTTTCTTACTCCGTCTATGTATCGTTTAAATCTCGTATAGACTTCCTCGTTTGACATTTTCCCACTACGTTAGTGTGTTGTACAACTCTAAAGTAGAGTTATTCGTTTGTTGTCCGTTCCTCTCCTTTTGTGTGTTGTTTTTATCTCTCAAGTTGAGTTAGTCATTTGTTGTCTATCCCACTCCTTTTGTGTGTTGTTTAAGTCTCAAGTAGAGTTCTTCGTTCCATGCTTTATTAGTCCTCACATGTGTTGTCTAAATCTCAAATAGATTTCTCTGTTTGTAATTATCCCACTCCTTTATTGTGTTTCTTAACTCTCGAGTAGAGTTTTACATTTTAGTTTATCCCACTCCATATGTGTGTTGTTCAACTCTCAAGTAGAGTTCTTCGTTTGTGATGCTCTTACTCCTTCTGTGTATTGTTTAAATCTAGAAAAGACTTCTTTGTTTGACCTTATCCCACTTCTTTAGTGTGTTGTTGGAACTCTCAAGTAGAGTTGTTCAATTGATGTTTATCCCATTACTTTTGTGTGTTGTTTAATTCTCTAGTAGTGTTCCTCGTTCCTTATTTTATTACTCATCTTGTGTGTTGTTTATATCTCAAATAGACTTCTCTATTTGTGATCGTCCCACTCCATTATAGTGTTGCTTAACTCTCGAGCAGAGTTTTACAATTCCTTTATCCCATTCCTTATGTGTATTGTTTAGCACTCAAGTAGAGTTCTTCGTTTGTGATTCTCTTACTCCTTCTATGTATGTTTAGAATCTAGAATAGAATTCATCGTTTGAAATTATCCCACTCCTTTAGTGTGTTATTTAACTGTAAAGTAGAGTTATACGTTTATTGTTCATCCCACTCCTTTATTGTGTTGTTTCTATCTCTCAAGTGTAGTTGTTCGTTTGTTGTCTGTCCCAATCCTTCAGTGTGTCGTAACTCACAAGTACATTTATTTGATTGTTGTTCACCCCTCTCCTTTAGTGGGTTGTTTTTATGTCTCAAGTGGAGTTCTTCGTTTGTGATATTCTTACTCCTCCTGTGTATTGTTTAAATCTCGAATAGACTTCCTCGTTTGAAATTATCACACTCCGTTAGTGTGTTGGTTAATCCTCATGTAGAGTTATTCGTTTGTTGTTCATCCATCTCCTTTAGTGTGTTGTTTTTATCTCTTAAGTGGAGTTGTGAGTTTGTTGTTTTTCTACTCCTTCAGTGAGTCCTAACTCTCAAGAAGAGTTATATGATTGTTGTTCTCCCCTCTGCTTTAGTGGGTTGTTTTTATGTCTCAAGTAGAGTTCTTCCTTTCGTACTCCTTCTATGTATTGTTCAAATCTCGAACAGAATTCTTCATTTGACATTATCCCACTCCTTTAGTGTGTTGTTAATTCTGAAGTCGAGTTATTCGTTTGTTGTTCATCCCTCTCCTTTGTTTGTTGTTTTTATCTCTCAAGTGGAGTTGTTCGTTTGTTGTTTGTCCTACTCCTTCAGTGTGTCCTAACACTCAAGTAGAGTTATATGATTGTTGTTCACCCCTCTCCTTTAGTGGGTTGTTTTTATGGCTCAAGTAGAGTTCTTTGTTTCTTACTCCGTCTATCTATCGTTTAAATCTCGTATAGACTTTCTCGTTTGACATTTTCCCACTACGTTAGTGTGTTGTTCAACTCTAAAGTAGAGTTATTCGTTTGTTGTCCATCCCTCTCCTTTTGTGTGTTGTTTAAGTCTCAAGTAGAGTTCTTCGTTCCTTGCTTTAGTAGTCCTCCTATGTGTTGTCTAAATCTCAAATAGATTTCTTTGTCTGTAATTATCCCACTCCTTTATTGTGTTTCTTAACTCTCGAGTAGAGTTTTACATTTTAGTTTATCTCACTCCATATGTGTGTTGTTCAACTCTCAAGTAGAGTTCTTCGTTTGTGATGCTCTTACTCCTTCTGTGTATTGTTTAAATCTAGAAAAGACTTCTTTGTTTGACCTTATCCCACTTCTTTAGTGTGTTGTTTGAACTCTCAAGTAGAGTTGTTCGATTGATGTTTATCCCATTACTTTTGTGTGTTGTTTAATTCTCTAGTAGTGTTCCTCGTTCCTTATTTTATTACTCGTCTTGTGTGTTGTTTATATCTCAAATAGACTTCTCTGTTTGTAATCATCCCACTCCATTATAGTGTTTCTTAACTCTCGAGCAGAGTTTTACAATTGCTTTATCCCATTCCTTATGTATGTTGTTTAACACTCAAGTAGAGTTCTTCGTTTGTGATTCTCTTACTCCTTCTATGTATGTTTAAAATCTAGAATAGAATTCATCGTTTGACATTATCCCACTCCTTTAGTGTGTTATTTAACTGTAAAGTAGAGTTATTCATTTATTGTTCATCTCACTCCTTTATTGTGTTGGTTCTATCTCTCAAGTGTAGTTGTTCGTTTGTTGTCTGTCCCAATCCTTCAGTGTGTCGTAACTCACAAGTACAGTTATTTGATTGTTGTTCACCCCTCTCCTTTAGTGGGTTGTTTTTATGTCTCAAGTAGAGTTCTTCGTTTGTGATATTCTTACTCCTCCTCTGTATTGTTTAAATCTCGAATAGACTTCCTCGTTTGAAGTTATCACACTCCGTTAGTGTGTTGGTTAACCCTCATGTAGAGTTATTCGTTTGTTGTTCATCCATCTCCTTTACTGTGTTGTTTTTATCTCTTAAGTGGAGTTGTGAGTTTGTTGTTTGTTCTACTCCTTCAGTGAGTCCTAACTCTCAAGAAGAGTTATATGATGGTTGTTCTCCCCTCTGCTTTAGTGGGTTGTTTTTATGTCTCAAGTAGAGTTCTTCATTTCGTACACCTTCTGTGTATTGTTCAAATCTCGAATAGAATTCTTCATTTAACATTATCCCACTCCTTTAGTGTGTTGTTAACTCTGAAGTAGAGTTATTCGTTTGTTGTTCATCCCTCTCCTTAGTGTGTTGTTTTTATCTCTCAAGTGGAGTTGTGAGTTTGTTGTTTGTCCTACTACTTCAGTGTGTCCTAACTCTCAAGAAGAGTTATATGATTGTTGTCTCCCGTCTGCTTTAGTGGGTTGTTTTTATGTATCAAGTAGAGTTCTTCCTTTCGTACACCTTCTATGTATTGTTCAAATCTCGAACAGAATTCTTCATTTGACATTATCCCACTCCTTTAGTGTGTTGTTAATTCTGAAGTCGAGTTATTCGTTTGTTGTTCATCCTTCTCCTTTGTTTGTTGTTTTTATCTCTCAAGTGGAGTTGTTCGTTTGTTGTTTGTCCTACTCCTTCAGTGTGTCCTAACACTCAAGTAGAGTTATATGATTATTGTTCACCCCTCTCCTTTAGTGGGTTGTTTTTATGGCTCAAGTATAGTTCTTTGTTTCTTACTCCGTCTATGTATCGTTTAAATCTCGTATAGACTTTCTCGTTTGACATTTTCCCACTACGTTAGTGTGTTGTTCAACTCTAAAGTAGAGTTATTCGTTTGTTGTCCATCCCTCTCCTTTTGTGTGTTGTTTTTACCTCTCAAGTTGAGTTGTTCATTCGTTGTCTATCCCACTCCTTTTGTGTGTTGTTTAAGTCTCAAGTAGAGTTCTTCGTTCCTTGCTTTAGTAGTCCTCCTGTGTGTTGTCTAAATCTCAAATAGATTTCTCTGTCTGTAATTATCCCACTCCTTTATTGTGTTTCTTAACTCTCGAGTAGAGTTTTACATTTTAGTTTATCCCACTCCATATGTGTGTTGTTCAACTCTCAAGTAAAGTTCTTCGTTTGGGATGCTCTTACTCCTTCTGTGTATTGTTTAAATCTAGAAAAGACTTCTTTGTTTGACCTTATCCCACTTCTTTAGTGTGTTGTTGGAACTCTCAAGTAGAGTTGTTCAATTGATGTTTATCCCATTACTTTTGTGTGTTGTTTAATTCTCTAGTAGTGTTCCTCGTTCCTTATTTTATTACTCATCTTGTGTGTTGTTTATATCTCAAATAGACTTCTCTGTTTGTAATCATCCCACTGCAATATAGTGTTGCTTCACTCTCGAGCAGAGTTTTAAAATTGCTTTATCCCATTCCGTATGTGTGTTGTTTAACACTCAAGTAGAGTTCTTCATTTGTGATTCTCTTACTCCTTCTATGTATGTTTAAAATCTAGAATAGAATTCATCGTTTGACATTATCCCACTCCTTTAGTGTGTTATTTAACTGTAAAGTAGAGTTATTCGTTTATTGTTCATCTCACTCCTTTATTGTGTTGTTTCTATCTCTCAAGTGTAGTTGTTCGTTTGTTGTCTGTCCCAATCCTTCAGTGTGTCGTAACTCACAAGTACAGTTATTTGATTGTTGTTCACCCCTCTCCTTTAGTGGGTTGTTTTTATGTCTCAAGTGGAGTTCTTCGTTTGTGATATTCTTACTCCTCCTGTGTATTATTTAAATCTCGAATAGATTTCCTCGTTTGAAATTATCACACTCCGTTAGTGTGTTGGTTAACCCTAATCTAGAGTTATTCGTTTGTTGTTCATCCATCTCCTTTAGTGTGTCGTTTTTATCTCTCAAGTGGAGTTGTGAGTTTGTTGTTTGTCCTACTCCTTCAGTGAGTCGTAACTCTCAAGAAGAGTTATATGATTGTTGTTCTCCCCTCTCCTTTAGTGGGTTGTTTTTATGTCTTAAGTAGAGTTCTTCATTTCGTACTCCTTCTATGTATTGTTCAAATCTCGAATAGAATTCTTCATTTGACATTATCCCATCTCCTTTGTGTGTTGTTTTTATCTCTCAAGTGGAGTTGTTCGTTTGTTGTTTGTCCTACTCCTTCAGTGTGTCCTATTCTCAAATAGAGTTATATGATTGTTGTTCACCCCTCTGCTTTAGTGGGTTGTTTTTATGGCTGAAGTAGAGTTCTTTGTTTCTTACTCCGTCTATGTATCGTTTAAATCTCGTATAGACTTCCTCGTTTGACATTTTCCCACTCCGTTAGTGTGTTGTTCAACTCTAAAGTAGAGTTATTCGTTTGTTGTCCCTCCCTCTCCTTTTGTGTGTTGTTTTTATCTCTCAAGTTGTGTTGTTCATTTGTTGTCTATCCCAGTCCTTTTATGTGTTGTTTAAGTCTCAAGTAGAGTTCTTCGTTCCTTGCTTTATTAGTCCTCCTGTGTGTTGTCTAAATCTAAAATAGATTTCACTGTTTGTAATTCTCCCAATCCTTTGTTGTGTTTCTTAAGTCTCGAGTAGAGTTTTACATTTTAGTTTATCCCACTCCATATGTGTGTTGTTCAACTCTCAAGTAGAGTTCTTCGTTTGTGATGCTCTTACTCCTTTTATGTATTGTTTAAATCTCGAATAGACGTATTTGTTTGACCTTATCCCACTTCTTTAGTGTGTTGTTTGAACTCTCAAGTAGAGTTGTTTGATTGATGTTTATCCCATTACTTTTGTGTGTTGTTTAATTCTCTAGTAGTGTTCCTCGTTCCTTATTTTATTACTCGTCTTGTGTGTTGTTTATATCTCAAATACACTTCTCTGTTTGTAATCATCCCACTCCATTATGGTGTTGCTTAACTCTCTTTCAGAGTTTTACAATTGCTTTATCCCATTCCTTATGTGTGTTGTTTAAAACTCAAGTAGAGTTCTTTGTTTGTGATTCACTTACTCCAAATATGTATGTTTAAAATCTAGAATTATATTCATAGTTTGACATTATCCCACTCCATTAGTGTGTTATTTAACTGTAAACTAGAGTTATTCATTTATTGTTCATCCCACTCATTTATTGTGTTGTTTCTATCTCTCAAGTGTAGTTGTTCGTTTGTTGTCTGTCCCAATCCTTCAGTGTGTCGTAACTCACAAGTACATTTATTTGATTGTTGTTCACCCCTCTCCTTTAGTGGGTTGTTTTTATGTCTCAAGTGGAGTTCTTCGTTTGTGATATTCTTACTCCTCCTGTGTATTATTTAAATCTCGAATAGATTTCCTCGTTTGAAATTATCACACTCCGTTAGTGTGTTGGTTAACCCTCATCTAGAGTTATTCGTTTGTTGTTCATCCATCTCCTTTAGTGTGTTGTTTTTATCTCTCAAGTGGATTTCTGAGTTTGTTGTTTGTCCTACTCCTTCAGTGAGTCGTAACTCTCAAGAAGAGTTATATGATTGTTGTTCTCCCCCCTCCTTTAGTGGGTTGTTTTTATGTCTTAAGTAGAGTTCTTCATTTCGTACTCCTTTTATGTATTGTTCAAATCTCGAATAGAATTCTTCATTTGACATTATCCCACTCCTTTACTGTGCTGTTAACTCTGAAGTAGAGTTATTCCTTTGTTGTTCATCCCTCTCCTTTGTGTGTTGTTTTTATCTCTCAAGTGGAGTTGTTCGTTTGTTGTTTGTCCTACTCCTTCAGTGTGTCCTAACTCTCAAGTAGAGTTATATGATTATTGTTCACACCTCTCCTTTAGTGGGTTGTTATTTGGCTTAAGTACAGTTCTTTGTTTCTTACTCCGTCAATGTATCGTTTAAATCTCGTATAGAGTTCCTCTTTTGACATTTTCCCACTCCGTTAGTGTGTTGTTCAACTCTAAAGTAGAGTTATTCGTTTGTTGTCCCTCCCTCTCCTTTTGTGTGTTGTTTTTATCTCTCAAGTTGTGTTGTTCATTTGTTGTCCATCCCACTCCTTTTGTGTGTTGTTTAAGTCTCAAGTAGAGTTCTTCGTTCCTTGCATTATTAGTCCTCCTGTGTGTTGTGTAAATCTCAAATAGATTTCACTGTTTGTAATTATCCCACTCCTTTGTTGTGTTTCTTAAGTCTCGAGTAGAGTTTTACATTTTAGTTTATCCCACTCCATATGTGTGTTGTTCAACTCTCAAGTAGAGTTCTTCGTTTGTGATGCTCTTACTCCTTTTGTGTATTGTTTAAATCTCGAATAGACGTCTTTGTTTGACCTTATCCCACTTCTTTAGTGTGTTGTTTGAACTCTCAAGTAGAGTTGTTCGATTGATGTTTATCCCATTACTTTTGTGTGTTGTTTTATTCGCTAGTAGTGTTCCTCGTTCCTTATTTTATTACTCGTCTTGTGTGTTGTTTATATCTCAAATAGACTTCTCTGTTTGTAATCATCCCACTCCATTACAGTGTTGCTTAACTCTCGAGCAGAGTTTTACAATTGTTTTATCCCATTCCTTATGTGTGTTGGTTAACTCTCAAGTAGAGTTCTTCGTTTGTGATTCTCTCACTCCTTCTATGTATGTTTAAAATCTAGAATAGAATTCATCGTTTGACATTATCCCACTCCTTTAGTGTGTTATTTAACTGTAAAGTAGAGTTATTCGTTTATTGTTTATCCCACTCCTATAATGTGTTGTGTCTCAAGTGTAGTTGTTCGTTTGTTGTCTGTCCCAATCCTTTAGTGTGTCGTAACTCACAAGTACAGTTATTTGATTATTGTTCACCCCTCTCCTTTAGTGGGTTGTTTTTATGTCTCAAGTAGAGTTCTTCGTTTGTGATATTCTTACTCCTCCTGTGTATTGTTTAAATCTCGAATAGACTTCCTCGTTTGAAATTATCACACTCCGTTAGTGTGTTGGTTAACTCTCGTGTAGAGTTATTCGTTTGTTGTTCATCCATCTCCTTTAGTGTGTTGTTTTTATCTCTCAAGTGGAGTTGTGAGTTTGTTGTCTGTCTTACTCCTTCACTGTGTCCTAACTCTCAAGAAGAGTTATATGATTGTTGTTCTCCCCTCTACTTTAGTGGGTTGTTTTTATGTCTCTAGTAGAGTTCTTCATTTCGTACTCCTTCTATGTTGTGTTCAAATCTCGAATAGAATTCTTCATTTGACACTATCCCACTCCTTTAGTGTGTTGTTAACTCTGAAGTAGAGTTATTGTTAGGAAATTTGTTAGGAAATTTTGTTAGATATTTTGTTAGAAATATCTGTTTAGATTTTGATCAGCAACATGATGACTTATCTTAGTCTCAGAAAGGTGATTAGTACTCTTGGTTCACTTGAACATTGTAAAAGAGGAAACCCACTAAGTATGATAGTCTAGCTAATCTTGTATAGGATGATAGGTCTCAAAATGTAATTTTTATTTTATGAAGAAGACGAAGAAGACATCAGCGGAAAAAGTTCAGCGACATTGAAGATTTGAAGAAAGCGCACAAGATTCTTGAAATAGTTTCTGAGATACCTTGGTAGATATCTTGAAGACACGAATAGTCTTAAACAAGGCGTGTCACAAGAGATATCGAGAAGCTGAAGCTTTACGAAAACCGGAAAGTGCCCAGATATCTACTCTCAGATACCTTGAGCCTTAACCACATTTCTGAAAAAGAAATATATTGCAACAAAGTTGTTTCAATAAAGTGGTATCTGAAGATTGAAGATAAGGACGTGCAAAGAATCATATAATACTAGTCTCTGATACTGAGCATAGTTCCGTTGGCACTCTGAGACAAAAAGTATAGTCTGATGCATTTAATGCAGACGGAGATATGCGAATAAAAGCAGCGGTACCTTACGAAGAAGAAGACAAACTGCTTGCGAGTACTATACGAGATATCAATAGTTTGAATTTGATTTAAGCCTAACGGATACTATTCAACGGCATTCAAATTCATCTATAAATATCAACACTTAGACTACTTGAGAAGACACCTTGAACTCTATAAACACGTTGAACAACATATTCTCTCAAGCAAACTACTTATCCTCAAAGCTTTCTGTTGCGACCAAAGCTCCTGATCTTAAGTAGCACTAAAGTTCTAAGTGTCACGATCTAAACAAGCAACGCTATACGTGAAAGAGTTGAATTGAAAGATCAAGTATACGAGATTCATTCTCTTGAACATTTATCTAAGACTTAGGTCGATAAAAGAACAAGATACCATACATTGAAAAGTGTATTAAGTATACTTGATTCACGAGCTATCGATTAGCGAAAAGTTATTAAAGAAGCTCATCGACAACTCGAACCAAAACCAACACCATCATGGCGTGGAGATGGGAAGTACTTAGTTTGAGAAACTAAGGAATAACTCCAAGGTTATTGAGCACAGGAAGTACTTAGCTTGGGAAGCTAGGGAATAGCTCAAAAAGGTTTCTGAGTACAGGAAGTACTTGGCTGTGAAAGCCGGGGAACAACTCAGGGGGAACATTTGGTTGGGAACCATTTG
Source organism: Plantago major (assembly GCA_026545765.1). Classification (NCBI taxonomy): domain Eukaryota; kingdom Viridiplantae; phylum Streptophyta; class Magnoliopsida; order Lamiales; family Plantaginaceae; genus Plantago; species Plantago major. Next base: position 44,551,835 of record CM048841.1, read on the forward strand.
TTTAAGGAATCTTAGAATAGGATTTTTGTAAGGTGACCTCAATTATCTAGGTCTTTGGAAGACCGAAGTGGATTAGTTGGAGGATTACGCCACCTCCAGATACCACTATACTTGCTGTGTTATTTACTTCTCTGTACTTACATTTCAGCAACACACACACACACTTCTCTGTACTGTTTTTGCACTTATCTATCTTAAGTCTTCTGCGCTCTGAATCTAAGTATCAGATATCTACACGGATATCTGAGATATAGTTGTTATCGACAAAAGTTTTAAAAGACTATTCACCCCCCCCCCCTAGTCTTTTACTTTGCCGTTATCTGGACCAACAAGTGGTATCAGAGCCTTCTGCACTGAACCTAGATCCCCAGATAGGTGAAGGAACTTTGTCCATTTACGAGGACTATTTAATTTGTGTGTTAAGTGTGCAGGAATGTCTCTGAGTGATGCACCCGTTCTCAAAACCAGAGAACTACGAGAAATGGAAAAATAACATGATGCTCCACCTTGAAGCCATAAGTGACGAAATGATCGAAGTAATAATAAATGGCCCAATAGTCATTCAACAACTTAAACAAGTCATGGAGGTTTCTAATGGTAGAGACAGAGATCAAGCGAAGGATCTTCACAAGCGATCGTCGACAAGTGGGAGATCTAATAGTCAAGTTATTCTGAACCAAAGCCCAGAGAACTCTGGACATCGGAAGATGCCAAGAGAAATCGTCTGGATGGTCAAGCTCATAATATCATCATCAGATCTATACCTGAGCACATACGATTAAGCGTGGGGTGCTAAAATGGCGAAGTTGCTGGCGGTGATTGAAGAAATCTGGCGGGCCGAGAAAACCAAAGAAAACAAGTTGAAGTTCTCAAGTTGAAATTTCAAAATTTCAAACAAGGACCTTGAAACTCTGGAAGAATTTGATTTGATTTACCACTCTCATGAGTGATATGGCGACTTGGGAAAGCAACGGATACTCTGTCGAGAAAAGATTAAGACTATTGTCGAAGTCTTAACCACAACTGGGAGCATACTAAATTCTTTTATTTTAATCAAGGTATGCCAAATATCACTCCAGTGGAACTCTTCTAACATCTTGCTACGGTTGAATATGAGACAACACAAAGAGAACAAACAACTGAAAAGTTGCATAATATTGCTCTAGTTGCTCAAGGAACTTACGAAAGAAGAAAAGCAAGGAAGAGGCGAGGATGCTCTTCTTGCAAAGCAAATGAGAAAATATGTCCGAGAAATTGAGAGAAGAAAAGCGAAGAGAAGTGAAAAAGCATCTAGGCTCAAAACTATCACCCGACAAAATATGCAAAGCTTCATTGAACAAGCCATTTCGAGAAAGCATCATGTCTTGAGGAAGTAGAAATTGGAAGCGATATACGCTTCTATTATCGAAACCTGGTCACTTCAAGAAGGATTGTCACGCCTTCAACAAACTAAGGACGGTGACAAGAAAGATAGAAAATCTTGAAGAAGCGAAAGCTTTATTAAGCGAAGAAAGAAAGAAAATCAAACTCAATGGATGCTCTAGACTATGAGATGATTTAAAGATGACAATTCAGATGATTCAATCATACCATCACGAATTATGTGGAGTTACTCATGATTTAATCGACTTGACCTCAAGAAGAATGAAATGTGTGGAGTTGCTGAGATTGACGGTCCAGACATCTCTAACATAGAAATTTGTCTTATGGCTGATGAGGTAACACATACTTCTTGTTATACTTATGAAAGTGATGAAGAAGAAATAAATGATCTAGAAAATCTCAGGAAAGATCTTGACATCTATGAAAGGGAATTTCTAATGATCCGAGCTAGAGCGAAAATCTTGAAGAAGAAAAGAATTCTCTTGCAAAGGAAAATTCTCAATTAGTTAAGATATCGAGAAAAGGATCTGAAAATGCATTTCTCAAAGCTCGGATATACGAGGCTAAAAGTCATATAAAGAAGCAATGGTGAATTATGAAAGAAATATGAAGATCTTCTTTTTGAGAACAAGGAACTCAAAAAGAAAGAATTATCTTCTCAATCTTATGCCAAAGCTAGTGACACGCTTACTGAAGTACAATCTTACTTAAGAGATCCTTCAGAAAAGAAAGGACTTATTTGAATACATAGGCAGTTGTTCTATCACTCTGAATAAGAGTGAGGAAAGAAGAACATTTGTAAGTACTCGGCAAGATGGTTCCCATGCAATCTATGTATCGGTCGAAGGCGAAGATTGTTGACAAAGGAAAAGCGATTCGACTAAACCTTTGTGGGAAAAACAAGTCAAAATAAAAGCGATGGCACGTCTACGAAAAGAAACACAACAACGAAAAGTGTAAACACCAGTGCTATGTCTCTCAAAAGGGTAGAATTGCGAGGTGGCAAATTCTCTCATGTGACTTTTACGGAAAGAAATTGGATCGACGAGAGACTAGCAAAGCTGCTGAGAAAAGATCTCGAGATAGCTTCAAGTGCTCAAAGCAGTATTGGCTATAAAGGCATCGGAAACAACTTGCTCATGAATACAAACAAGAGCAAAACGATGGCTAAAGGCTAGAATTGCTCAAAGCAATTATCGAAGTGGAAGTTGAATCAAGCCCTTGAAAATCTGAATGCGAGGCTAGAAGAAATCGCAAGGAAAGCTAAGTTCTTTGAAAAGCAAACTCGGAGACTGGCGGTGTCTGAAAGCACCAAATGGAGCACCTAGGAACACACCAAGGAAGAAAATAATTCTTAATAATGATAATCATTCAATGAATTCCTCCTTATGTTCCTGTCGGACAAAAGAATGTTCGAAGGAAATTCATTCAAAATGGATTCCTCTTTGGAAGATTGTTTAGTCTGATAGTTCAATGTAAATTGAGAACCTAATCTCTGTTTCCTGTTATGTGCGGAATGCTTCCTAGACTAAAGCACAATGGTACATTTGATAGTGGATGCGGAAAGCACATGACGGAGACAAAAGCAATCTGATCGATTACAAAGCTTGCAACACGGACCGGATATGATTTTGGAGGAGAATTAAATCCCTCTCGGGATTTGTAGCGTCAAATTGGGAACATTAACAATCAGCGGCGTATTACATGTTAAGGATTTGAAATATAATCTATTTAGCATGAGCGGTTTGCACAAAGGTTTTACTATTAAATTCAAAGCAAAATCGCAAACTAATTGACAATGAGTCAAAGGCAGTCTTGGTTGCTTTCGGAAAAGCGATCTTTATGTTGCCGATTGGGCATACGCCCTGTTGAAGAATGTCTCATGGTGAGTCAATCTGGTCACCGGAAGAGCCTTGATTATGGCACAAAAGAATGAGTCACTTGAACTTCAAAACTACGAACAAACTTGCGAAAGAGTTAGTGGTTGGCCTTCCCAAGCGTCTTTCGAAAGGATGATATACATTACGCATGTGAGATGGGGAAACAATCCAAAATCTCTTTCAAGTCCAAAACTAGACACTCTAGTGTTAGACCACTGCAACTACTACATATGGATCTTTTTGAATCATCTGTAACTAGTTATGCAGGAAAGAAGTATGGTCTGGTTGTTGTAGATGACTTCTCAAGATTCACTTGGGTTGTCTTTCTGAAACACAAATATGACGCCAGGGTGGAGATACCAAACTTGCTGAAAAAGCTTGAAGTCATAAAAAATGACAAGGTATCTGCAATCAGAACAGACCATGGTACTGAGTTTGTCAACCAGTACATAAAGGAGTTTTGTACCTGCAAAGGTATACAACACCAACTTTCCTCTGTAAGAACACCTCAACAAAATGGTGTTGTAGAAAGGAAAAACAGAACCTTTAAAGAAGCTGCAAGGACGATGCTAGCTGACACTGAAATAAGTGAAATTTATTGGGTTGAAGCTGTAAACACAGCCTGCTACACTCAGAACAGATGTTTGATAAACAAACACCATGACAAGACCCCTTATGAAATCTTGGTTGGTAGTCCCCCTAATATCAAACATCTAAGAGTATTTGGTTATAGATGTTTTGTTCTAAACAATGGAAAAGATTATCTGAGAACATTTCAACCAAAGGTAGATGAAAGTGTATTTCTTGGCTATTCCACGAATAGCAAAGCCTACAGAATTTACAACAAAAGACTAAAGAAAATTGAAGAATCAGTTCATGTTGTATTCTATGAAGGAAGCAAGAAAACACCTCCTAATGATGAACTCTCAGAAAGGTTCAAAGAACTAATGTTGAGGGATTCTGAAGAAGAATCCTCAGAAAGGAGAAACATCATTACGGAAAGGGAGGATGACTCTGACGAAGAAAAGCATGAAGTGCCTAGTAACAACAAGATGACTCACAAACATGATGAAGAATTTCCTATGAAACTTCCAGAAATGGAAACTGAAGATGTTCATCATAAAGCTATCTCTGGAAATAATCTCCTTTGAAAGACATGTTCCGATAGCTCAAGCGCTGAACAAGTGTCGGACATTAATTGCCCTTACGAGGAGCAAAATGTCTTGAATCTTGAAAAAGTATCAAATCAAAATCGATGATTCACATTCAAATCATTTGGATATTGATCCTACTAGCACTAAACCTATGATGAGATGGATCAAGGATCATCCTGCAAAAGATGTGATTGGACCAATTAATCAAGGTGTTAGGACTAGGAGAGCAATAGCTGAAAATGCTAATTCTCTCTTTGGATGTTTCATCTCAAATATTGAACCCAAAAATATAGAAGAAGCATTAGGAGACCAAGACTGGATCTCTGCAATGCAAGAAGAGTTGGATCAATTTGAGAGAAACAAAGTGCGAAATTAGTTCCATTCGTGGAAGGAATATACGTGATTGTAACTAAATGGGTTTCGAAACAAAATGAATGAATCTGGTGAAATAACCAGAAACAAAGCAAGATTGGTTGCCAAGGGATATACCCAGACTGAAGGCTTAGATTTTGATGAGTCATATGCACTAGTTGCCAGATTGGATGCAATAAGACTCTTTCTAGCCTTTGACTCATAAAGATTTTAAAGTTTATCAGATGGATGTCAAAAGTGCATTCTTGAACGGTGAACTTGCAGAAGAAGTTTATGTTGAGCAACCACCTGGCTTTGAAGTTTCCTCAGAAAGTAGAATGGTCTATAAACTCTGAAAGCTTCTGTATGGGTAAACGGGCTCCAGAGCATGGTATGACACTTCGCCAAATACCTTACGGAAAGTGGTTTCAAGAAAGGTGAAGTTGATAAAACTTTATTTACCTTAAACCATGATGGAAAACTACTCTTAGTTCAAGTATATGTTGATGACATCATATTTGGATCTACGGACAAGCAACTTTGTAATGACATTGCAAATCTCATGAAAAGTAAGTTTGAGATGAGCATGATGGGAGAAATGAATTATTTTCTAGGATTGCAAGTCAAGCAACTAAATGATGGAATATTCATTAGTCGAACAAAGTATGCAAAAGATATGCTCACAAAATTCAATCTTAAGCATACGAAAAGAATGCTAAGATACCTATGAGCATTGGAACCAAAATGACCTATCTTGATTAGAACAAAAGTGTTGAAGAACATAAGTATAGGAAATTGATAGGTTCACTACTTTACCTCCTGCAAGTAGACACGATATTCAATCGCCGTTGGAGTGTGTGCTAGATTTCGACAAATCCGATGCAAACACACTACAACATTGCTATGAAAATATTAAGGTATGTAAAAGGTACAGTAGATGTAGGATTGTGGTATCCTAAAAAGCGGATTGAGTTTATTTGGGTACTCAGAGCTGATTATCTTTGGATCCTTTGCTTGATAGGAAAAGCACCTCGGGAACTTATGGGTTTAGGTACTAGACTTATCTCATGGTTTAGCAAGAAGCAAAACTCAATTGCAACTTCTACCACAGAGGCTGAATATATTGCTGCTGGTTGTTGTGCAACACAAATTCTGTGGATACAACAACAACTTAAAGACTATGGACTCATTGAAGAGAAAACTCCCATTTTCTGTGACAACATAAGTGCTATTGCAATTACCGAGAATCCTAAATTTCATGCCGAAAAAGCATATTGATGTTAGACATCACTTCATCGAGACCATGTTGAAAGAGGCCATATAGAGATACTCAAGATTGGCACTGAAGACCAACTTGCAGATATCTTCACTAAGCCACTACAAGAAAGTAGATTCTTAGCCTTAAGACATAGTCTTGGACTAATGGAACTACCAATGAACTAAAAGAGTTCAGGTATCTGGAACGGGCATCCAGAGAAGAGAAAAGAGAAATGAGCGGGTATCGAGAAGTCAAAAGGCTAAAGAGCAAAAAGCGACTTAAGATCTACGAAGCGGAACTCAGATATCTGAATCACTCTATAAACGGTGAACACAAAGGAGAATAGTACAACTATCTGCAGTCAACTACTCTCTTGAAATTCGCATTATTTCTATCTTGATGAAAAACTTGGAAAAATCCTAAGTATAAAATGATTGAGATGCAAAGGGTTCTTGGTCATACACAAACGTGATTCAGATAGCTAATAGCCAAAATTCATTAAATGGGCACAATTACACTTGTTAATTGTGATCATTGCTGAAGAAGCAATGGTGACCCTTGATGAAATTAAGTGATTGATCTATACGGTGGAAATTAATTCACAGTAAATAGTGGACTGTAAAAATTCTAACAAAGCCTACTTTGCATTTAATGCCGAACTAGCTTTTGTCAAGCCTGCTTGCAAATCACAGATACATACACACAAAATCAATTTGTATGTATTTTTCTGTTGAGATTCTATTTCTATATATATAGGATTTTGGCAAAAGAAATCACTTTCGCCTAATCCAATATTCCGACTTGCACAAAAATAGCAAAACCTTCTCTTGATTCTCTGCAAATCTTCTACAATCTCTGGAAATCAAGATTAATTTTTTCTGCAAAGAATTACTAAATCAAATCTCTTTCAAACACCAATCGAAATCTACACTATATAAAGAGATGGCCCCAAAGAATTCTTCTACACTGAAATCTCAATCCTCCATTTGATGCTGGCTGAAAAAGCACGAGTTGGTTATTATGAACAACCATTGGTAGGAGATTTTAATCGACCATTGGACTTCAAATCACGAGAATGATTTGGGGTGGTGCCATGGTTGAGGAATACCTCACGGCTGCAATTGAAAACCAAACCGACGAAGCGATTCTTGACATGCTTGAAAAGGCACAAATCGAGGGTTTTCTATACGCTGCGTAAGTGGAATCTCATCACTCGATGTGTTGGAATTCTACAACAACTCGAGGATAATTTCGGTGTTTAAGAAACCTTTGCAATAGTGTCATCAAAACCTCGATCGAAGGAAAGGAAATCATACGGACTTAACAACTACGTAAGTTGTTTGAGTTTCAAAATCTTGGAAAGGATTTTGAAATAAACACCAAGACGATGATCTCCTTGAAGGTGTTAAAGAACTTTACAATGGCGTGTGTGATCTTGAAAATCGGATACACCTTTGAGTTCAAGCTTGCGACATCCGAACCCGGACATCGATGGTTCCTTTGGGATGTATTGGCTTGCATTCTTCACGGATGCTTTGATGGTCTACAAGGAGGTGCTGACTGATAAGCGAGAACAATGGATCATGATGTTCTTGCTAAATCAAAAAGAAAAGTTTTGGAAAACCCTTTTAAGCGGGAAAATGCGCCTTCATGAAGTTTATGAAGAAGATTGAAGGCTTGAGCCTAAAATCGCCAAAGGACTAGTTGAGCCAAACGCCACGAGGCTATAGTGCGAAGATATGCTACTTGCTGGAGAAGCTTGGCATTGGGCTCAGAGAGACGGCTGAAATAGCCAACAGTAACCTACTCTACAAATATGAGTATACAAACTTGTTGAAAAAGGTTACTGGGTCACAAAAAGGTTCTAAGAAGCGAAAGTCTGAAAAGGTATCTGAAGAAAAGGTTGCCACCAAGAAGCCCAGAACTTCAAGAAAGAAGTCTGCTGGAAAATCAGAAGACATACCCATTGAGGTTGTCGATTCTCAGTTATCTGCAGGCATTATCGATGAACTGATAAAGGCAGATGAACTCATCAATGCTGCAAAAGAGTTATCAACTACTGAACAAGTAGACTCAGTAAGAGAAATTGCTTTCAGAAATGTGAAGACTATTGCAGAAAGCCTTGCTGATGAACTCATAAATGCTGCCAAAAGTTGTGAGAAACACCAAGCCCTATCTACAGAAACCGCAGGAGTAATAGACCAATCAGTTCCTAATGCTGATGAGAGCTCTGACGATGAAGATGAGAAGCTAGTCATCTCTCAAGTCCTAGAAAGAACAAAAAGGGCTAAGGTTACTGAAATAGTAACTGGTGAAAAGGTTTCTGAAGAAGAACCTACACCTCAGGTTGCTGAACAAGCACCTATAGCAAAGGTTGTTGGTGCAAACACATCATCAGGGAATGTTTCTTACGCACAACTTCAAAAAGCCCTGATGAGTGGTATTTTAGTGCTGGCAGATGCTGATGGAAACGCCACATCTAAAAACCTGGAAGAACACTCTACTAACCAATCTTCTGCTTCCAGATAACCACAACAACCACAACCACAACGGCCACAAGTGGTTGATGAAATGGTAAATGAACTCCATTTTGAATTACCAGCAATGCAGTATGCTGAAGAAAATCCTGCAAAAGACCAGGTTCCCCAACTCAATGAGAGGAATCAAACTGAGACATCTACTCAGAATGATCAACCAGGGGAGGCAACTGAGTTGCACAATCAGGAAAGTGTGAAGTACCTGAAACTTCAAACAAAGAAGTGTTATTGGAACAAGAAGACCAAAGTATAGAAGGGTCACGAGTTTCAGAGACTAATCAGCCTGACATGGATCAGGTAGCTGAATGGTTTAACTCTCATCTTGTGAAACTTTATGCTTATATATATCTTGTTACTTATAAAATTTCTTTGTTACGGTGAGTTAGAAACACGAAACAAGAGGAAGTGGGAAGCTTGCCTCGAAGCGAGGAGGTTCCCGACCTCACCTCTTAAGAAATACGAGCACATGCCACGGTGATAAATTGATTCTTAAGATAACACTTTTCGATCATATGTTCATGTGCTTAAAGTAAATGTTTCTAACAGGCTCAAGCGAGAAAGAGGAAGATAAGGCGAAATGCGAAAGAACCGAAACCAACAAGGTTTAGAAGAACACATCATTGAGCTTTCGGATGAAGGTATATATATATATATATGTATATATATATATATATATATATGTATATACATATATATATATATGTATATATATATATATATGAAAATCAGTGATAAAAATTCTTCACCTTGGGTTATCTTAAACTTCTACTAAATTACTCAATACTTTCTACTCACAGGCTCACTCAGAAGTAGAAGTGCAAGGGGACAGAGTATCGACATCGCTTTACCTATGGAAATTGATGAGGCATCGAGGCCTTCATCACGAAAAGATTCTAGAGGCGCACAAGTCTCGAGAGACAATGTCTGAGCCTCCCATGAAGGTAATTGACCTCTCAGATATCTGATTTGTCACTTAAACTTTTCTTGATAAAATTTTCTAAGTATTGTGATAATTTTAATTCTCAGGTTCAAGAAAGAAAGGTTGATGAGGACCAGACTTCCAAGTCTCCACCTCCTGACAAGATATCTAAGACACCAATTGTCTCGGTAGCACAAGTCTCGAGCACAAGTACTTACTCAGGTAACTCAGAAACTAAACTACACTTCTACTCAGATATCTATAAAAGTTTTGAAGCTCACTCAAAACTCTTTCTTTCAGGCTCAAACAAGTGCAAAACAAGTGCAAAGCAGGCTCCCAATAAACAAGTACTTTATTGCATAAGGATTTCTCGAGAAGTAGCGCCTGGTTTGATACAAGCCTTTGAGCAGTGAGATGGTGGACAAGATTACGAGATGGCATTCAAGCCGCCACAGACTACGCAATTTATACCTTACGAACAAGAAGAGGTTAATGGGCGAAGATCACTATTCTGAAGTGATCAATCTTGTCGCGATGAGGAGGATAAGCGATAAACGACTTGATGAACCTCCTTGATCATCACCAAAAGGATGACCTGACAAAAGAAATCATGCCTCAAGCTTTGAAAAGCAAGCGAGAGGAAAGCACGAAATCTCGTCTCCATCTCCCCAAAAGTCAACTCATCCATCTTCCCAACAAAAGGTTATCTTGAACAAGTAGTTGAGGATTACGAAATCACTCGAGAAATTGTTGAATACTCGATCGAGCGCTCAACTCGGACAATTGTTGGAAGAAGAACAACGACTCCATCTTCAAGCGGAAGACGGATAGCTAAATCCGAGACAAGCTTGACCAACTACAAGATCAATATCTGCAAGAGATGATTGCTTACTACGAGGTTAAAGATTGCGGGATCTTGTAAATGCCATCACCAAAGAACTTCGATCTTGAAGAAGTATCGAAATTGACATGATGCTAAGGCTACATCATCTTCAAAAGAAGTACCATCCTCCTCCCAAAAGGGAAGAAACCAATCTACGAGATGGTTCTTTGGACTCGACACAATCGATGAGAATGTCGAGAGGATGAAGATCCTTTGGTGATTACTCGATGATGAAGAAGACAAGACTTTGGCGAACATCGCAATGAACATCTAACTGTTTCACACTTGAAAAGGAAGCGGATTGCTCTGAAACTTTCAGCAAGCGCCAAATGTCCACTCCATGAATACATGAGCAGATACCAATCTTGGCTCATCTGAAAAGGAGATGTCTTCACGAACAAGGAAGTAATTGCCTCCGTCCCTACGAAATGAAAAAGTTCATTGAGCTTGTTACTCGAGAGAACAATAGCATAATCATTGCTCGAAAGATGCAGGAATGATAAGGGGCGATGATCGTCTTTAGTGAAAAAGCTTTCCAAGAGGCAAGTTACCTTCTTTGGAAAAGTAGATGCCATCCTAGGCCCATGGCGAGCTCCTTGGCGAAAAGGATGCCATCCTATCAAGCAAAATCGGAGCTCAAAGAACTTGAAGTTGGTCCTTTGCACAATTATTTACAAGGGCATTTAACTCTCTGATTCTTTTATGAGGTAAGTGACCAACAATGACTAAGGGGAAAGAGTGTACAAATCTGGACCTCAAAGTCAGGGGGAATGGGAAGAAGGAGAAGAAAACAAGAAGAAATCTGGAGCTGGTGTGGCTCAGAGAGGAAGAAGAAACATGAAAACTTCCCAGCCACCCCTCAGAATCAACGAACCCTCCTCAAGCCAAGCTGCTTTGCAAATAGTAGCTGCTTCCCAGAAACCTACTGAAGGAACTACAATGATAACAAGGGCCATGGCACAGAAACCTCCAAGGAGTACCAAGGCTCCAAGGAGAAGACAAGTTAAAGGGATTGATGAATCTTCTGAAGAAGAAGAAGGTCAAATCAAGTCATTGGGCAATGAAGAAGGCTGTAAAACTCTCACAAGATCTAATCTTGATGATGATGAGGAAACGGATGAAGATGAAGCTCCTCTTCACAGAAAAAGGAAAATTGAAAGCCTAACTGAGCCCATAGCTGCAAAGCCCCTAGCAGCTAAAACACCCTCTGGAAATACCAAGTCTATCCAGGGTGGTTCTTCAAGCAACGAACCCAAAGAGAATTCAAGACAAAGAAGGAGCGGTGAGAGCGAAAAGACAAAGTCGACTTCCACTCGGGCGAAGAAGCCAAAATAGAGTATGTGAAGAATGGCAATGATTCCTCTGTCTACAGGTGCATCAATCAGAAAAATGGCTATTGGATTCTGGAAATTAAGCATCTACTGGTAAATTCATGATTTCCAGAACCAATCCATAAACAACTTATGGCATGGAGAAAAGATAAGCCAACCTTGATCAACACCAATCATATTAAAGCCTGGTTGGATTTTGAAGTTGTCAAGAAGCTGAAGCCGTGAGAAAGGCCCTCTCGATGAATGTCCATATGGAAAGCGGATCATGTGCCGAATTACGAATATCACAGAGCAGCACAAGAGCAAGACTCGCTGTGGAACCCTATGAGTCGTTCTATCTAACTGAAGATCAATACAAGGGTGACATCAGATATCTGAGGATTATCTACGAATACTTCAAGCTTTAAGATATCAGAATAGAGCATGCCTGGAAGTGGGGAAAGTATCTGTGGGTCAAACATTTTGTCAAGAAAATCCTACAAAACCTACAAAGAGGTGCGTGGATTTGCGGAGACCTTTGAGATGCTCGTCGAACACTTCTCTATGATTATTTTGATGACATCAAAAGGTTTGAGATAGGAAATTTGCGGTGATCCATAGAACTCTTGAAGACTTGAAGAGTTGAAGACTTGAAGACTAGTCTATTAGGATGTTTACTTGGAGCTTGGCTACTCCTGTTGTCCTAATTTACTATGTATTTTTGTTGTATTTTTGCTGACTGAGCTAAACTTGTTTCATGTATATAAGTTATCTGTAATCTTTCATTGTAACTTATCTGATGAACTTACTCTCAGACAGTATTCTATAAAAGATAACTTGTCAGCAAAGATCACACCTTGTGATTTGGTTGATGTTTACTTTCTGCACTTAATTGAATGAATTGAAAAATCTTTAGAAATGATTAAGTGTTGGATTGTTCACTCATCCAGATTTGTAATAGGTCAGATAGTCATCGTTGACTGATCAAAAAGGGGGAAATTTTTTAGGAAATTTTGTTAGATATTTTTTAGAAATATCTTTAGATTTTGATCGACAACATGATGACTTATCTTAATCTCGAAAGGTGATTAGTACTCTTGGTTCACTTGAACATTGTAAAGAGGAAACCCACTAAGTATGATAGTCTAGCTAATCTTGTATAGGATGATAGGTCTCAAAATGTAATTTTATTTTATGAAGAAGACGAAGAAGACATCCAAGCGGAACAAGTTCAGCGACATTGAAGATTTGAAGAAAGCGCACAAGATTCTTGAAATAGTTTCTGAGATACCTTGGTGGGATATCTTGAAGACACGAATAGTATTAAACAAGTCATCACAAGAGATATGTCGAGAAGCGCAAGGTTTACGAAAACCGGAAAGTGCCCACAGATATCTACTCTCAGATACCTTGAGCCTTAACCACATTTCTGAAAAAGAAATATATTGCAACAAAGTTGTTTCAATAAAGTGGTATCTGAAGATTGAAGATAAGGACGTGCAAAGAATCATATAATACTAGTCTCGTCTTGAGCATTGTTAGTTAACACTTCAGGACAAAAGTATAGTACAATGCATTTAATGCACGGACAGAGATGTCTGAATAAAAGCAACGGTACCTTCTGAAGAAGAAGACAAACCTGCTGCAGTACTATACACAGATATCAATAGTTTGAATTTGATTTAAGCCTAACGGATACTATTCAACGGCATTCAAATTCATCTATAAATATCAACACTTAGACTACTTGAGAGGACACCTTGAACTCTATAAACACGTTGAACAACATATTCTCTCAAGCAAACTACTTATCCTCAAAGCTTTCTGTTGCGACCAAAGCTCCTGATCTTAAGTAGCACTAAAGTTCTAAGTGTCCTGATCCTAAACAAGCACTGCTATCTGTGAAAGAGTTGAATTGAAAGATCAAGTATAAAGATTCATTCTCTTGAACATTTATCTAAGACTTGGGTCGATAAAAGAACAAGATACCATACATTGAAAAGTGTATTAAGTATACTTGATTCACAGAGCTATCTGATTAACTGAAAAGTTATTAAAGAAGCTCATCTGACAACTCAAACCAAAACCAACACCATCACTGGCGTGGAGTACAAAAAGTACTTAGTTTGAGAAACTAAGGAATAACTCCAAGGTTATTGAGCACAGGAAGTACTTAGCTTGGGAAGCTAGGGAATAGCTCAAAAGGTTTACGAGTCTGAAGTACTTGGGCATGAAAGTGGGGAACAACTCAGGGGGAACATTTGGTTGGGAACCATTTGTTTAAGGAATCTTAGAATAGGATTTTTGTAAGGTGACCTCAATTATCTATTCTAGTGAATTCTAGGTCTTTGGAAGACGAAGTGGATTAGTTGGAGGATTCGCCACCTCAGGATACCACTATACTTGTTGTGTTATTTACTTCTATGTACTTACATTTGAACACACACACACTTTAACTTTTACGCACTTATCTATCTTAAGTCTTCGCGCTGATAAAGTATCGATATCTACAGATATCTGAGAAATAGTTGTTATCGACAAAAGTTTTAAAAGACTATTCACCCCCCCCCCCCCCTAGTCTTTTACTTTGCCGTTATCTGGACCAACAGTTATTCGTTTGTTGTTCATCCCTCGCCTTTGTGTATTGTTTTTATCTCTCAAGTGGAGTTGTTCGTTTGTTGTTTGTCCTACTCCTTCAGTGTGTCCTAACTCTCAAGTAGAGTTATATGATTATTGTTCACACCTCTCCTTTAGTGGGTTTTTTTAATGGCTTAAGTAGAGTTCTTTGTTTCTTACTCCGTCTATGTATCGTTTAAATCTCATATAGACTTCCTCGTTTGACATTTTCCCACTCCGTTAGTGTGTTTTTCAACTCTAAAGTAGAGTTATTCGTTTGTTGTCCATCCCTCTCCTTTTGTGTGTTGTTTTTATCTCTCAAGTTGTGTTGTTCATTTGTTGTCTATCCCGCTCCTTTTGTGTGTTGTTTAAGTCTCAAGTAGAGTTCTTCGTTCCTTGCATTATTAGTCCTCCTGTGTGTTGTCTATATCTCAAATAGATTTCACTGTTTGTAATTATCCCACTCCTTTGTTGTGTTTCTTAAGTCTCGAGTAGAGTTTTACATTTTAGTTTATCCCACTCCATATGTGTGTTGTTCAACTCTCAAGTAGAGTTCTTCGTTTGTGATGCTCTTACTCCTTTTGTGTATTGTTTAAATATCGAATAGAAGTCTTTGTTTGACCTTATCCCACTTCTTTAGTGTGTTGTTTGAACTCTCAAGTAGAGTTGTTCGATTGATGTTTATCCCATTACATTTGTGTGTTGTTTAATTCTCTAGTAGTGTTCCAAGTTCCTTATTTTATTACTCCTCTTGTGTGTTGTTTATATCTCAAATAGACTTCTCTGTTTGTAACCATCCCACTCCATTACAGTGTTGCTTAACTCTCGAGCAGAGTTTTACAATTGTTTTATCCCATTCCTTATGTGTGTCGGTTAACTCTCAAGTAGAGTTCTTCGTTTGTGATTCTCTCACTCCTTCTATGTATGTTTAAAATCTAGAATAGAATTCATCGTTTGACATTATCCCACTCCTTTAGTGTGTTATTTAACTGTAAAGTAGAGTTATTCATTTATTATTCATCCCACTCCTATAATGTGTTGTTTCTATCTCTCAAGTGTAGTTGTTCGTTTGTTGTGCATCCCGATCCTTGATGGTGTCGTAACTCACAAGTACAGTTATTTGATTGTTGTTCACCCCTCTCCTCTAGTGGGTTGTTTTTATGTCTCAAGTGGAGTTCTTCGTTTGTGATATTCTTACTCCTCCTGTGTATCGTTTAAATCTCGAATAGACTTTCTCGTTTGAAATTATCACACTCCGTTAGTGTGTTGGTTAACTCTCGTGTAGAGTTATTCGTTTATTGTTCATCCATCTCCTTTAGTGTGTTGTTTTTATCTCTCAAGTGGAGTTGTGAGTTTGTTGTCCATCCTACTCCTTCAGTGTGTACTAAATCTCAAGAAGAGTTATATGATTGTTTTTCTCCCCTCTACTTTAGGGGGTTGTTTTAATGTCTCAAGTAGAGTTCTTCATTTCGTACTCCTTCTATGTATTGTTCAAATCTCCTTAGTGTGTTGTAAAAAAGACCAGATGAGACGATGTAAAACCTACTCATCATTCACCCCTCTCCTTTAGTGGGTTGTTTTTATATCTCAAGTAGAGTTCTTCGTTTATGATATTCTTACTCCTTCTGTGTATTGTTTAAATATCGAATAGACTTCCTCGTTTGAAATTATCACACTCCGTTAGTGTGTTGGTTAACTCTCAAGTAGAGTTATTCGTTTGTTGTTCATACATCTCCTTTAGTGTGTTGTTTTTATCTCTCAAGTGGAGTTGTTCGTTTGTTGTCTGTCCTACTCCTTCAGTGTGTCCTAACTCTCAATAGAGTTATATGATTGTTGTTCTCCCCTCTCCTTTAGTGGGTTGTTTTTATGTCTCAAGTAGAGTTCTTCATTTCTTACTCCATCTATGTAATGTTTAAATCTCGAATAAACTTCCTCGTTTGACCTTATCCCACTCCGTTAGTGTGTTGTTCAATTCTAAAGTAGAGTTATTCGTTTGTTGTCCACCCCTCTCCTTTTTTGTGTTGTTCTTATCTCTCCAGTAGATTTGTTCGTTTGTTGTCTATCCCACTCCTTTTGTGTGTTGTTTAAGTCTCAAGTAGAGTTCTTCGTTCATTGTTTTGTTACTCCTCCTGTGTGTTGTTCAAATCTCAAATAGATTTTTCTTTTTGTAATCATCCCACTCCTTTATTATGTTTCTTATCTCTCGAGTAGAGTTTTACATTTTAGTTTATCCCACTCCTTATGTTTTGTTAGGAATATATGTTTAGATTTTGATCAGCAACCTAATGACTTATCTTAGCTCAGAAAGGTGGTTAGTACTCTTGGTTCACTTGAACACTGTAAAAGAGGAAACTCACTAAGTATGATAGTCTAGCAAATCTTGTATAAGGATGTTAGGTCTCTGAATGTATTTTTTTATTTCTCTATGATGACCAAGAAGAATGCATCCAGCAGAAGAGTTCAACATATTTGAAGTTTTGAAGACTGCACAAGATTTCTGAAGACAAAGGTTATCAGATAGCTTTGTCCAGATATCTCGAAGAAACAAGTGTTTTTCAATAAACAGTGTTGCAAAAGATATCTGAGAATGCAAGGTTTCTGAAAACGAGGAAAAGTGCCCACAGATATCTACACTCAGATACCTTGGATAAAGATTATGTTTCCATGAAACAATATATTTTTAACAAGTGGTATCTGGAGTTGTGATAGTCTCTGGAAAAGGACGTGCAAAGCTTCAGAAAGCATGCATAGTTCCGTTGGCACTACAGGACAAAGTATAATCTGATTGCATTAAATGGCAGACGGTAATGTTTGAACAAAAGCGGTAGTCTCGAAAAAGAAGACAAGCGTAACAAGATTATACTCAGATATCAATAGTTTGAATTTGATTTAAGCCTAACGGATACTATTCAAACGGCACTCAAATTCATCTATAAATATCAACACTTAGAATGCTTGAGAACACACACAGAACTCACAACAAGAACACTGAACACTATCTTTTAAGCGTACTACTTATCTTCAAGCTTTCTGTTGCGACCAAAGCTCTTGATTCTAAGTAGCACAAAAAGTTCTAAGTGTCCTGATCCTTAACATGCATTGTTATTTGTGAAGGAGTTGAATTAAGATTTCATATCTGAGATTCATTCTCTTAAACACTTATCATAGACTTGGGTCAGTAAAGAACAAGATACCATACATTGTAAAGTGTATTAAGTATACTTGATTCTCAGAGCTATCTGCATAACTGAATAAGTTATTAAAGAAGCTCACTTAACAAACAAACCTAAACTATACACCAAAAGGCGTGGAGTATAGGAAGTACTTAGTTTGGGAAACTAAGGAACAACTCCCGGAAAAAGGTTTCTGAGTACAGGAAGTACTTGGCTGAGAAAGCCGGGGAATAACTCAGGGGGAACACTTGGTTGGGAACCCAGTGTATTTAGGAATCGAGAGAAGATACTTGTAAGGTTACCTCAATTATCTGTCTTAGTGGATTCTAGGTCTGAGAAAGGCCGAAGTGGATTAGTTGAAGGATTACGCCACCTTCAGATACCACTATAAAGACTTGTGTTATTTAATTTCTGCAACTTATTACTTGCTTTATTTACCTTGCTAAGTATTTACACATATCTTGTTGAGCACGTGCACTTATCACAAAAAGTCTTCCGCTCTCTGAAAATAACTATCAGATATCTTCACAAATATCTGAGAAATTATGTTTATCGATAAAAGTTTCAAAATACTATTCACCCCCCCCCCCCTAGTCTTTTGCTTTGCCGTTATCTGGACCAACAAGTGGTATCAGAGCAGGAGGTTCCCAAGCCTTCTGCACTGAACCTAGATCCCAGATAAGTGCCCACTAACTACTTTTCACCTACACTTGATTTGCTTGTTTAGTGTGTTTGCTGCAGGATGTCTTTAAGTGACGCCCCAATTCTCAAGCCAGAGAATTATGAGAAATGGAAGAACAACATGATGCTCCACCTAGAAGCCATCAGTGACGAAATGATCGACGTGATAAAGAATGGCCCCATAGTCATTCAACAACTCAAGCAGGTCATGGAGGTTTCTAATGGTAGAGACAGAGAACAAAGTGATGGGTCTTCACAGACAGATGCGTCAACCAGTGGGAGACCTACCAGTCAAGTTATTTATGAACCAAAGCCCAGAGAGCTCTGGACATCGGAAGATGCCAAGAGAAATCGACTGGATGGTCAAGCTCGCAATATTATCATACGTTATACTCCAGAGCACATACTGGTAAAGCGTGGGTGCAAAAGCGGTGAAAGTGGCACAGCAACTGATTGAAGAAATGCATGCTGACCGAGAAAATGAAGGAAAATAAGTTCGAAGTTTTGAAGCTCAAATTCCAAAACTTTAAACAAGGTCCCACAGAGACTCTTGAAGAACTAGATTTCCGGTTTACAACAGTCATGAGTGACATGGTTGCACTTGCTGAAAGTAATAGATATACTGACGGAAAAGATTAAGACTATTGTGAGAAGTCTAAATCATAGCGGGAGCATATAAATTTTTCTACTTTAACCAAGGAATGCGATATCACTCGATGGAACTTTACGTCACCTTACTCTCATTGACTATGAGACAACTCAAAGAGAACAAACAACTGAAAAGTTGCAGAATGTTGCTCTAGTTGCCCAAGGAACTTCTGAAAAGAAGGAAGGCAAGGAGGTGACTGAGGATGCTCTTGCTGTAAAGCAAATGAGAAAATATGTCAGTCGAGAGATTGAGAGAAGAAAAGCCAAAGAGAAGCTGAAAAAGCATCTAGGCTCAAACTATCACCAGTACAAAAATATGCAACTGTCAAGCTAGCTGAACAAGCCGGCTCAGAAAGCATCTAGTACTGAGGAAGCAGAAATCAGAAACGATATCTATTTCTATTGTCAGAAACATGGTCATTTCAAGAAGGATTGCCCTGCCTTCAACAAACTAAAGACAGGTGACAAGAAAGATAGAAGAAACTTCAAGAGAAGTCAGAGAGCTATGCTCACTGAAGAAAGGAAAAAGATTCAACTCCAACTGGATGCTCTAGACATTGAGTCTGATTCTGAGGATGAAGACTCAGATGATTCCACACTGCCTTCTCCAGAAATGTGCGGTGTTTCTCATGAAGTGATTGACTTTGGTCAAAAGAAGAAAGAAATGTGTGGAGTGGCTGAAGAAATCTTTCCAGATATCTCTAACATTGAACCTTGTCTAATGGTTGATGAGGTAACAAATACTTCTTGTTATTCTTATGAAAGTGATGAGAAAGGAATCAAAGATCTGGAACATCTCATAAGAGAACTTGATCTCTACGAAAGAAGAAAAGAATTCTCTTGTAAAGGAAAATTCTAAATTACTCAAGATATCTGAGAAAAAGGATGCTGAAATTGCATTTCTCAAAGCTCAGATATCTGAGACAGAAAAGTCACATAAAGAAGCTTTGGCCAAACTTCAAAAGAAATGTGAAGGTCTTCTTTCTGAATATGAGGAACTCAAAAAGAAGGAAGTATCTTTCCAGTCTTATGTCAAAGCTAGTGACACTCTTACTGAAGTACAATCTTATTTAAGAGATCCTTCAGAAAAGGGAGGACTTGGGCTAGACACACAAGCAAATAGTTTTAACACTCTGAATAAGAGTGACCAAAGAATAACATTTGTTAGTGCTCAGCAAGATGGTTCCCAAACAACCTATAGCATTAGTCAAAAAGCTAAGGCTGTTGACAAAGGAAAGGCAATTGCGACCAAAATTTTGTGGGAAAAACAAGTCCCAAGGAAAACTGTTGGGAATGTTTCTTAAAAGAAACATAACACTGAAAAGTGTAATCACCCACAGTGCTATGTCTCTCAGAAAGGAAGAATTTCAGGAGCTGGCAAATTCTCCTATGTCATGTTTTCTGGAAAGAAAATAGACTACCCAGAGACTAGCAAAGCTGCTGAGATGAGAACTCAGATAGCACCAGGTGCTCGGAATGGTATTGACTATAAAGCCATCGGGAACAACTTGCTCGTGAGTATAAACAAGAGCAAGAACGATGGTTAAAGGCTAGAATTGCTCACAACATTTATCGAAGTGGAAGATGAGTCAAGCCACGAAAATCTAAATGCAGGCTAGAAGAAATCTGGCTAGGAAAGCTAAGTTTGCTGAGAAGCAGACTCAGAAACCTGACATGTATCTGAAAGCACCAAATGGAGCACCAAGGAACACACCAAGGAAGAAAATAGTTCTTAATAACAATGATACTAATCATTTAACTAGAATTTCTCCTTATGTTCCTATTAGACAAAAGAATGTTCCTAAGAATTTCATTCAAAAATGGATTCCTACTGCAAGATTCTTTAGTCCAGATGGTTCCATTATTGGTATGAGAACCTAATCTCACATTTCTGTTTGTGCGTAACACTCTGAAGACTAATCCAAAGTGGAATGTTGATAGTGGATGTGGGAAGCACATGACTGGAGACAAAGCAAATCTGATTAATTACAGAAAATGCGATGATGGACCAATTATCAGGTTTGGTGGAGGAGATGAAAATCCAACCATAGGATTTGGCAATCTGAAGTTTGGAGCCCTTCCAATCTACGAAGTACTACATGTAAAGGGATTGAAATATAATCTCCTAAGCATGAGTCAACTAGTAGACAAAGGGTACCTTGTCAAGATCAAGTCAAACTATGCAAAAGTGATTGACAATGAGTCAAAGCATACCTTGGTTGCTAAAGAAAAGGAAATCTTTATGTTTCTGATTGGGCATCCGCCACAACTGAAGAATGTCTCATGGTGAGTCAATCTGGCCACACTGAAGAAAACTGGCTATGGCATAAAAGAATGAGTCACTTAAATTCAAAACTCTGAACAAGCTAGTTAAGAAAGAATTGGTGGTTGGTTAACCCAAAATGGCATATAAAAAGAATGGTATATGCTCAGCTTGCCAATTGGGAAAATAATCCAAAACATCTTTCAAGTCTAAAACTAGACACTCCAGTGAAAGGCCACTGCAAATGTTGCATATGGATCTTTTTGAATCATCTGTAACTAGCTATGCAGGAAAGAAGTATGGTCTGGTTGTTGTAGATGATTACTCAAGATTCACTTGGGTTATATTTCTCAAACAAAAATCTGATGCAAGGGTTGAGATACCCAACTTGCTGAATATGCTTGAAGTCATGAAAAATGACAAGGTATCGTAACTGCAATGCACCATATTCTCGAGTTTGTGAACCAGTACATAAAAGAGTTTTGTACTTGTAAAGGTATACAACATCAATTATCTTCCGTAAGGACACCACAACAAAATGGTGTTGCTGAAAGGAAGAATATGACCCTAAAAGAAGCAGCAAGAACAATGTCACGATGTAAATAAGTGAAATCTATTGGGTTGAAGCTGTTAACACAGCCTGCTATACTGAAAATAGATGTTTGATTAACAAGCACCATGACAAGACTCCTTATGAGCTCTTGATTGGTAGACCCCGTAGTATCAAACATCTAAGGGTGTTTGGTTGCAGATGTTTTGTTCTTAACAATGGAAAAGAATACTTGAGAACATTTCAACCAAAAGCAACTGAAGGAGTATTTCGTCGTTATTCTCTGAATATCAAAGCCTATAGAATCTACAACAAAAGAACGCAAAACATTGAAGAATCTGTTCATGTAGTCTTCTACGAAGGAAACAAGAAAGTACCCTTGAATGAAGAACTCTCAGATAGGTTCAAAGAACTGATGATTAAAGATTCTGAAGAAGAATCCTGAGAAGGAAACAATTCTATCATTCACTTAGAGGATGAATCTGACGATGAAAAGCAACCATTGCTTAGTGACAACCAGATAACTCTAAGACATGATGAAAAATTTCCTATAAGAATTCCAGAAATGGAACACGTTACTGAGAACCTTCATCATGAAGAGGTTTCTGAGAATGAGATTGCTGAAAATCAAATTCCAGATATCTCTAACACTGAAAAAGTGTCAGATATCCATGGCATTTTCCATGTGTCAGATATCTCAGATACTGCACAAGTATCCCACCAAAATCATATTGATTCACATTCAGATCAAAATGATATTGATCCTACTAGTTCAAAACCCATTATGAAATGGATATTGAAATGTGATCGGTCCTTTAGATCAAGGTGTTAGAACTAGGGGAGCAATTGCTGGAAATGCAGATTCGCTCTATGGATGTTTTATCTCAAATATTGAACCTAAAACTATAGAAGAAGCATTGAAGAATCAAGATTGGATCTCTGCAATGCAAGAAGAGTTGGATCAATTTGAGAGAAATAAAGTCTGGAAACTGGTTCCATTTGTTGATGGAATATCTGTAATTGGAACCAAGTGGATTTTCATAAATAAAATGAATAAATCTGGTGGAATAACCAGAAACAAAGCAAGGTTGGTTGCCAAGGGATTCACCCAGACTGAAGGACTAGATTTTGATGAATCTTATGCACCAGTTGCAAGATCTGATGCAATAAGACTCTTTCTAGCCTTTGCAGCTCATAATGACTTTACAGTTTATCAAATGGATGTCAAGAGTGCATTCCTAAATGGTGAACTTGCTGAGGAAGTCTATGTTAAGCAACCACCAGGCTTTGAAGTTTCCTCAGAAAGTAGGATGGTCTATAAGCTTCAAAAAGCTCTGTATGGGCTGAAACAAGCTCCAAGAGCATGGTATGATATATTGGCCAGATACCTACTAGAAAGTGGTTCAAGAAAGGAGATGTTGATAAAACACTCTTTACATTGAACCATGATGGGAAACTACTTCTAGTTCAAGTATATGTTGATGACATTATATTTGGATCTAAAAACAAGCAACTTTGTGAAGACTTTGTTGAGCTCATGAAAAGTAAATTTGTGATGAGCATGATGGGAGAATTAAACTACTTCCTAGGATTGCAAGTCAAGCAACTTAATGATGGAATATTCATTAGTCAAACAAAGTATGCAAAGGACATGCTCAACAAGTTTAATCCAAAGCCTTCTGAAAATAATGCTAAGATACCTATGAGCATTGGAACCAAAATAACCTATACTGTATCTAACAAGACTGTTGAAGAACACAAGTATAGGAAATTGATTGGGTTTCTACTATACCTCACTGCAAGTAGACCTGACATTCAATATGTAGTTGGAGTGTGCGATTGGACATAAATCCAATGCAATCACACTACAACATTGCTATGAAAATATTAAGGTATGTAAAGGGTACTGTAGAAGTTGGATTGTGGTATCCAAAAGACAGTGGATTGAGTTTAGTTGGCTATTCTGATGCTGACTATGCTGGATCATTGCTTGATAGAAAAAGCACCTCAGGAACTTGTCAATTTCTTGGTGCCAGATTAATATCATGGTTCAGCAAGAAACAAAACTCAATTGCTACATCTACCACAGAGGCTGAATATATTGTTGCTGGGTGTTGTGCTTCACAAATATTGTGGATACAACAACAACTTAGAGACTATGGACTCAATGAAGAGAAAACTCCTATTTTCTGTGACAACACAAGTGCTATTTCCATAACTCAGAATCCTAAGTTCCATGGTGCCAGATTAATATCATGGTTCAGCAAGAAACAAAACTCAATTGCCACATCTACCAAGTGGCTGAATATATTGCTGCTGGGTGTTGTGCTTCACAAATATTGTGGATACAACAACAACTCAGAGACTATGGACTCAATGAAGAGAAAACTCATATTTTCTGTGACAACACAAGTGCTATTGCCATAACTCAGAATCCTAAGTTCCATGCCAGAACAAAGCACATTGATGTTAGACGCCACTTCATTAGAGACCATGTTGAAAAAGGTCATATAGAGATACTCAAGATTGGCACTGAAGACCAACTTGCAGATATCTTCACTAAGCCACTACAAGAAAGTAGATTCTTAGCCTTAATACATAGTCTTGGACTAATGGAGCTACCAAAGAACTGAAAAGTTCGATATCCAAGAAGATATCAAAGGAGGAAAGAGGAATCGAACGGTATCTAGAAAACAAGGTATCTCGGGTATCCGGAAAAGAGGAACTGAACGTATCCAAACCAAAGGCTAAAGGGTAAATGGCTATTTGAAGATTTACGAGACAGCACCGATATCTAGATCACTCGATGGGGGAACACAAAAGAAAATAGTACAATGCTGCAAATAACTACTCTTGAAATTTGTATTATTTCTATCTTTGTGTAAAACTTGGAAAAATACTAAGTGTGAGATAGACTCAGATGCAAACAGTGTTCTTAGTCACACAGAAATGTGATTCAGATAGCAAATTGCCAAAATTCATTAATTGGGCACAATTACAATTGCTGATTGTGATCATTGCTGAAGAAGCTTGCTGAAGAAGCAATATTGACCCGTGATGAAATGGGCGTTTGATCTTAATGGACGAGATCATTTCTCTGTAAAATAGTGGACTGTAAAAACTCAGACGTGGCCCACTAAGCATTTAATATCAAACAAACTTTTACCCACGCCTTACTGCAAAAACACAGATACGTACATACAAAATCAATTTGTATGTATATGTTTGTTGAATTTACATTGCTATATATATAGGATTTTGGCAAAAGAATTCACTTTCGCCTAATCCAACATTCAGACTTGCACAAGAATAGCAAAAACATTTCTTCAACTTCTCTGCAAATCTCTGTTCCTCAATTAGTTTTTCTGCAAAGAATCACTAATCTCTCACCCTAATCTCTTTCAAACTTTCGAAAACTCACACTATATAAAGAGATGGCTCCAAAACGTGCTTCTACGCAGAAATCCCAATCTACTACCACTGGTACTGCTGAAAATCAAGCACCAGAGTTGGTAGTTGTAAACAATCGGTTGGTAGGAGACTTTAATCCTGATCATTGGACTTCAAATTACAGGATGATTTGGGGGTGGTGCCATGATTGAGGAATACCTCACGGCTGCAATTGAAAACCAAGCCGATAGGAAGCTAATTCTTGACATGCTTGAAAAGGCACAAATCAATGGTTTCCTGTCTGCTATGCCCCGTAGAGTTTCAACAACTCCAGGATTATTTCCTGTGTTTCTGAAGGCACTGAAACAGTGTCTATCAAAACAAAGGTCTAAGGAAAGGAAATTCTTTTGGACTTAACAACTTTCTGTAAGTTATTTGAACTTCAAAATATTGGAAAGGATTTTGAAATAAACACCAAGGATGATGATCTCCTTGAAGGTGTGAAGCAACTATACAGGATGTGTGTGACCTTGACAAACCAGACACACCCACTTATTTCAAACTTGCTGATATCAGAACCATACATCTGTTGGTTCACTGGGATGTGTTGGCATGCATTCTTCACAGATGCTTTGATGGTCTACAAGGAGGTGCCGACCAGATAAGCCAAGAACGTTGGATGCTGATGTTCTTGTTGCAACAACAAGACAAAAGGCTGGAAAACCCTTTCAACTGGGGAAAGTACGCCTTTATGAAGTTTGTGAAGAAGATTCAAGGATTTGAGCCCAAAAATCGTTAAGGGACTTGCTGAGCCAAAAGCCACAGTGAGCTATGGACTAAAGATATGCTACTTGCTTGAGAAGCTTGGCATTGAGCTCAGAGAGATGGCAGACATAGCCAACAGTAACCTACTCTACAAATATGAGTATGCGAACATGATGAAAAAGGTTACTAGATCTCATAAAGGTTTCAAGAAGCGAAAAACTAAAGAGATATCCGAGGGAAAAGTTTCGACCAAAAAGCCCAGAACTTCACGAAAGAAGTCTGCTGTCAAATCAGAAGACACACCCTTTTTGGTTGTCGACTCTCAGATATCTGCCGCCACTGCAGATGAACAATGTTGCAAAAGATACAACCGATGAACTCATCAATGCTGCTAAGGAGAGCCTTGCAGATGAACTCATCAATGTTGCAAAAGATAAAACTAATGATGAACTCATCAATGCTGCTAAGGAGAGCCTTGCTGATGAACTCATCAATGGTGCTAATGAGAGTAGTGGTAGGTACCAAGCCCTATCTGCAGAAACCGTAGGAATTATGGACCAATCAGTTCCTAATGCTGATGAGAGCTCCGACGATGAAAATGATGAATTATTCATCTCTCAAGTCCTAGAGAAATCAGAAAGGGCTAAGGTTACTGAAAAAGTAACTAGTGTAGAGGTATCTGAAGAAGAACCTACACCACAGGTTCTTTGAAGAAATCGTTTCAAAGGTTGCTGAAGAAGCAACTGTGTCCAAGGTCACTGGACAAATTACACCATCAGAGCAAGAAAGACTGAAGCATATTGAAGATGCTCTGATGAGTAATAGCTTAGTGTTGGAGGATACTGCCATTGCCCCAACACTTAAAAGTCTGTCTTAAGCTGATCTGGATAGGCCCCAAATAGCATCACCTTCTTCATCCAGATCTGAACCACCACACCAACCACAACAGCCAGATGTGGATACTGCTGAAATGGTACTTGAGTTACAGATACCAAAGAACTTTCCTTCAAGAAAATCTCGCAAAAGAGCGGTTCCCTAACTCAATGAGAGGGATCAAACCGAGCCTTCTACTCGTAATGATCAATCAGGAGGCAAATCGAGTTGCATACTCGTGAAAGGTCCAAGCACCAAACTTCAAACAAAGAAGCTGAAATGGAACAACAAGAACAACGCATGGAAGAGTCGCAAGTTCCAGAGACCAATCACCGACAAAGTGCTCGTAATGAATGGTTTAACTCTACTTGTGATATTTTTGTGTTCGTTAAATCTTGTTATTTAATGAAATTTCTTTGTTACAGGCTTAATTAGAAACACAACAACAAGAGGAAGCTGCAAAGCTTACCTCAGAATCTGAGAAGGAGGCTTCCATAGCCTCACCACTTAAGGAACAGGAGCCTGTCTCACAGGTAGAAGATAGTTCCTTAAGATATAACATCTCAGATATGTGCTTTACTAATACTATAAAGTGTTTGTTTCTAATAGGCTCCAACTGAGAAGAAAAATGAAGAGACTGAAAAGTCTATCTCTTCAGAGAAGAATCTAGAGACTTCCAAGGTCTCTGAGGAACAAGTATCTGAACCTTCTGCAGAGAAGGTATTTCATTCAGATACCTATATTCTTCAAAGAGCAAATCTCTGATCATTTTTCTCAAACTAACACGTTCTACTTAACAGGTTAAAAAAGAAGTAGAAGTTTCTGGGGAGTTGCCCGCTCAATCCCCACAACAAATGGAAATTGATGAGGCATCAAAGCCTTCAACACAAGAAAAACTTCCAGAGACTGCACAAGTCTCTGAGAGACAAGTATCTGAGCCTCCAGTAGTGGAGGTAATTGACCTCTCAGATATCTGATTTGTCAATAAAAATTTTCTTGATAAAATTTCCTAAGTGTTATGTTTCTAATATCAGGTTCAAGCAGAAAGAAAGATAACTGAGGATCAGACTAGGAGCAGAAAGAAAGATAACTGAGGATCAGACTTCCCAGTCTCCTCCTCATATCCAGATATCTAAGGCACCTAGAACCTCAAGAGTCAAGTCATCCGAGCCGTCACATGTAACTCGATACCTTTCTACTCTAAAGCCCAGATATCTACTATAGTTTTGAAATTAATTCAGAACAATTTCTTTCAGTCTCAAACAAGTTCCACTAAGGTCCCTGTTGATGAGAAAGAGGACCTGCTTCCTTTCTTCAAGGAACACACTTTGCCAAAGCATCCAAATGCTTCAAAAAATGGCAAAATCTCCGATGCTCCGATCTATCTGAGATCCTAAAGGTGACCGATCACCACACCAGGAGAGCACGAGCCCTTGACTTGGAAAACTACGTCCATGCAATGTTCCCCACTGAACAATATTCTTTCGGAACATTGATGGATAAGGATTTTGTCAAGGAAGTGGCCAGAAAGCTGATCCAAGCTTCCAACCAAGCAGATGGTCAGACCATAATGCAAATGGCATTCAAGCCTACTTTGCCCCAGACTCTACAGTACATACCCTCTGAACAAGAGGAAGTTAATGGGCAAATGGTCACTATTCCAGAAGTGATCAACCTGGTCTCTAAAGATGAAGAAGAGAAGGAGACTGATGAGAATAAATATGAAGATCCTCCTTCTGACCATCACAAGGATAAGGATAAGAAAGATGATGATGATGCCTCTGCACCAGGGACAGGAGGGATTCCACAAGGAAACAATGCATCAACTGCTGAAAAGCACACTTAGAGGACATCACAACAATCCCTCCTCCATCTCCTCGTAAATCTACTCATCCATCTCCTCAACAAAAGACACTCCGAAAAAGTAGTTGAGCACTGAGGAAAACACTCGTAAAATAGTGGATGCACAAGCCGAGTTGCTCAACTCAAACAACTGTTGGAGGAAGAACAACAGCCTACAACTTCAATCGAAGAAAAGATAGTTGAATCCAGAGTCAAGCTAGATAAACTTGAAGAACAAACACGCAAAGAAACACAAGCTTACTCGAGATTAAAGAGCTCGGACGCTTGATTATATTGCTAAGGAGCTAGATGCTGAACAAGTATCTGAAGAAAATCATGATGCTAAGGCTGCATCTTCACCAAAGAAACCATCCTCCAAGAAACCCATATCTGAGATGTTTGCCGCTTAAACCTTGATGAAGAAGTGCTAGAGGATGCAGATCACCTGGTGATGACTCGATGATGAAGAAGACAAGACATTGCGTAATAATCGCAATGAACACTTAGCGTTTCTCATCCGAAAGGAAGCTAATTGCTCCTGAAGTATTCAAAAAACTGCCAAATGTCCACTCCCAAGTATTCATGTATTTTTTCCAAGTTATGGCACATCTTAAAAAGGAGTTGTCTTCACAAAACAAAGACGAATTGCCTCCGGCCCTCGTGATATGAAGAAATTTCGAGCTCATCACCGAGAACAACTAGTATGGTCCTTGCTCAAGGATCTGGGAATGGTAAGGGACGATAATGTATCATTAGTGAAAAAGCTTTTCATGAGGCAAGTTACACCGGAAAAGCAGATGCCATACTAGGCCCATCGGTAGCTCATTGATAAGGAAAATGGACTTATCAAACAAAATCGAGCTCAACTGAACCAAGTTGGTTAACGCTACAATTACTTGCAAGGGAATTTTGAGTCTCTCGTAATCCTTTGGGTACTTAGTCACCAACAATGACTAAGGAGGAAGGATTTTGACCTCAAGGTCAAGGGAAGGAAAGAAGAAATCTAGAGTCAGCCGCCGTAAAGGAAGAGGAAACAAGAGAACTTCCCACCACCACTCGTAATAAATGAGCCCTCATCAAGTCAAGTCATGGCAAATAGTAGCTACTTCCCAAATCAACCAAGAAACAACAATGGTAACAAGGGCCATGGCATAAAGACCTCCAAGGAGTACCAAGGCTCCCAGGAGAAGACAAGTTGAAGGGATTGAAGAGTCTTCACAGAAAAAGAAGAAAGGTTGATAGCCTATCTGAGCCCTTAGTTGCAAAGCCTTCGCGCCTATAACACCTTCCTCGAAATACCAAGTCAATCTAGAGTGGTTCTTCAAGTAATCCCCAAGGAGAATTCAAGGCAAAGGAGGAATAGACTAAGAGTGAAAGAAGAAAAGTCCACTTCCACTCGTGATGTATAGCGATTGAGTATGTGAAGATTGACAACAACTCCTCTGTCTACAGGTGCATTAATCAGAAGAATGGCTACTGGATTCTGGAACTTAAGCATCTACTAGTAAATTCAAAATTTCCAGAACCAATCCATAAACAACTCATGGCATGGAGAAAAGACAAGCTCTTGATTAACACCAACCACATCAAAGCTCGTTGGATTTTGAAGTAATTCAGAATAGAAGCCATGAAGAAGGACCTCTCGATGAATGTCCTTATCGAAAGCCGATGATGTGCACGTAATTCTAACATCATCGAACAGCACAAGAGCAAGACTTGCTGTGGAACCCTATGAGTCCTTCTACTGATCAAGATCAATACAAGGGTGACATCAAATATCTGAGGATTATCTATGATTACTTCAAGCTATCAGATATCAGAATCGAGCATGCCTGGAAGTGGGGAAAGTATCTGTGGGTCAAGCACTTTGCCAAGAAGAATCCTACCAAAACCTACAAGGAAGTCTGTGGATTTGCCAGAGACACAGAGATGATTGTCAGAACTCTTCTCTATGACTACTCTGATGATATCAGAAGGTTTGGTGATAGGAAATTTGCAGATTGATCCATGGAACTGCTTTGAAGACTTGAAGACTAGTTTATTAGGATGTCTACTTGGAGCTTGGTTACTCCTGTTGTCCTAATTTAAACTATGTATTTTGTATCTTGCTGACTGCTCTAAATGTTGTTTTGTAAAAGTTATTTGTAAACTCTCTTTGTAACATATCTAATGAACCTACTCTCAGATATCAATCTATAAAAGATAACTTGTCAGCAAAGATCACACCTTGTGATTTGGTTGATGTTTACTTTCTGCACTTAATTGAAAGAATTGAAAGATCCTATGAATTGATTAAGTGGTGGATTGTTTCCTCATCCAGATTTGTAATAGGTCAGATAGTCCTCGTTGACTGATCAAAATGGAGGAAATTTGTTAGGAATATCTGTTTAGATTTTAATCAGCAACCTAATGACTTATCTTAGCTCAAAAAGGTGGTTAGTACTCTTGGTTCACTTGAACACAGTAAAAGAAGAAACTCACTAAGTATGATAGTCTAGCAAATCTTGTATAGGATGTTAGGTCTATGAATGTAGTTTTTTATTTCTCTAATGAAGACAAAGAAGAAGGCATCCAGCAGAAGAGTTCAACATATTTGAAGTTTTGAAGAATGCACAAGATTGCTGAAGACAAAGGTTATCAGATACCAATGTCCAGATATCTCGAAGAAACAAGTGTTTTTCAATAAACAGTGTTGCAAAAGATGTCTGAGAATGCAAGGTTTCTAAAAACGAGGAAAAGTGCCCACAGATATCTACACTCAGATACCTTGATAAAGATTATGTTTCTGTGAAACAATATATTTTAACAAGTGGTATCCGAGTTCGATAGTCTCGAAAAGTACGTGCAAAGCTTCAAAGCATGCATAGTTCCGCTGGCACTACATGACAAAGTATAGTACAAAGGCATTAAATGCGCGATGTAAATGTCCGAACAAAACGGTAGTCTCTGAAAAAGAAGACAAAACGTGCAACAGAACTATACTCAGATATCAATCGTATGAATTTGAGTTAAGCCTAACAGATACTATTCAAACGACACTCAAATTCATCTATAAATATCAACACTTAGAATGCTTGAGAACACACATAGAACTCACAACAAGAACACTGAACACTATCTTTCAATCATACTACTTCTCTTCAAGCTTTCATTGCACTCAAAGCTCTTGATTCTAAGTAGCACAAAAAGTTCTAAGTGTCCTGATCCTTAACAAGCATTGTTATTTGTGAAGGAGTTGAATTAAGATTTCATATATGAGATTCATTCTCTTGAACACATATTATACATTGTAAAGTGTATTAAGTATACTTGATTCTCAGAGCTATCTGCATAACTGAATAAGTTATTAAAGATGCTCACCTGACAAACAAACCTAAACTATACACCAAAAGGCGTGGAGTATAGGAAGTACTTAGTTTGGGAAACTAAGGAACAACCTGAAAAAGGTTTTGAGTACAGAAGTACTTCGAGAAAGCCGGGGAATAACTCAGGGGGAACACTTGGTTGGGAACCCAGTGTATTTAGGAATTGAGAGAAGATACTTTTAAAGTTACCTCAATTATCTGTCTTAGTGGATTCTAGGTCTGAGAAAGTCCGAAGTGGACTAGTTGAAGGATTACGCCACCTTCAGATACCACTATAAAGACTTGTGTTCTTTACTTTCTGCAACTTATTACTTGCTTTATTTACCATGCTCAGTATTTACACATATCTTGCTGAGCACGTGCACTTATCACAAAAGTCTTCCGCTCTCTGAAAATAAGTATCAGCTATCTTCACAAATCTCTGAGAAAGTGTGTGTATCGACAAAAGTTTCAAAAGACTATTCACCCCCCTCCCCCCTCTAGTCTTTTGCTTTGCCGTTATCTGGACCAACATGTTTGTTGTTTAACTCTCAAGTAGAGTTCTTCGTTTGTGATGCTCTTACTCCTTCTGTGTATTGTCTAAATCTCAATAGACTTCTTCGCTTGACATTATCCCACCGATTTAGAGTGTTGTTTTAACTCTAAAGTAGAGTTGTTCGTTGATGTTAATCACACTCCTTTAGTGTGTTGTTTAAATCTCTAGTAGAGTTCCTCGCTCTTATTTCATTACTCTTCATGTGTGTTGTTTATATGTCGATAGACTTCTCGCTTGTAATCATCCCACCTTTCTTGTGTTGCTTAACTCCAATGTAGTTTTACAATTGTTATTTATCCCATTCCTTATGTGTGTTGTTTAAATCTCAAGTAGAGTTCTTCGCTTGTGATTCTCTGACTCCTTCTAAGTATTGTTTAAATCTCGAATAGAATTCTTCGTTTGACATTATCCCACTCCTTTAATGTGTAGTTTAACTCTCATATAGAGTTATTCGTTTGTTGTTCATCCCTATCCTTTAATGTGTTGTTTTTATCACTCAAGTAGAGTTCTTCGTTTGTGATATTCTTACTCCTTCTGTGTAATGTTCAAATCTCGAATAGACTTCCTCCTTTGAAATTATCACACTCCGTTAGTACGTTGGTTAACTCTCAAGTAGAGTTATTTGTTTGTTGTTCATCCACTCCTTTAGTGTCTTGCTTTTATATCTCAAGTGGAGTTGTGTGTTTGTTGTCTGTCCTACTCCTTCAGTGTGTCCTATATGATTGTTTTTCTCCCTCTGCTTTAGTGGGTTGTTTTTATGTATCAAGTAGAGTTCTTCGTTTCTTCCTCCTTCTATGTATTGTTTAAATCTCAATGTAATTATTCGCTTGACATCATCCCACTCCTTTAATGTGTTGTTTAGCTCTCAAGTAGAGTTATTCGTTTGTTGTTCATCCCTCTGATTTTGTGTGTTGTTTTTATCTCTCAAGTGCAATTGTTCGTTTGTTGTCTGTCCCACTCCTTCAGTGTGTCATAACTCTCAAGTACAGTTATTTGAGTGTTGTTCACCCCTCTCCTTTAGAGGGTTGTTTTTATGTCTCAACTAGAGTTCTTCGTTTGTGATATTCTTACTCCTTATGTGTATTGTTTAAATCTCGAATGCACTTCCTCGCTTGAAATTATCAAACTCCGTTAGTGTGTTGGTTAACTCTCAAGTAGAGTTATTCGTTTGTTGTTCATCCATCTCCTTTAGTGTGTGTTTTTATCTCTCAAGTGGAGTTGTTCGTTTGTTGTCTGTCCTACTCCTTTAGTGTGTCCTAACTCTCTAGTAGAGTTATATGATTCTTGTACTCCCCTCTCCTTTATTGGGTTGTTTTTAGGTCTCAAGTAGAGTTCTTCGTTTCTTACTCCACCTATGTATTGTTTAAATCTCAAATAGACTTCCATGTTAGATATTATCCCACTCCGTTAGTGTGTTGTTCAACTCTAAAGTAGAGTTATTTGTTTGTTTTCCATCCCTCTCCTTTTGTGTGTTGTTTTTATCTCTCAAGTAGAGTTGTTCGTTTGTTGTCCAACCCACTCCTTTTGTGTGTTGTTTATATCTCAAGTAGAGTTCTTCGTTCCTTGTGTTATTACTCCTCCTGTGTGTTGTTTAAATCTCAAATAGATTTCTCTGTTTGAAATTATCCCACTCCTTTATTGTGTTTCTTAACTCTCGTAGACATTTACATTTTAGTTTATCCCACTCCTTATGTTTGTTGATTAACACTCAAGTAGAGCTCTTCATTTGTGATACTCTTACTCCATCTGTGTATTGTTTAAATCTCTAATAGACTTCATTGTTTGACATTATCCCACTTCTTTAGTGTGTTTTTTTAACTCTCAAGTTTGTTCGGTTGATGTTTATCCCACTCCTTTTGTGTGTTGTTTACTTCTCTAGTAGAGTTCTTCGTTCCTTATTTTATTACTCGTCATGTGTTGTTCATATCTCAAATAGACTTCTCTGTTTGTAATCATCCCACTCCTTTATTGTATTGCTTAACTCTCGAGCAGAGTTTTACAATTGTTGTTTATCCCGTTCCTTATGTGTGTTGTTTAACTCTCAAGTAGAGTTCCTCGTTTGTGATATTCTTACTCCTTTATATGTATTGTTTAAATCTCGAACAGAATTCTTCGTTTGACATTATACCACCCCGTTAGTGTGTTTTTTAACTTTCAAGTAGAGTTATTCGTTTTTTGTCCACCCCTCTCCTCTTGTGTGTTTTTTTATCTCTCATGTAATGTTTTTCCTTTGTTGTCTATCCCACTCGTTTTGTGCGTTGTTTAAGTCTCAAGTAGAGTTCTTCGTTCCTTGTTTTATTACTCCTCCTGTGTGTTGTTTAAATCTCAAATAGACTTCTCTGTTTATAATTCACCCACTCCTTTACTGTCTTGCTTAACAATCGAGTAGAGTTTTACATTTTAGTTTATCCCATTCCTTATGTGTGTTGTGTAACTCTCAAGAGTTCCTCGCTTTGGGATATTCTTACTCCTGTGTATTGTATAAATCTTGAATAGACTTCCTCGTTTGATATTATCCCACTCCGTTAGTGTGTTGTTTAACTCTCAAGTAGAATTATTCGTTTGTTGTTCGTCCCACTCCTTTAGTGTGTTGTTTTTATCTCTCAAGTGTAGTTGTTCGTTTGTTGTCTGTCCCACTCCTTCAAAGGTGTCGTAACTCTCAAGTACGCTTATTAGATTGTTGTTCATCCCTCTCCTTCAAAGGGTTGTTTTTATGTCTCAAGTAGAGTTCTTCGCTTGTGATATTCTTACTCCTTGTGTATTGTTTAAATCTCAATAAACTTCCTCGCTTGACATTATCACATTCCGTTAGTGTGTTGGTTAACTCTAAAGTAGAGTTAGTCGCTTGTTGTTGATACCTCTCCTTTAGTGTGTTGTTTTTATCTCTCGTGGAGTTGTTCGCTTGTTGTCCGTCCTACTCCTTCAAGTGTCCTAACTCTCAATTAGAGTTATATGATTGTTGTTCTCCTCTCCTTTAGTGGGTTGTTTTTATGGTCAAGTAGAGTTCTTTGTTTCTTACTGCCTATGTATCGCTTAAATCTCGTGATAGACTTCCTCGCTTGACATTATCCCACTCCGTTAGTGTGTTGTTCAACTCTAAAGTAGAGTTATTCGCTTGTTGTCCATTCCTCTCCTTTTGTGTTTAGTTTTATCTCTCAAGTAGAGTTGTTCGCTTGTTGTCTATCCCACTCTTTTTGTGTGTTGTTTAATTATCAAGTAGAGTTCTTCGCTCCTAGTTTTATTACTCCTCTTGTGTTGTTCAAATCTCAAATAGATTTCTGCTTGAAATCATCCCACTCCTTATCGTGTTTCTTATCTCTCAGAGAGTTTTACATTTTGTTTATCCCACTCCTTATGTTTGTTGTTTAACTCTCAATTAGAGTTCTTCGCTTGTGATGCTCT
This sequence comes from Plantago major, assembly GCA_026545765.1. NCBI lineage: Eukaryota > Viridiplantae > Streptophyta > Magnoliopsida > Lamiales > Plantaginaceae > Plantago > Plantago major. Next base: position 44,587,613 of record CM048841.1, read on the forward strand.
TACCTTTTGTGTATTGTTTAAATCTTGAATAGACTTCTTCGCTTGCAATATCCCACTTCTTTAGTGTGTTGTTTTAACTCTCAAGTAGAGTTGTTCGATTGATGTTAATCCCACTCCTTTTTGTGTGTTGTTTTATTCTCTAGTAGAGTTCCTCGTTCCTCATTTTATTACTCTTCGTGTGTGTTGTTTATATCTCAAATAGACTTCTCTGTTTGTAATCATCCCACTCCTTTATTGTGTTGCATAACTCTCAGGCAGAGTTTTAAAATTTTTTTTATCCAATTCCTTATGTGTGTTGTTTAACTCTCAAGTAGAGTTCTTCGCTTGTGATTCTCTTACTCCTTCTATGTATTGTTTTAATCTCAATAGAATTCTTCGTTTGACATTATCCCACTCCTTTAGTGTGTTGGTTATCTCTCAAGTAGAGTTATTTGTTTGTTGTTCATCCCTCTCCTTTAGTGTGTTGTTTTTATCTCTCAAGTGCAATTGTTCGTTTGTTGTCTGTCCCACTCCTTCAGTGTGTCATAACTCTCAAGTACAGTTATTTGATTGTTGTTCCCCCCTCTCCTTTAGTGGATTGTTCTTATGTCTCAAGTAGAGTTCTTCGTTTGTGATATTCTTACTCCTTCTGTGTATTGTATAAATCTCGAATTGACTTCCTCGTTTGAAATTATCACACTCCGTTAGTGTGTTGGTTAACTCTCAAGTAGAGATTTTCGTCTGTTGTACATCCATCTCCTTTAGTGTGTTGTTTTTATATCTCAAGTGGAGTTGTTCGTTTGTTGTCTGTCCTACTCCTTCAGTGTGTCCTAACTCTCAAGTAGAGTTATATGACTATTGTTCTCTCCTCTCCTTTAGTGGGTTTTTTATGTCTCAATTAGAGTTCTTCGTTTGTTACTGATGAGTCGATTTTACATCATCTCATTTGGTCTTTTTTGCCGTCTTATTTCCATTCTCATGTATAGTTTTTATGTGTTTTATTAGTGTTTTGTTACATTTTCGTGTTTTGTGTATTTTGTAGGTGTTTGGTGAAAATGCATTGAAACAAGGCTAAACCAGTGCATATTAATCCATTAATCGAAGCATGAAATTTCCAAGACCTGAAAGGTGTTGAAAACGGAGTTGATCGGTCGAAACGGAAGTGGATTCGGAGTTCAGACGAAGATTTTAGCGCCGTTTAAGTGAAAGTGCGCGAAATTCGAACTACGATGGAGCAGCTTTGGCATTTTGGCCATAACTTTATCATATGAACTCTGATTGACCTGATCTCAGTGTTCACTCATAGATAAGACCAAGATATACAAGTTTTAAGAAGGAACCATGTCCAAATTCTGACGTATAGACACTCAAAAGGGCAAAACAACTACGGCAGAAGGACCCTGGCTTCGCCAGAATCACACCTGGCGTTGCCAGGCGGACTTCGAGCACTTATAATATGTACTTATAATTTTTCAGGTCAAACGTTCTAATCAAGTTAACAATGTGTAGGATTCATGTTTCAACATTTCATACATACCAAAATTGAAAGTGAACACTGCTTCAAGTAATAATATGTACTTATAATTTTTCGTAATAACCTGTATAATGCATAATATTAATTCATAATTTACGAATCACTTTTATACACCACATTGGTTGTTGTATAATTTGTTTTACTCTCGTCCAAACCAATGCGAACATGTTTAAAATTCGGCGTGTTGAAACCTGATAGATACCTTGTCCTGACGTGTACACATTTATTCTTAATGGGTACAGGTTTACAAAAAAGAACCCGTATAACCCAAACCAAAATTAAATAAAAGTGCAAAACACATCATGTCAGATGACCAACAACCCACTCCCGAAAAAATACTTCACCAACCTCCAAAATGATAATATCATTTCACAAATATAATTTTCACATGTACCTTTTTTTCCAACATCCGCCCACCCCCCCCCCCCCCCGGATGAGATGATAATTTAGAGTCTCATTTAGTCCTTTTTAGCGGTCTTTATTAGTCTTTGTTCTTAGTTTTATAGTGGTTTTTGTACAATTTTATGCTTTGGTGTTTTGGTTTTGTTTTGTAGGAATTCAGGTTTTTGAGATCAAATGGAGAAAACAAAGTCACCTAGACTTGTCTGCACAAGTAGATTTTGTGAGGCAACAAAGAATTTCAGAAGACAAGCTCGCCATTTTAGAGATTTTACGAGGCTACCACTTTTGCTGGATCGAGGCTCAAGGTGAGATTTTACTAAAGCTTCAATTGCTTCGATTGTTGGAGTCGTATAGAATTTACGAAAGGATATCTATTTCATTAACAGAAGATTTCGCAAGTAGACGGCAGATTGTTTCCTTTTGTTTTCTTTATTAGCCGACTTGGGATTTTTCCTCATACTCTTTTTAACCTAGTTCTTAGAAAAGCTCCAATACTCATGCTTTGACATTGTTACATTCTTGGAGCTTGTTTTTCACCTTGTTGAATCATCGATATTGAATCCCTAGTAATATCTGATAATTCTCTATTGTTTATCTCAATTCGTGTTTGTTATTCCTTATCGAATTGTACGATCTTGCATGCGATATCAACATGTCTATGTTTATCATATTCAATACCATGAAGTCTTTGATCTTTGCTTCTACCATGAGTAGCTAAACCAATCGAACTCGTAGTCATGTGATGGTTTTATGATTCGCTTGTGGTTAGGATTCGTTCATATAGGTTCGTCTAGTTCAAAATCTTCGTAAAAACCTTCAATCCAATAAGCTAGTTCTAGATTGTCAAAATCATTTTCGGTTAAGGATCGTGGATTGACGACCCATGATTTCTCTAGTTCAAAACTCTCGAACAACGATATTGGTTGAATTGATTGATTGATTTATGTACACCGACCGTAACAAGTATGAACGATTTCCTCGAGTAATTAGCATTACTCGATCATAACTGTTGTGTTCTTCTTCTCTCAAAAAAACCATTTATATGCTTTTTGTTTTCTAGTTATTAGATGTAATCAAAACCAAACAAATCAAACTGCTTTCACAAGTGCCTGCTTGCTTTCGCTTGGTAGCTTAATCGGTTCCATAGCTAACAATTGTGGTTAGCATTATCGACTACAACAATCGCTACTACTTGTTTTCTAAGTATTAATTTGAGTACATCAAATTTGGCACCGCCGAGGAATCAATTCTCACCAGAATGGAGCCGAGAGCCGCTGGTCACTGAGGCGTGATTTCATTTTACTGACTAATGTAAACTAAACAATGCTGAGTTCTTGTTATTCTGATCCGTATGGAGTGCTTTTCTAGTTACTACGCACCTAGTGCAGAGCTAATGGACCAGCATTGTGGTCGACAACAAATCTAAGGATTATGAATTGGACATTGAGTGGAAGTATACATTACCGGTGTTTCTGGGAAACCCAGGAGACGAACAACTTCACTTTATTCGACAGTTTGAACATGCAGTGAGAAATCTACCCAAGCAGGGGCTTGAGGAAGATCAGGTTAAGTGCATATTATTCCCCCTAGTGTGGAAGAATAACGCCAAAGATTGGCTGTCGAGACTAACTCCGGGATCACTAAGAACCTGGGAGGACATCCTCAAGGCCTTTTACAACATGTTTTTCCCATATTCTCTGACCTGGATGCTCAAAAATGAGATATCTGATTTCTCTCAGAAGGATGGTGAGAGGTTTGATATTGCATGGGGAAGGTACCTAGAGCTCTTGAGAGCATGCCCACACCATGGATTCACTGAACAGGTAGTGATGAATACCTTCTATGAAGGGCTAGATGACGTGAACAAGACCCTTGTGGAAGTTAATGGCGGAGGCATCATGGAAAAGACACCGCTAGAACTGAGGGAGGTTTTTAGTGAAATAGCAGACCGTGCCCTGATTCTTGGGAACAAGAGACACCCTGTGGAAAACACATAACTACAAATACGATGCGTAAGAGATTTATGTATCATGAACTTGCACAAAGGCGCAGAAGAACAGAAAAGGAGACCGCAAATAGTCCGGAGGTGCAATGGAAGTCTACATTCAGTGATAGAACTCCACTGCTAGCTTTAATTGCCCATGATGAAAAATACGTGAGTCTTGTGATGGAAGGGCAAGAGAGGACGAGCGAAAGCATGTAGGGGATGGTAAGGTGATAGCGGATTTTACCGACTAACCGTCGATTCGCCAAGCATCGAAGTTTGGGGATGACGATATAGAGGAGGAAGTTCAGGCAACTACAACACTCCGAAGTGGGAAAGTAGTCCAAAGGCCAGAATTAGAAACGCAACCCCTAATCCTGCACTCTCAAAGAGTCGATCTAATCAAGGAGATCACCACGACAAGAATAACAGACCAGTGAAGCGCATCGATGTGCTTCACAACCACTAACCCTCACCCGCCAGACTTAATCAAGAAAGAACGCCATACCCCTAGAATCAAGAAACCCAAGGATGACAGCAAATTCAAAGCTATTATGGCCATGCTCTCAAAGGTGAATGTGAACATGCCACTCCTTGACCTCATTGATAATGTCCCTTCTTACCCTAAGTTCATCAAGGATCTCAATGCAAGCAAGAAGAAGTATTTGGCCAACGAGAAGCTAGTTCTTCCATAAACAGATAATTCAGTGGTTGGGTTACCGGTGAAACAGCAAGATCCGGGGAGCTTTGTGATTGATATACATATGGAAAATGGGAATATAGCAAAAGGGATGCTCCATCTAGGAGGCAACATCAATCTTATCACCCATGCTCTTTACCAGGAGTTGGGTTTGGGGGAACTGGCACCAGGAAACATGACCCTGCAACTAGCCGACAGGAGCATTAGGCGCCCCCTGGGACTGATTCGTGATGCACTGGTCAGAGTAGACACTTTCCTGGTTCCAGTAGATTTCGTGGTACTACCTCCAAGTGGAGCCGGCACAAGCAGTAAGGACCTTGTGATCCTGTTGGGAAGACCCTTTATGAAGACAGTGAAACTGCAGGTACATGTAGCAGAAGGGAAGATAGCCATGGAGATTGGCGGCAATAAAATCAGCAAGGATGCAACACGACCTACTGGTAAATCTGATACCTACTCAGTAGAGGAATGTAATCTTAATTCTGAAGTGCATGCTGAGTTTGATGATATTATTGATGAATGTGTGAATGCTACTTACTTGGGCCAATTAACTGAGGATAAATTAGAAGCAACTTTGACTCTTGGGTTTGATGGTGATATGCTGAGTGAAGAGAGTAGTGAGATAGTCAGATGCTCGATTCAACAGGTTTATCCGAGGGAGGAAATCGATCCTTGGAAACACTGGGAAATCGAATTCTAAACCCGACCTTAAGGAGCTCCTGTCCCATCTTAAATATACTTTCCTAGGAGAAAATAAAACTTAACCTGTGATAATCTCTTCGAAATTGCAAAAGGAAGAAGAGAATAGGCTAAAGGTAGCTTTTAAGAGAACTCAAGCCATAGGATGGGGGATTGGTGACATTAAGGGCATTAGTGCGACTAGGTGCACCCATAGGATTAGTCTTGAAGATGATGCTAAACCAGTGAGACAACCCCAGCGTAGGCTTAATCCTGTCATGCAAGACGTCGTTAAAACCGAGGTACATAAGCTGATAGAACATGATATGATCTACCCTATAGCTGACAAGAGATGGGTAAGCCATGCATGTTGTCCCAAAAAGTCCGGAGTAACTGCTCGTAACAATGAGAAAGGGATAGAGGTTCGTTAGAAAAACCACAGGTGGCGGTTTGCATAGATTACGTGAGATTGAATGTCGCTACTAAAAGGACCACTTTCCCTACCCTTTATTGATGAGATGCTAAACCGCTTGGGGCACAAGTTCTATTATTTTTGGATGGCCTTCGTGTTTCTATCGATTCCCATAGCATGTGAGGACCAAGAGAAGACCACCTTCACTTGCCCATATGGCACCTTCGCCATCACAGATGCCTTTTCGCTTATGCAATGCTCCCATGAGTTTTGAAGGTGCATGCTTTCCATCTTCTCTGACATGGTGCAAGATTTCATTGAGGTATTTATGGATGATTTCTGTCTTTTTGGTGACTCCTTCACCGACTTCCTTGGTAAGCTTGATAAAGTTTTGAAACATTGCATAGAGTGTAATCCGACCCTTAGTTGGGAGAAAAGTCACTTTAAGCGAGAGGGTATTGTTCTAGGCATGTGGTTTCAAAGCGGGGGGTTGAGGTAGATAGAGCTAAACTTGATGTTATAGTGAAACTTCCCCCACCCACTTCTGTGAAAGAATTATAGTCTTTTCTAGGACATGTTGGGTTCCATAGGAGATTTATCCAGGATTTCTCGAAAATTGCCAAATGCCTTAGTAACTTGCTTGTGAAAGATGTGCCTTTTGTTTTCAATGATAAGTGCATGGAAGCCTTCAATATCCTGAAAGAAAGCTTGTTTCTGCTCCTATTGTCAGGCACCTGATTGGTCTTTACCTTTTGAGATTATGTGTGATGCTTCTGACTATGTTATAGGTGTTGTTCCAGGACAAAGAGTCGATAGGCATTTTTATGTGATTTACTATGCAAGCAAAACTCTAAATGGTGCACATGTTAACTACACTACCACTGAGAAAGAATTCCTGGCTATCATATTCGCCCTGGATAAATTCAGGTCGTATCTGAAGGGATTCAAAGTAATAGTGCATACTAACCATGCAGCAATCCGCCACCTTATGGCCAAAAGTGATTCTAAGCCTCGCCTTATTCGCTGGGTCTTGATGCTGCAAGAGTTTGATGTGAAATAGTCGACAAGTGTGGCAAAGATAACTTAGTGGCCGATCACCTTTCCAAGATTAATCATGGCGCAATCGACCCCTCCCCCCCCCCCAAGTTCCTGATGATCTCCCCAATGGGCATTTATTCTCTGTTAGTTTGGAACACTGGTTTGCTGACATTGTTAATTTAAGGCTATAGGTTTTGTTTGCTGCTAACAGGACTTCGCAGGAAAAGAAGAATTTTACTATTCACTGCAGGAGCCACTTCTGGGATGATCCATACTTTTTCAAGCTAGGAAATCATGTGTAATGCGGCGATGCGTACCGGAAGATGAAATTGGAAGCATACTTGCATTCTACCACTCTATGCAGTGCGGTGGGCATTATTGCGGGAAGAAAACGGCCTTGAAAGTTCTTCAATCAGGTTTTTTCTGGCCCTCTCTTTTTAAAGACGCTCATAAATTCTGTATTAGTTGTGATGCATGTCAGCGAAGTGGCAATATAAGCAAGCGGAATGAGATCACCCTCACTAGTAATCTTGTCGTAGAACCTTTTGATGTGTGAGGCATCAACTTTATGGGACCCTTCCCCAAGAGTAACGGCTTTGAATATATCCTAGTTGCTGTTGATTATGTGACTAAGTAGGTGGAAGCAATTCCAACCAAGACTAATGATTCCAAAGTTGTTGTCTCTTTTCTTGCCAAGATTATTCTTTGTAGGTTTGGTACCCCCAGAGTAGTAATCAGTGATGGTGGCTCCCACTTCATCAACCTCTCCTTTCCGAATCTGTTAGCAAAATACGAAGTGCATCATCGGGTTGCTACAGCATATCACCCTTAGACTTCTGGCCAGGTAGAGGTTAGTAACTGGCAGATTAAGACTATACTTGAGAGGGTGGTGAAGCCTAACCGGAAAGACTGGTCGTACAAGCTGACTGACGCTTTGTGGGTATACCGCACTAGCTATAAAACTGTTATAGGCACCACACCCTACAGGCTAGTCTATGGGAAAGCTTGCCATCTACCTGTAGAGCTTGAGCACAGAGCAGAGTGGGCGATTAAGACCCTCAACCTTGATTTGGATGCAGCCGGAAAAGAGCATTTATCGCAGCTTTGAATCGGAAGAACTCCTAACATTGCTTTCGAGAATGTTAAGATCTATAAGGCCAAGACTAAGGAGTATCATGACAAGGAATAATTCGTAAGGATTTGACCCCGTGTATGAAAGTTTTACCCTTTAATTCTCGCTTTAAATCGCTTTGTGTAAGTCAAGGCTCTCGATGGGATGGATCAGACAAAATCGTTCAAGTGAGCCACACGGTGCCGTTAACTCTTGAACCAAAGCGACGGATCCACCTTCAAGGTCAATGGACAACGGGTCAAGCTTACATCTCGAAGGATTTAAAGAGCAACCGGTGAAGAGATTGTTCTTGGTGAGTCTAGTACATGACTATAAAGGTACACCGCAACAAGTCACTATAGCTCCCATTCTCTTTCTTTTTCACTCTACGCTTGAGGACATGGTCGAGTTTAGGTTCGGGAGGGGAACGTGTTTCTAGTGTCTTTTGTCCGTGCTTCCTCTATTACCCGAGTCACCAGAGTCTTTCGCCCTTTACTTTCAGTATGTTTTGGTCTTTTTCTTTTCTTCTTTTCCTTCCGGAGTTTTTCATGAGTCGTTCTTCCAAATCATGAAAGCTTCCATCGATTGTTAAATTTGCTAGTCGCCACGCTTTGCATGATATTTAACTAAGGTGGCGAGTGGATTTAAAATCCGTAAGTTTGTTTCTCTCGTAAATAGTAAGTCTGTTAACTCTTTAATCCAAAAGCCGTGAGAAACCTTAAGCCAATGGAAAATATTGTACCAAAGTTTTGTGATTCTTTCGGAAGTGCAAACTCCTTGTTAGTGCCTCTTCATGCTCATGTGTACTCTATTGTTAAGTATGACGATTTACATGCTCTTTATGATCTGTTTTATCAAAGCCAGTGCATTACAAAGAACCGGTTTGGGGAGAAGAATTCTGCTGTGTCAATATGCATATTTATACTTGTAATCTGTACTGCTTCCCCTGATTAGTTGATTCATCTCGGAGTGTATCAGTTTTGCTTGTCATCACCGTAGTCGTGTTGGGCGTGTTTCAAATACTACCTATATATCGGCATGGCCCTAAAAATCCATATGAACATGAGGGTTGATGGCACGATAATAAACTCACACGCACAAAAGTGCGGACTTGAAAATGTATACACTACCAAAAAATTGAGACTAAAAGAGTCCATAGTGGCCAAATTGATTAGCATATAATTTATAGTATGCAGAAATGTGGTGATATGGAAGCTTGGTTGTATGCTCTGACAAGCTGCTGCGCGCAAGGAAAAGTCCCTTCAGATTTAACTGTTGAGTACATTACATGCAATATTTGAGGCACCTTTGTGACGAAAGTCACCTTCCCTTTCTCTTGCCATTTCTTGAGTGATTACCCACTGGACACTTCCAGAGTATGAGAGAGAGTTGCGTAGGATTCCTTGTGAGGGAGTGAAGAGTTAGACTTAAATGCTATTTACCTGAGAAACTGTCTTGCTTGATTTTTTGTGCACTATTCTGTCAAGGTTAGTTGAGTGCAAACCCTTTGCATCTTGTGAACTTAATGCTTGCAATGACAGAGTTCGGTCACTTGGAAGTCTGACTCATTTGTGTGTTTCTTGTTTCTCTTTTTCTAGAGTCTAGTTTGTCTTTAGTTTGTGTGTTTGCTCGAGGATGAGCAAAGGATCGGTTTGGGGAGTTTGATGAGACGATAATTTAGAGTCTCATTTAGTCCTTTTTAGCGGTCTTTGTTAGTCTTTGTTCTTAGTTTTATAGTGATTTTTGTACAATTTTATGCTTTGGTGTTTTGGTTTTGTTTTGTAGGAATTCAGGTTTTTGAGCTCAAATGGAGAAAACAAAGTCGCCTAGGCTCGCCGTAGCGAGATTTTACGAGGCTACCACTTTTTGCTGGATCGAGGCTCGCCGCGGCGAAGGTTTTGGCTCGCCGCAGTGAGATTTTATGAAAGCTTCACCTGTTTCGATTGTTGGAGCTTGTCGCGGCGAGGAAATTGGTCGCTGCGGCGAGATGCGCAGATTGTTTCCTTTTGTTTTCCTTATTAGCTGGGACTTGGGATTTTTCCCTGGTACTCTCTTTTAACCTAGTTCTTAGAAAATCTCAAATACTCATACTTTGACATTGTTACAGTCCTGGAGCTTGGTTTTCACTTGTTGAATCATCGATATCGAATTCCTGGTAATATCTGATAATTATCTATTGTTTATCTCAATTCGTGTTTGTTATTGCTTATCGAATTGTACGATCTTGCATGCGATTATCAACATGTCTATGTTTACAATATTCAATACCTTGAAGTCTTTGATCTTTGCTTCTACCATGAGTAGCTAAACCACTCCGAGCACGGTAGTTATGTGATCGCTCACAGATTCATTTCTAGGGTTAGGATTCGTTCATATAGGTTCGTCTAGTTAAAAATCTTCGTAAAAACCTTCAATCCAATAAGCTAGTTCTAGATTCTCAAAATCATTTTCGGTTAAGGATTGTGGATTGACGACCCACGATTTCTCTAGTTCAAAACTCTCAAACAATGATCGTTGAATCGATTGATTGATTTATGTACACCGACCATGTGACAAGTATGAACGATTTCCTTAGAGCGAATTAGCATTAATCGATCATAACTGCTGTGTTCTCTTCTCTCTCTGTCAAAAAACCATTTATTTGCTTTACTATTTTCTAGTTACTAGAAGTAATCAAAACCAAACAAATCAAACTGTTTTCACAAGTGACTGTTTGCGTTCAGCTGCTTGGTAGCTTAATTGGTTCCTTAGCGAATGATTCTATGGTTAGAATTGTCTGTCTACAACAATCGCTTACTTGTTTTCTAAATATTAATTTGAGCACATTACCCTCCCCCGCCCCAACAAATTACTATTTCACCCAATTCGACCCCCGACACCCAACTTTAAAAAGTTATTGTTTCACTTACGTAGTAGTACATTGTGTTATAGGCCAGGTCGGGTTTTTTTACTGGTTCGGGTATATACTTGACCCGACCCGAACACCATTATTTTGAACGGGGATTTTGAGGGTTCGTTTCAGGTTGGACGGACCTATTTGAAAGCCTAGATAGGTGAGGGGAGGTAGAGGACCACGTGAGAGATAAATGTCTCCCGCTCTTGTTTATTGTTATAATAGAGAAGATCGAATTAGTCAATAGTCTCCTATAGAAACTGAGCGGGAAATTCTTCTCTGCAATGAGAACCGTTAGCCAAACATTAGTTCTAGATATAAAATTTGCCTTAACCTAGATTATACTCAAACCCGTCTGGGACCCTATCCAGACCTGTTTAGACCTGTAACTTTTTCTGGATTCTTGGGGTAGGTTTGAGCTTAAATTTACTAAAAACATCTTATGCGGTAGCCAGGCTAGGTAGCCTTATGTTCTCAAAGTAATCATATGAATCGTCCGTGAAAAGACTGTCATAATAAAAAGACTAGTAAATGGCCCGTCAATACACGACGGGGGGAGTAGAAATAAACTGTCGCATATGTCGTCTATAACTCTTTCAATAACGTTCATGTCTTACAATATATAGTACAATTTACAATATGTAGGGATTCATGATTCAACATTTGATACTTACCGAAAAAATTTGAAAGAAATACTATTGTAAAAAATGAAATGTACCTATTATAACAGATAATATTACCTCACAATTTGCTGAACATTATCGTCTATTTATACAACTATTTTTCTCATTATCATATATCAATATTTTAAGTCTCTTCCTTCTGGAAACTTAATTATAGAACAACATTAACTGATTATGGATGAATAAGGGCATGCTTTTAAAACGGGTAGGGTCCAACCCGGCCCTAACCTGTTTAACGGGTACGGGTATAAAAAAATGAACCCATCTAACCCGAACCAAATTGATACAAAAAATTGTAATACGCAATTAATCAGGTCGAGTGATCCCCAGACCCCCAAAATGATAATATCATTTTACAAACATAATTAATCACATGTACATATGTATTTTTTTTTGGTCCACACCATGTCCCATAACCCCCCAAGAAAAATCATTAATTCACAAACTTAATAACATATTTCAGTGTAACATATCAACTCCCCCCCCCCCCCCCCAAACGTTGATATTTTACAAAGACAGCCAAAATGTTTGAGATATAATTCTTATTCGGTTTTAATTGAATTAGCCTTTGTATTATGTTTTTCCAGTGATTTTAATCGAATTGGAACAATACTCGTTTTTAATCCACCTACTACTATTTACAACTCAATTAAAATTTCTCTTTATACCTACTCTTTTTATCTCTCTTTATTTTTCCATCTATTATAACAACCTTAACCAATCATGTATCTTAAAACATCTTACACATATCACTTCATTTTTACACGCCTTGTATAACAACTCTATGAAATTTTAACTCAATCCCATATAAATTTTGTTTCACAATTCAATTAAAATTTAGTTACTATTCATATGTTCAAACTCTGTTAAAATCCGGTCAATTAAAGTTGCGGGCCAAACGTTCTAATCAAGTTTACAATGTGTAGGATTCATGTTTCAGCATTTCATACATACCTGAAAATTGAAAGAAGTATTAGTAGTGAACACTGTTTGAAGTAATAATATGTACTCATAATTTTTCGTAAGAACATGTATAATGCATCATATTAATTCATAATTTACCAATCACTTTTATACACCACATTGGTTGTCAGATAATTTGTTTTACTCGTCCAAACTAATCCGAACATGTTTAAAATTCGGCGTGTTGAAACCTGATAGATACCTTGTCCTGACGTGTACACATTTATTCTTAATGGGTACAGGTTTACAAAAAAGAAACCGTATAACCCGAACCAAAATTAAATAAAAAGTGCAAAACACAATTAATCGTGTCAGGTGATCAACAACCCACCCCCGAAAAATACTTCACCAACCTCCAAAAAGATAATATCATTTCACAAATATAATTTTTCACATGTACCGTTTTTTTTCCAACACCCCCCCCCCCCCAACAAATTATTATTTCACCCAACCTCAACCCCCCACACCCAACTTTAAAAATTTATTGTTTCACTAACATAGTAGTGTTGGAAAATTTGTTGGGAAATTTCTTGAGAAATTTGTTAGGAATTTTGTTAGATATTTTGTAAAGAATATCTGTTTAGTTTTGATCAGCAACATGATGACTTATCTTAGTCTCAGAAAGGTGATTAGTACTCTTGGTTCACTTGAACATTGTAAAAGAGGAAACCCACTAAGTATGATAGTCTAGATAATCTTGTATAGGATGTTAGGTCTCAAAATGTAATTTTTATTTTATGAAGAGAAGACCAAGAAGAAGACATCCAAGCAGAACAAGCTCAACGACATTGAAGACTTGAAGAAAACGGCACAAGATTACTGAATCTGTTGTTCAGATATCTTAGCCAGATATCTTGAAGACACGAATAGTTTCAAACAAACTGTGTCACAAGAGATATCTGAGAAATAAGAGACATATCTGAAAACAAGGAAAGTGTCCACAGATATCTATTCTCAGATACCTTGAGCTTTAACCACATTTCTGAAAAAGAAATATATATTACAAACAAAGTTGTTTCAATAAATACAAGTGGTATCTGAAGATTGAAGATAAGGACGTGCAAAGAATCAGATAACACTAGTCTCTGATACAAAGCATAGTTCCGTTGACACTACAGGATAAAAGTATAGTACAATGCATTTAATGCACGGACAGAGATGTCTGAATAAAAGCAACGGCAGCTTCTGAGAAGAAGACAAACTCGCATACAAGATTATACACAGATATCGATAGTTCGAATTTGAGACTAACGGATACTATTCAAACGGCACTCAAATTCATCTATAAATATCAACACTTAGATTGCTTGAGAACACACCTTGAACTGCATACAAACGCTGAACATCTTACTCTCTCAAAGCAACTTACTTACTCTCAAAGCGCTCGCTATGACTCAAAGCTTTTGATCTCGAGTAAACATCAAGTTCTAAGTGTCCCGATCCTAAACAAGCAAAGCTATTCGTGAAGGAGTTGAATCAAAAGATCAACTATCCGAGATTCATTCTTGAATGATATCATAAGACTTGGTCAAGAAAATCAACAAGATACCATACGCTGTAAAGTGTATTAAGTAACTTGATTCACAGAGCTATCTGATTAACTGAAAAGTTATTAAGAAGCTCATCTGACAACTCAAACCAAAACCAACACCATAATCAAGTGGAGTACAGAAGTACTTAGTTTGAAAAATCAGGGAATAACTCCAAGGTTACCCGAGTATAGGAAGTACTTGATTTGGGAAACTAAGGAATAACTCCAAGGTTATTGAGTATAGGAAGTACTTAGCTTGGGAAGCTAGGGAATAACTCAAAGGTTTCGAGTATAGGAAGTACTGTCAATGGAAAGCCGGGAACAACTCAGGGGAACATTTGGTCAGGGAACCAATTGTTTAAGAATCTTAGAATAGGATTATTGTAAGGAGAACTCAATTATCTGCTCTAGTGAATTCTAGGTCTCGATAGATCAAGTGGATTAGTTGAGGATTACGCCACCTCCAGATACCACTATACTTGCGTGTTATTTACCTTTCTATATTTACTTTTCAAAGAACACACACATATTAACTGCTTCAAGACTTATCTTTATTAAGTCTTCCGACTGATTCTAAGTATCGATATCTATTCAGATATCTCGAGAAATAGTTATCGACAAAAGTTTTAAAAGACTATTCACCCCCCGCCTTTTTACTTTGCCGTTATCTCGACCAACAAGTGGTATCAGAAAGGAGGTTCACCAAATTTTCCAGACCGAACCTAGATCCCAGATAGGTGAAGGAACTTTGTCCACTATTGAGGACTATTTAATTTGTGTGTTATGTGCAGTATGTCTCGAGTGAAAATCTGCTCAAACCAGAACTACGAGAAATGGAAAATAACATGATGCTCCACCTTGAAGCCATAAGTGATGAGATGATCAAGTAATAAAGAATGGCCCAATAGTCATTCAACAACTTAAGCAAGTCATGGAGGTTTCGAGGAAGAGATGAGATCAAAGCGAAGGATCTTCACAAACAGATGCCAACTAGTGGAAGATCTACCGTCAAGTTATTTACTTAACCAAAGCGCAGAGAACTCGACATCTAAGATGCCAAGAGGAATCGTCTGATGGTCAAGCTCGTAACATCATCATCGATCGACACTGAGCACATACAAGGTAAACTGTGGGCGTTAAAACGAAAGTTGCCGGCAACTGCTTGAAGAAATTGCGTTGAACCGAGAAAACCAAGGAAAACAAGTTCGAAGTTCTAAAGTTGAAATTTCAAAATTTCAAACAAGGTCCCACAAACTCGAAGAACTTGATTTCGTGTTTACACTCTCATGAGTGATATGGCAAGATTGGGAAAGAACAGATACTCCCAATGACAAGATTAAGACTATTGTCAAGTCTTAACCACAACCGGGAGCACACTAAATTCTTTTATTTTAACCAAGGTATGCCAAATATCACTCCAAAGGAACTTTTCTCATCTTGTTACGGTTGATTATGAGACAACTCAGAGAGAACAAACAACCTAAAAGTTGCGTATCGTTGCTCTAGTTACTCAAGGAACTTCAAAAGAAGAAAAGCAAGGAGGAGATCGAGGATGCTCTTGCCGCAAAGCAAATGAGAAAATTTGTCACGAGAAATTGAGAGAAGAAAAGCCAAAGAGAAGTCGAAAAGCATCTAGGCTCAAACTATCACCAAGACAAAATATGCAAAGCTCACGAACAAGCCAAAATGTAAAGCATCACGCATCGAGGAAGCGTAAATTGAAACGATATATGTTTCTATTGTCGTAAACCTGCCACTTAAGAAGGATTGTCCCGCCTCAACAAACTAAGGACAAAGCGACAAGAAAGATAGAAGAATCTTCAAGAAGCCGTAAAGCTTTGTTAATCAAGAAAGAAAGAAAATCCAAATTCAATGGATGCTCTAGACGCTGAGATGATTCAAGATGACAATTCAGATGACTCAACCTTACCATCACCGTAATTATGTGGAGTTACTCATGATATAATCGACTTCGCCTCAAGAAGAATGAAATGTGGAGTTGCTGAAATTGACGGACCAGACATCTCCAACATAGAAAACTTGTCTTATGGCTGATGAGGTAACACATACTTCTTGCTACACTTATGAAAGTGATGAAGAGGAAATAAAAAATCTAGAAAATCTCAAGAAAGAACTTGACATCTATGAAAGAGAATTTCTAATGATCCGAGCTAGAGCCGAAAACCTTGAAGAAGAAAAGAATTCTTGAAAAGGAAAATTCTCAATTAGTTAAAGAATCGAGAGAAAGGATGCTGAAATGCATTTCTCAAAGCTCGATATATCGAGACCAAAAGTCACATAAAGAAGCAATGGCTGAATTATTTAAAGAATTATGAAGATCTTCTTCCGAGAACAAGGAACTCAAGAAGAAAGAATTATCTTTTCAATCTTATGCCAAAGCTAGTGACACTCATCAAGTACAATCTTACTTAAGAGATCCTTCAAAAGAAAGGACTCAATGAATACACAGTGCATTGTTCTATCACTCAATAAGAGTAAGGAGAGAAGAACATTTGTAACTCATCAAGACAGCTCCCATGCAATCCATAACATCGGTGAGAAGGCAAAGATTGTTGACAAAGGAAAGGCAAATATGACTAAACCTTTGTGGGAAAAACAAGTCAAAACAAAACTGGCACGCCTTCGAAAAGAAACACAACACCGAAAAGTGTAAACCCCATGTTATGTCTCTCAAAAGGTAAAATTGCAGAGTCGCAAATTCTCCCATGTCACTTTTTCTCGAAAGAAATCGACCAACCAGAGACTAGCAAAGTCACGAGAAAAGATCTCGATAGCTTCAAGTGCTCAAAACGGTATTAGCTACAAAGGCATGGAAAACAACTTGCTCATGAGTACAAGGTGAGCAAGAACGATGGTAAAAGCTAGAATTGCTCAAGCAATTATCAAGTGGAAATTAAATCAAGCCATCGAAAATCAATGCCGTGGCTAGAAGAAATCAAGAAAGGCTAAGTTTGTAAAAGCAAACTCGTAAACCCCGATATGTATCCGAAAGCATCATATGGAGCACCTAGGAACACACCAAGGAAGAAAATAATTTTACTAATGATAACATTCATTCAAAAAGAATTCCTCCTTACGCTCTCACGACAAAAGCATATTTCAAAGAAATTCATTCAAAATGGATTCAGATCGAAGAACTTTTAATTCGACGGTTGCCCATCAAAGATATGAGAACCTAATCTCCTGCTTCAGTTGTGCGTAATGCCTCCTGGACCAAAGCACAATGGCTATTTGATAGTGGATGCGAAAGCACATGACAGACAAAGCAAATCGGTTGATTACAAAGCTTGCAACACGTGACCAGATATCGATTTGTTGAGGAGAATTAAATCCTCCGGGATTTGGCAACGCCAAATTGGGGACTTTAACAATCACCGACGACATGTTAAGGATTTGAAATATAATCTATTTAGCATGACCGGTATGCATAAGCGGTTTTACTATAAAATTCAAAGCCAACATCGCAAACTAATTGACAATGAGTCAAAGCATACCTTAGTTGGTCGGCGAAAGGCTTTTTATGTTGCCGATCAGCATCTGCCACAACTGAAGAATGTCTCATGGTGAGTCAATCTGGTCACATAGAAGAGCAATGGTTATGGCACAAAAGAATGAGTCACTTGAACTTCAAAACTCTGAATAAACTTGCCAAGAAAGAGTTAGTAGTTGGCCTTCCTGTAACATCTTTCGTAAAGGATGGTATCTGCTCGCCACGATGGGGAAACAATCTAAGATCTCTTTCAAGTCCAAAATCGTATTAATTTAAGTTAGACCACCGCAACTTTTACAAATGGATCTTTTGAATCATCTGTAACTAGTTATGCAGAAAGAAGTATGGTCCGTTGTTGTAGATGACTTCTCAAGATTCACTTGGGTTTTCTTCAAACACAAATCGATGCTGTGGTGGAGATACCAAACTTGCCAAAAAGCTTGAAGTCATGAAAATGACAAAGTATCGCAATCGTATGCACCATGGTACCGAGTTTGTCAACCAAGACATAAAGGAGTTTTGACCGCAAAGGTATACAACACCAACTTTCCTCTCAGAAGAACACCTCAACAAAATTGTGTTGCGAAAGGAAAAAGAACCCTTAAAGAAGCCGTAAGGACAATGATAATGACACCGAGATAAGTGAAATTTATCGGGTTGAAGTCAGAACACACTGCTACACTCGTAATGTATGTTTGATAAAAACACCATGACAAGACCCCTATGAAATCTTGGTTGGTAGACCCCTAATATCAAACATCTTAGAGTATTCGGTTGTAGATGTTTTGTTCTAAACAATGGGAAAGATTATCGAGAACATTTCAACCAAAGGCGATGAAGGTGTTTTTCTGGCTATTCCACAAACAAAGAAAGCTACAGAGTTTACAACAAAAGAACAAAGAAAATTGAAGAATCAATTCATGTCAGATTCTATGAAGGAAATAAGAAAACACCTCCTATTGATGAACTCTCAGAAAAGTTCAAAGAACTATTACTGAGGGATTCTAAAGAAGAATCCTCAGAAAGGAGAAACATCATTATGGAAAATGAGGATGACTCTGACGTAGAAAAGCTTGAAAAGCCTAGTAACAACAAGATGACTCACAGACATGATGAGGAATTTCCTATGAGTTTTCCAGAAATGGAACAGGTTACTGAGAACCTTCATCATGAAGAGGTATCTGAAAATAAGAATGCTGAAATGCATGTTCCAGATATCTCTAACACTGAAAAAGTGTCAGATATCCATGACATTTCCCATATGTCAGATATCTCAGATACTGAAAAAGTATCAAATCAAAATCTTAGTGATTCACATTCAGATCACTTGGATATTGATCCTACTAGCACTAAACCTATGATGAGATGGATAAAAGATCATCCTACAAAGGATATAATTGGACCAATTAATCAGGGTGTTAGGACTAGGAGAGCAATAGCTGAAACTACTAACTCTCTCTTTGGATGTTTCATCTCGAATGTTGAACCTAAAAATATAAGATGCACTAGGAGACCAAGACTGGATCTCTGCAATGCAAGAAGAATTGGATCAATTTGAGAGAAACAAAGTCTGGAAACTAGTTCCATTTATAGAAGGAATATCTGTGATTTGAACTAAATGGGTTTTCAGAAACAAGATGAATGAATCTGGTGAAATAACCAGAAACAAAGCAAGATTGGTTGCCAAGGATTTACTGCATCAAGGCTTAGATTTTGACGAGTCATGTGCACCAGTTGCCAGATTGGATGCAATAAGACTCTTTCTAGCCTTTGCAGCACATAAAGATTTCAAAGTTTATCAGATGGATGTCAAAAGTGCATTCTTAAACGGTGAACTTGCAGAAGAAGTTTATGTTGAGCAACCACCTGGCTTTGAAGTTTCCTCAGAAAGTAGAATGGTCTATAAACCATGTAAAGCTCAGATGGATCAAACAGCTCCAAGAGCATGGTATGACACTTTGGCCAAGTACCTTCTGGAAAGTGGTTTCAAGAAAGGTGAAGTTGATAAAACTTTATTTACCTTAAATCATGACGGGAAACTACTCTTAGTTCAAGTATATGTTGATGACATTATATTTGGATCTAAGGACAAGCAACTTTGTGATGACTTTGCAAATCTCATGAAAAACAAGTTTGAGATGAGCATGATGGGAGAATTGAATTATTTCCTAGGATTGCAAGTCAAGCAACTCAATGATGGAATATTCATTAGTCAAACAAAGTATGTAAAGATATGCTCACAAATTCAATCTTAAGCCTTCCGAAAAGAATGCTAAGATACCTATGAGCATTGGAACCAAAATGACCTATACCGAATCGCATAAGAGTGTTGAAGAACATAAGTATAGGAAATTGATAGTTCACTACTTTACCTCACGCAAGTAGACTCGATATTCAATATGCCGCTGAGTATGTGCTAGATTTCGACAAATCCAATGCAAACACACTACAACATTGCTATGAAAATATTAAGGTATGTAAAGGGTATGAGATGTAGGATTGTGGTATCCTAAAGAAAGTGGATTGAGTTTAGCTGGGTACTCAGACGCTGATTATGCTGGATCACTACTTGATAGGAAAAGCACCTCAGGAACTTGCCAGTTTCTGGGTACTAGACTTATCTCATGGTTTAGCAAGAAGCAAAACTCAATTGCAACTTCTACCACAGAGGCTGAATATATTGCTGCTGGTTGTTGTGCAACACAAATTCTATGGATACAACAACAACTTAAAGACTATGGACTCGATGAGAAGAAAACTCCCATTTTCTGTGACAACACAAGTGCTATTGCGATTACACAGAATCCTAAATTTCATGCCAGAACAAAGCACATTGATGTTAGACAGCACTTCATCAGAGACCATGTTGAAAAGGACAATATAGAGATACTCAAGATTGGCACTGGAGACCAATTTGCAGATATCTTCACTAAGCCACTACAAGAAAGTAGATTCTTAGCCTTAAGACATAGTCTTGGACTAATGGAACTACCAATGAACTGAAAGAGTTCAGGTATCTGGAACGGGCATCCAGAGAAGAGGTATCCGAACGGCATCCAGAGAAGAGGTATCCGGAATGGGTATCCAAAAGAGAAAAGAGAAATCGAACGGTATCCGTAAGTCAAAAGGCTAAAGAGCAAAAGGATAGCTTAAGATCTCTGAGACGGAAACTCAGATATCTGAATCACTCTATAAACGGGAAACACAAAAGAGAATAGTATAACTATCTGCAGTCAACTACTCTCTTGAAACTCGCATTATTTCTATCTTGATGAAAAACTTGGAAAAATCCTAAGTATAAGATGATTCGATGCTAACAAAGGTCCTTGTTCATACAGAATTGTGTTTCAGATAGCAAGTCGCCAAAATTCATTAAATGGGCACAATTACACTTGTTGATTGTGATCATTGCTGAAGAAGCAATGGTAACCCTTGATGAAGTTAAGCGATTGATCCGCATAAAGGAAATTAATTCACGAAATAGTGGACCGCTGAAATTCGTACATGGCCCACTAAGCATTTAATGCCGAACTAGCTTTTGCTCACGCTTTGCAAATCATGTATACGCATACAAAATCAATTTGTATGTATTTGTCATTGGGATTCAATCTATATATATAGGATTTTGGCAAATGAAATCACTTTTGCCTAATCCAAAATTCATCTTGCACAAAATAGCAAATCCTTCTCGATTCTCCGCAAACCCTACAATCTCTCGCAAATCAAGATTAAGTTTTTCTGAAAAGAATCACTGAATCAAATCTCTTTCAAACACCAATTTCAAATCCCTACACTATATAAAGAGATGGCCTCCAAGAACTCTTCAACACAGAAATCCCAAACCTCGATCGGTATCATTGAAAAGCAAGCACCAGAGTTGGTTATTGTAAATAACAATCGGTATGAGTTTTAATCGACCATTGACTTCAAGTCACGTAATGATTTGGGTGGTGCCATGGTTGAGGAATACCTCACGCAATAGAGAACCAAACCGATAGAAAATTGATTCTCGACATGCTTGAAAAGGCACAAATCAAGGGTTTTCTATCCGCCGCAAGTGGAATTTCATCACCGATGTGTTGGAATTTTACAACAACCTGTGATTATTTCGTGTTTCAAGGCACCGAAATAGTGTCTATCAAAACCTCACCCAAGGAAAGGAAATCCTCGGACTTAACAACTTTCAGAAGTTGTTTAAGTTTCAAAATCTTGGAAAGGATTTTGAAATAAACACCAAGGATGAGGAACTCCTTGAAGGTGTTAAAGAACTTTATGGACGTGTGATCTTGAAAAATCAGATACACCCACTGAGTTCAAGCTTGCTGACATCCGAACCAGACATCTAATGGTTCACTGGGATGTACTGGCGTGCATTCTTCACAGATGCTTTGATGGTCTACAAGGAGGTGCTGACCAGATAAGCCAAGAACGGTGGATGATGATGTTCTTTCTGAATCAACAAGACAAAAGGCTGGAAAACCCTTTTAACTGGGGAAAGTACGCCTTTCTGAAGTTTGTGAAGAAGATTCAAGGCTTCGAGCCTAAAATTGTCAAAGGACTAGCTGAGCCAAAGGCCACAGTAGGTTATGGTCTGAAGATATGCTACTTGCTGGAAAAGCTTGGCATTGAGCTCAGAGAGACGGCTGAAATAGCCAACAGTAACCTACTCTACAAATATGAGTATACAAATCTGATGAAAAAGGTTACTGGGTCTCAGAAAGGTCCTAAGAAGCGAAAGTCTGAAAAGATATCTGAAGAAAAGGTTGCGACCAAGAAGACCAGAACTTCAAGAAAGAAGTCTGCTGGCAAATTAGAAGACACACCCAAAGAGGTTGTCAATTCTCAGTTATCTACAAGCATGGCAGATGAACTCATAAATGCTGCCAAAAGTGGTGAAAAGCACCAAGCCCCATCTGCAGAAACTGCAGGAATAATGGACCAATCGGCCCCAATGCCGATGAGAGCTCGACGATGAAGATGATGAACTAGTCATCTCAATTCCTAGAAAGAACAAAGAGGGCTAAGGTTATCGAAAAAGTAATCGGTGATAAGGTATCTCAAGAAGAACCTACACCACAAAGTTGTCAAACTATAGCAAAGGTTGTTGGTGCAAACACATCATCAGGGAAAGTCTCTCTTGCACAACTTCAAAAAGCCCTGATGAGTGGTATTTTAGTGCTGGCAGATGCTGATGGAAATGCCACATCTAAAAATCTGGAAGAACATTCTACTGATCAATCTTCCGCCTGCATAACCACAACAACAACCACAAACACAACAACCACAACAGCCACAAGTGGTTGATGAAATGGTAAATGAACTCCATTTTGAATTACCAAAGAATATGTACGTCAAGAAAATCGCAAATGAGCAGTTCCCCAACTCATCGAAGGGATCAAACCGAGACATCTACTCGTAATGATCAACTGGGGAGGCAATCGAGTTGCATACTCGTGAAAGGTGTGAAGTACCAGAAACTTCAAACAAAGAAACTGCACTGGGACAAGACGACCAATGTATAGAAAGGTCACAAGTTCCAGAGACCAATCAGCCTGAAACTACTCAGGTAAATGACTGGTTTAACTCTTACCTTGTGAAAAATTTTATACTTATAAATCTTGTTACCTCATAAGAATTTCTTTGTTACAGGCTGAGTTAGAAACGCAGAAACAAGAGGAAGCTGAGAAGCTTGCCTCAGATACTGAAAAAGAGGTCCCTTCAACCTCAACTCTTGAGAAATGGAGCAGGCTACATGTAAATGATTCTTAAAGAGAACTAATTTTTCAGTAAAAATGTTAATGTGCTCATTCATGTTTAAAAATGTTTCTAACAGGCTCCAACTGAGATGGAAGAAGATAAGGCAGAAATGCCAGAGACAAACCCAGAGACCAACAAGGTTTCTGAAGAACACATCACTGGGCCTTCTAACATGAAGGTATATGACAATCAAGTTACAAGTATTCTTCATCTTGGGATATCTTTTATCTCTTCTAATATTCAATACTTTCTACTTACAGGCTATTTCAGAAGTAGAAATGCTAGGGGATAAAGTTGCGACTTCCAAGATCAATGGAAATTGATGAAGCCCCCAAGGCAACATCACTCGAAAGAACACTAGAAACTGCACAAGCTTCTGAGAAAAATGAATCTGAGCTTCCTTTTGTGGAAGTAAGTAGCACAAATCAGAATTCATTAAAAGCATATTTATGCATAGATTCTTTCAAACTATTTCCTAAGTATTGTATTCCTCTCAGGTTCGAGAAAGAAAGGTTGCTGAGAACCAGACTTCCAAGTCTCAACCTCACAACAAGATATCTGAGACACCAATTGTCTCAGTAGAACAAGTCTCGAGTTCAAGTACTTACTCGTAAAATACGTAAACTAAACTACACTTCTACTCAGATATCTACAAAAGTTTTGAAGCTCACTCAAAACTCTTTCTTTCAGGCTCAAACAGATGCAAAGCAGGTTCCCATTGAAGAGACAAGGGACCTACTTCACTTCTTCAAAGCTCACACCCTGCCAAAGCATATTCAATGCTTCAAGAAATGGCAGAAGTTAAGGTGCTCTGATCTCTCTGAAATATTGAGAATCACAGATCAACCAATCAGACGAGCACGAGCTCTTGACTTGGAGACTTACATCCATGCAATGTTCACTATCGAACAAGACATTACCATAACCTTAGTGCATAAGGAATTTTCCAAAGAAGTGGCGCATAGTTTGATACATGCCTTTGAACAGGCAGATGGTCAGACAAGATTACAGATGGCATTCAAGCCAGTCCTGCCCCAGACTCTGCAATTTATACCTTCTGAACAAGAAGAAGTTAATGGGCAGAAGATCACTATCCCTGAAGTGATCAACCTTGTATCTGAAGATGATGAGGAGGAAGAAATAAATGAAAATTACTTTGATGAACCTCCCACTGACCATCACCAAAAGGATGATAATGACAAAAAGGATGATGATGATGCTCGCACTGTGGACCGGAGGAATTTCAGAGAAACAATGCCTCACCGCCGAAAAGCAACCGAGAAGACTTCCTGTAAATCTCCGCCTTCATCACCTCGTAAATCTACTCATCCATCTTCTAACCAACACGCAGCATTACTCGAACAAGTAGTCGAGCTCAAGAAACTAATCGAAAATCTTAAACACTCAAACCGTAAGTGCTCAACTCGCATAACCGCTGAAGAAGAACAACACCCATCTTCAACCGGAAGATCAAATAGCTAAATCCAGAGATAAGATTGATCAACTACAAGATCTATACTTAGAAGAAATGATTGCTTACTCGAGGTTAAAGAGCTACGGATGTCAGGCAAGAGATCACCAAAGAACTCGACATCAAGAAGTATCCAAGTCAAGCATGATGCTAAGTGCATCATCTTCAAAAGAAGTACTATCCTCCTCCCGTAAAGGAAAGAAACCAATCTCGAGATGATTGCCGGACTCGATACAATCGATGAAAATGTCCAAGAGGATGAAGATCACCGGCCGATTACTCGATGATGAAGAAGACAAGACTTTGGCGTAACACGGCAATGAACATTTAGCGGTTTCTCACTTGAAAAGGAAGTCGATTGCTCCTACAATATTCAAAGAATCACAAACGCCCACTCCCATGAATACATGAACAGTGTCAATCGACACAACTTAAAAAGGAGATGTCTTCACGTAACAAGGAAGTAATCGCCCGCCCCTCTCGAATGAGGAAGTTCACCGAGCTCATCACCGAGAACCACTAGCATAGTCATTGCTCGTAAATATCCGGGAATGATAAGGACGATGATGCGCCTTTAGTGAAAAAGCTTTTCAAGAGGCAAGTTACACCGGAAAAGCAGATGCCATCCTAGGCCCATCAAGCAGCTCACCGATAAGGACAACGGACTTATCAAGCAAAATCAGAGCTCAAAGTCAACTTCAGAAGTTGGTTACTGCCTATAATTATCTACAAGGGCACTTCAACTCTCTCTCAGATTCCTTTATGAGACTGAGTCAGCCAACAGTGACTAAGGGGGAAAGAATGTACAAATATGGACCTCGAAGTCAGGGGGAATGGGAAGAAGGAGATGAAAACAAGAAGAAAGTCGAGTCAAGCGGCTCAGAAGGAAGAAGAAAATCTTCCCACCACCACTCGTAATCAATGAACCCTCCTCAAGCCAAGTCACTGCAAATAGTAGCCGCTCGTAAACCCAATCAAGGAACCAAAATGGTAACAAGGGCCATGGCACAGAAACCTCCAAGGAGTACCAAGGCTCCAAGGAGAAGACAAGTTAGAGGGATTGATGAATCTTCTGAAGAAGAAGAAGGTCAAATCAAGTCCCAGGGCAATGAAGAAGGTCAGAAACTCTCAAGATCTAATCTTGATGATGATGAGGAAACTGATGAAGATGAAGCCCTCTTCACGTAAAAATGAAAATTGAAAGCCTAATCGAGCCCATAGTCGCAAAGCCAATAGCCTAAAACACCCTGGAAATACCAAGTCTATCCGTGGTGGTGGTTCTTCAAGCAACAACCCCAAAGAGAATTCAAGACAGAGAAGGAACAATCGAGAGTCGAAAGCAAAGATAAAGTCAACTTCCACTCAGCCGAAGAAGCCAAAATAGAGTATGTGAAGTATGACAATGATTCCTCTATCTACTGTGCATCAATCAAAAGAATGGCTATCGATTCGAACAAGCATCTCTTGGTAAATTCAAGATTTCCAGAACCAATCCATAAACAACTCATGGCATGGAGAAAGGATAAACCTACCTTGATCAACACCAATCACATCAAAGCATGGTTGGATTTTGAAGTTGTCAAGAGAACTGAAGCCATGAAGAAGGACCTCTCTGATGATTGTCCATATGGAAAGCCAGATGATGTGCACAAAATTCTGAATATCACAGGAACAGGCACAAGACCAAGACTCGCTGTGGAACCTTATGAGTCGTTCTATCTAACTGAAGATCAATACAAGGGTGACATCAGATATCTGAAGATTATCTATGAATACTTCAAGCTTTCAGATATCAGAATAGAGCATGCCTGGAAGTGGGGAAAGTACCTATGGGTCAAGCATTTTGCCAAGAAAAATCCTACCAAAACCTCTAAAGAGGTCTGTGGATTTTCCAGAGACACAGAGATGCTTGTCAGAACTCTCCTCTATGACTATTCTGATGACATCAAAAGGTTTGGAGATAGAAAATTTGCAGACTGATCCATAGAAATACTGTTGAAGACTTGAAGATTGAAGACTTGAAGACTAGTTCTTTAGGATGTTTACTTGGAGCTTGGTTACTCCTGTTGTCCTAATTTACTATGTAGTTTTTGTATTTTTGATGACTGAGCTCAACTGTATCATCTATTAAAGTTATCTGTAATCTTTAGTTGTAACTTATCTGAAGAACTTACTCTCAGATAGTATTCTATAAAAGATAACTTGTCAGCAAAGATCACACCTTGTGATTTATTTGATGTCTACTTTCTGCACTTAATTAAATTAATTTGAAGATCTTAAGAAAAGATTAAGTGTTGGATTGTTCACTCATCCAGATTTGTAATAGGGAAGATAGTCATCGTTGACTGATCAAAAAGGGGGAAATTTGTTGGGAAATTTCTTGAGAAATTTGTTAGGAATTTTGTTAGATATTTTGTAAAGAATATCTGTTTAGTTTTGATCAGCAACATGATGACTTATCTTAGTCTCAAAAAGGTGATTAGTACTCTTGGTTCACTTGAAAATTGTAAAAGAGGAAACCCACTAAGTATGATAGTCTAGCTAATCTTGTATAGGATGTTAGGTCTCAAAATGTAATTTTTATTTTATGAAAAGAAGACCAAGAAGAAGACATCCAAGCAGAACAAGCTCAACGACATTGAAGACTTGAAGAAAACTGCACAGGATTACTGAATCTGTTGTTCAGATATCTTAGCCAGATATCTTGAAGACACGAATAGTTTCAAACAAACTGTGTCATAAGAGATATCTGAGAAATAAGAGACATATCTGAAAACAAGGAAAGTGTCCATAGATATCTATTCTCAGATACCTTGAGCTTTAACCACATTTCTGAAAAAGAAATATATATTGCAAACAAAGTTGTTTCAATAAATACAAGTGGTATCTGAAGATTGAAGATAAGGACGTGCAAAGAATCAGATAACACTAGTCTCTGATACAAAGCATAGTTCCGTTGACACTACAGGACAAAAGTATAGTACAATGCATTTAATGCACGGACAGAGATGTCTGAATAAAAGCAACGGCAGCTTCTGAGAAGAAGACAAAACCTGCTACAGTACTATACACATATATCGATAGTTCGAATTTGAGACTAACGGATACTATTCAAACGGCACTCAAATTCATCTATAAATATCAACACTTAGACTGCTTGAGAACACACCTTGAACTGCATACAGACGCTGAACATCTTACTCTCTCAAAGCAACTTACTTACTCTCAAAGCTTTCATGACTCAAAGCTTTTGATCTTGAGTAAACACCAAGTTCTAAGTGTCCCGATCCTAAACAAGCAAATCTATCGTGAAGGAGTTGAATCAAAAGATCAACTATCGAGATTCATTCTCTTGAACAGATATCATAAGACTTGGTCAAGAAATCAACAAGATACCATACGCCGTAAAGTGTATTAAGTAACTTGATTCACGAGCTATCCGATTAATCAATGCTTATTAAGAAGCTCATCCGACAACTCAAACCAAAACCAACACCATAATCATGGCGTGGAGTGTGAAGTACTTAGTTTGAAAAATCAGTGAATAACTCCAAGGTTACCGGAGTATAGGAAGTACTTGATTTGGGAAACTAAGGAATAACTCCAAGGTTACCGGAGTATAGGAAGTACTTGATTTGGGAAACTAAGGAATAACTCCAAGGTTTCGAGTATAGGAAGTACTGGGTCAGAAAGCCGGGAACAACTCGGGGAACATTTGGTCGGGAACCAATTGTTTAAGAATCTTAGAATAGGATTATTGTAAGGAGAACTCAATTATCTGTTCTAGTGAATTCTAGGTCTCTGATAGACCGAAGTGGATTAGTTGGAGGATTACGCCACCTCCAGATACCACTATACTTGCTGTGTTATTTACCTTTCTGTATTTACTTTTCAGCAACACACACACACACATATTAACTGTTTCTGCACTTATCTTTATTAAGTCTTCCGCACTCTGATTCTAAGTATCAGATATCTATTCAGATATCTGAGAAATAGTTGTTATCGACAAAAGTTTTAAAAGACTATTCACCCCCCCCCCCCTCTCTAGTCTTTTACTTTGCCGTTATCTGGACCAACAAGTAGTACATTGTGTTACATGCCAGGTCAGGTTTTTTTTACTGGTTCAGGTATATACTTGACAACATCATTATTTTGAACGGGGATTTTGAGGGTTCGTTTCAGGTTGGACGGACCCATTTGAAAGCCTAGATAGGTGAGGGGAGGTAGAGGACCACATGAGAGATAAATGTCTCCCGCTCTTGTTTATTGTCATAATAGAGAAGATCGAATTAGTCAATAGTCTCCTATAGAAACTGAGCAGGAAATACTTCTCTGGAATGAGAACCGTTATGTAACGACCTGGATTTTAATTAATCGAATTAAAGCGATTTTAGACTAACTGTGCCAAGTATAGAAAGAACTAATTAAAAAGCCCAATTCCTCTTTTAAGACCTGGCCCATTCTTTTAGCTAAACCTAATTGAATAAGAAAAGTAGTTTTCCAACAAACTGGAGAAGAAAAAACGTTGGAAGCTGGGAAGAAAAGAAGGGTTCTGCTGCAAAGAAGAAACCAAGAAAATAGATCATTCTCCATCCCTTAATGTCTTTCCTTGATTCTTCTTCTTCCAGGCAAGTGAAGCTTTAAGAATTTGTTGTTATATATGTTAGAAATCACATGTCAGGGCTTAATTTTGTGTTAATTATGGTCTTGGAATGATTATGAGCTTCTGGTAAACGACCATCTGCTGAAGTCGTTGCTGTGTAGTTTAGTATGATAGATTTGATGTTGTCATTTTTGCCTAGTAATCGTTATTGTGCTGGGAAGGATTGGTAACTTTATGTTTCAAATAAGGTATATGGGGTTTGTATTGTTAATGTGTTGGAGCTATTGTGGTAAAGTAATTAGTTTCTCTGGTACATAAGCTATTATTTGCCTGCTCTCCATTATACTATTAGTTGGTTGCTAGTTAATTGTAATTGGTTGTGGTGACAATTCTTCTAGTGCTTGAGTTGAAAAGTTCTACGATCAATTACCTGATAGTCCATTAAGGACTAGGAAGTAGATGATAATCACTGGTTTTCTTCTTCTCGCAGATTGCCTTGGAGTATGTTTTGTTTTAGTAGTACTAATCTTGCACCTGATGGAGTCAACAATTATAAAATAAATGCAGTTAGAGGATTATTGTTTTATCAGGGTATGCAGCAAGTAGTAGATTGATGTTAACTGAGTCATGAATTAACTACTTAGTTTAGTTAATCTTGGTTGTCCATGTGTGTCCTTTAGTTTAACTCATCTTATTGTTGAGTAGCAATTATGTACGCAGACTAGCTCGCATACTTGAATTTTGAGATTATGGTTTGAGTTACTTCTTTTTGTAACTATTAAATATGAAATTAATCAGTTTAATACGCTTGCTTAAAAACAGAATGGAATGACTATACAAGCTTCCTAGCTTGTATTTAGTATGTTCCTCAATATTAAGAAAAATGTAAGATACTTTCTCAAAAGTTAAATGGATGAATGACTAAAAGTAAAGACTAAAGAATGAAAGAAAGGATGCCTAGGTGTCTCTATTGGATACACACCCTAATGATTGAGCCAAGGCTGACACGATGTTGCTACGGTGAGCATACACAAGAGAGCTGAGGCAAAAGCCGATGCATTTTACGTATACTGCTATGGTGAGTATACACATGAGAGTCGAGACGTTTTACGCATATTGCTACGGTGAGCATGCACGTATACCAATATGAGGCGAAGCTTACCTAGGCACCTTAAAAGAAAGAATGCTAAAGTGATTCTAGCTAAAGAAAAGGAAAGAGCTTGAATCAAATGAATGATCTTAATGAATGACAAAGAAAAGAAACTCAAGTCAAATGTTTAAGCTAGTGAATTCTAGAAGTAAAAGAACGGAGAATTGGTACTCCATGGCCTTCTTTTGATTTATTGATTTTATACCTTGTGAATGATGCAAATGTAAGGAATATCTGTGCTATGTATTACATGTTAGTTTGGCTTGCTTGCGAGTACAAGTAGGTACTCACCCTTGCCCTATTGAACCTCAGGTGATGAACAAGCTGGAGTGGATGGGGATCAAGATTGAAGCTGATTCAGTACACTTATGATTGAACATTAATTCTTTATTTATTTCAGTTTTTTTTAAGCGCGGTTTGTGCAAAGACATGTTGGTTTTAAGACTTCCGCTGTAAGCGATTTTCATTCTTTTCAAGTTCACTCAATTTTGACTACATTTATGTTGTCCTTGAAATTTTATTTAGCTACCCTTTTTGAAAATAGCATTCATTGTCGGAATCCACGTGTATTTTATATTAAAAATTAACAGGGCGCTACACGTTAGCCCAACATTAGTTCTAGATATCAAATTTTCCTTAACCTGTATTATACTCAAACCCGTCTGGGACCCTATCTAGAAATTTAAACAGAACTTTTTCTCGGATTCTTGGGGTAGTTTGAGAATTTTTACTAAAAGCATCTTATGCGGTAGCTAGGTAGCCTTATGTTCTCAAAGTGATCATATGAATCGTCCGTGAAAAGACTGGCATAATAAAAAGATAAATGAAAAACCATAAAAAAATCAATAGTTATCGAAGACCTGGTCGGCGATCTTTTTTATGGTTTTTCATTTATCTTTTTATTAATGAAAAAAATAAAAAAATCAAAGATAAATGAAAAACTATTGATTTTTTTATGGTTTTTCATTTATCTTTTTATTATGCCAGTCTTTTCACGGACGATTCATATGATCACTTTGAGAACATAAGGCTACCTAGCCCGACTACCGCATAAGATGCTTTTAGTAAATTTAAGCTCAAACCTACCCCAAGAATCCAGGAAAAGTTACAGGTCTGATAGGGTCCCAGACGGGTTTGAGTATAATCCAGGTTAAGGCAAATTTGATATCTAGAACTAATGTTTGGCTAACGGTTCTCATTGCAGAGAAGAATTTCCTGCTCAGTTTCTATAGGAGACTATTGACTAATTCGATCTTCTCTATTATGACAATAAACAAGAGCGGGAGACATTTATCTCTCATGTGGTCCTCTATCTCCCCTCACCTATCTAGGCTTTCAAATGGGTCCGTCCAACCTGAAACGAACCCTCAAAATCCCCGTTCAAAATAATGGTGTTAGGGTTGGGTCGAGTATATACCCGAACCAGTAAAAAAAACCCGACCTGGCATGTAACACAATGTACTACTATGTTAGTGAAACAATAAATTTTTAAAGTTGGGTGTGGGGGGTCGAGGTTGGGTGAAATAATAATTTGTTTGGGGGTGGAAAAAAGGTACATGTGATCAAAAATTATATTTATGTAAATGATATTATATTTTTGGAGGTTGGTGAAGTATTTTTTCGGGGGTGGGTTGTTGGTCACCTGACACGATTAATTGTGTTTTGAACTTTTTATTTAATTTTGGTTCGGGTTATACGGATTCTTTTTGGTAAGCCTGTACCCATTAAGAATAAATGTGTACACGTCAGGACAAGGTATCTATCATGTTTCAACACGCCGAATTTTAAACATGTTCGGATTGGTTTGGACGAGAGTAAAACAAATTATACAACCAATGCGGTGTATAAAAGTGATTGGTAACTTATGAATTAATATTATGCATTATACATGTTATTACGAAAAATTATAAGTCCATATTATTACTTCAAACAGTGTTCACTAATAATACTTCTTTCAATTTTCAGGTATGTATGAAATGTTGAAACATGAATCCTACACATTGTAAACTTGATTAGAACGTTTGGCCCGCAACTTTAATTGACCGGATTTTAACAGAG
Organism: Plantago major; assembly: GCA_026545765.1. Classification (NCBI taxonomy): domain Eukaryota; kingdom Viridiplantae; phylum Streptophyta; class Magnoliopsida; order Lamiales; family Plantaginaceae; genus Plantago; species Plantago major. The sequence continues at coordinate 44,620,074 of CM048841.1, forward strand.
TTTGAACATATGAATAGTAACTAAATTTTAATTGAATTGTGAAACAAATTGTATATGGGATTGAGTTAAAATTTTATAGAGTTGTTATACAAGGCATGTAAAAATGAAGTTATATGTGTAAGATGTTTTAAGATACATGATTGGTTAAGGTTGTTATAAAAGATGGAAAAATAAAGAGAGATAAAAAGAGTAGGTATAAAGAGAAATTTTAATTGAGTTGTAAATAGTAGTAGGTGGATTAAAAACGGGTATTGTTCCAATTCGATTAAAATCACTAGAAAAAACAGAATACAAAGGCTAATTCAATTAAAACCGAATTAGAATTATATCTCAAACATTCTGGCTGTCTTTGTAAAATATCAACATTGGGGGGGGGGGGGGTGGGGGGAGTTGATATGTTACACTGAAATATGTTATTAAGTTTGTGAATTAATGATTTTTCTTGGGGGGTTATGGACAGGGTGTGGACAAAAAAAAATACATATGTACATGTGATTAATTATGTTTGTAAAATGATAATATCATTTTGGGGGTTTGCGGATCACTTGACTTGATTAATTGCGTATTACATTTTTTTGTATCAATTTGGTTCGGGTTAGATGGGTTCATTTTTCTATACCCGTACCCGTTAAACGAGTTAGGGCCGGGTTGGACCCTACCCGTTTTAAAAGCATACCCTTATTCATCCATAATCAGTTAATGTTGTTCTATAATTAAGTTGACAGAAGGAAGAGACTTAAAATATTGATTTATGATAATGAGAAAAATAGTGGTGTATAAATAAACGATAGTGTTCAGCATATTGTGAGATAATATTATGTGTTATACATGTTATAAAAAATAAATAATAGGTACATTTCATTTTTTACAATAGTATCCTTTCAAATTTTTTTTGTAAGTATCAAATGTTGAATCATGAATCCCTACATATTGTCAATTGTACTATATATTGTAAGACATGAACGTTATTGAAAGAGTTGTAGATGACATATGCGACCGTTTATTTGTACTCCCCCCGTCGAGTATCGATGGGCCATTCACTAGTAGTAGTAATAATAATAATAATAATAATAATAATAATAATAATAATAATAAATTCTTATATATTTACAACAAATAAAAAAATACAAAAAATATTAATTTTAGCCGTGTGATTACTATGCAATAACCGTGGAACTATAATATTCAAAAAATATTATTTGCATGATATGTCTCTTTTTAAGGGTCAAATTACATTTAAAGACTTTATGTGTAATTATACATAGTTTTTAGTACAAATTAATTATAATGCTTGTCTGATGAATAATATACGTTCATAACAATGATTTTAAAATGTAACTTTCCATAATACTTTTTTTTTAAGAAGTAAATTTATTGATAAACCAAGATATGAACACCAAAAGTGTTCCTGTTACAAATTGGACCATACACGACAAAGCACAAAAAATACACCTGAACAGCTTCAACTGAAACCAAGCCAAAAACTCTGGCTAGAATCCTAAAGAAAACCACATCAAAATATTTAACTTTTACAAAATAATTCGGACGAAATTCTGACCACCCCATCGTCTAGTATGTCTCAAAACCGAATTTTCGAGCCAAGAGTGAAATCACCGGTGTTCTTTATGAATTTAACATATTTAAAATTATTTAATTTTGGAGTTTAACTTAATTATTATTTGTAAATTAGTTATAGTTAATTACTGGGTGAAGAAACAACATGGCTTCGCCTCTGAAAATCGCACAACTTCAGACGAATAAAGTTACATAATTACTTCACTTAATTGGCCAATTGAAAATCGATGCAATATGCATGTAAATGAGAATATATATAGAAGATGCAAATAATATTGAAATTGGAAAAAGTATGGAATGATACTGGTTGAATGAATGAAATATTAAATTGATTTACATTACCTTTTGTAATCTCGTTAATAAAGGATGTGGCCTTCAAGTTCAAGGTTTGACCACCGATCACAATATAAATTTTGGCCAGCATGGTGTTTGATTAACCAAATAGTAATATTCATTTGAACACTTGTACATTTACGGGCAAATTTGTAAATATTAATTGATCCCAAGTTTAATTATGGTAACCTTATTCAATCAAAATTAAAACACATCAAACACTCTTAATTTTTTTGGACCAATTAGAATGAAAAGATTTGCCAACTATAAATACAATGGACCAATGAGAACTCTTTATTTTGCCACATATTTAAATGATTTGGACAACCTAGAATGGCTCCAATCCTTTTTTGCTTAATATATTATATTATATAGATAGATTATTTAATTTTGGAGTTTAACTTAATTATTATTTGTAAATTAGTTATAGTTAATTACTGGGTGAAGAAAAAATATGGCTTCACCTCTGAAAATCGCACAACTTTAGATGAATAAAGTTACATAATTAGTTCACTTAATTGGCCAATTGAATATCGATGCAATATGCATGTAAATGAGAATATATATAGAAGATGCAAATAACATTGAAATTGGAAAAAGTATGGAATGATACAGGTTGAATGAATGAAATATTAAATTGATTTACATTACCTTTTGTAATCTCGTTAATAAAGGATGTGGCCTTCTAGTTCAAGGTTTGACCACCGATCACAATACAAATTTTGGCCAGCATGGTGTTTGATTAACCAAATAGTAAACTTCATTTGAACACTTCTACATTTATGGACAAATTTGTAAATATTAATTGATCCCAAATTTAATTCTAGTAACCTTTTTCAATCAAAATTAAATCACATCAAACACTCTTAATTTTTTTGGACCAATCAGAATGAAAAGATTTGTCAACTATAAATACAATGGACTAATGAAAACTATTTATTTTGCCACACATATTTTAATGACTTGGACAACCTAGAATGGCTCCAATCCTTTTTTGCTTAATATATTATATAGATTAATGCCCCATTAATATTGAGTAAGACTCAAATATTACTTTTTTTTTTAATTCAACATACGTCACAGGTTTACATATTCCATTCAAATTACAATCAATGATAAACCAACTAATTAATAACTTAATTCGTAGAAATACAATATTTCATACGGAAAAATAACACTCCACTGCGGAAAAACACGTCACGAGGACTCGATCCCACATTAATGACCCATCAATATCGAGTAAGACTATCTGATCAAATATTAGTTTTTTTTTTTTGTAAATTATGATCAGTATATATTATGCAATCAAATTGAGAAACTATTATTTAATATCCAATGAACAAGTGCAAAGGGAACCTAGAGTTTAGAATTACCTATGGCATTTTAAAAATAATTTATCTTGATGATTTTGCAGGGCTAATTTGAAAAAATAAATTACATATGGAATTTTGTTTTAAAAAATGGTGGGGTTTCACTTCATCCCCACCTCCGAACATCTTCGCCCTTAAGTATGTATCATAGAGATCAATCTTTATAAATGGACTAAAATGAGCCGACAAACATTATTGTTACAATCATAAACATTAGGGTTCTGTTTAACGCTAACTTATTCGGCAGACTTATTTCAAAATAATACTCTTACATAAACGTTTAGTTGGTAGCTTATAAGCTAGTTGATATGATAAACCTGTTATGATAACTTATAAAAAAAATAGCCAGCTAATTTATTTTTATATATTATATTTATTAACAAATAAACTATTTAATTTATTAAGCACTTGTGATTCAACAAAATCAATTAGTTCGCATAATTTCTCCAAAAAAAAAAAAATGCATAAAACTAGCTTATTAACTAACCACTAGATTACCAACTAGTTTCGCTTGGAGTTTTTACTGAAAATAGAGTGAAAAAGGAAAATAAAAGCGGGTTTGAGATATAAGAAAGTGACAGTCAAACACAAAAGAAAGAATTATCTGGAAGTGGCCTTATTTTAGTAAAAAGTACTTAAGAATTGTTTGTTTTAACAAAATAATTTTGAAAGTTATCCTAGTGCTGTAAAATTTATATATATGATAAAAGTGATGATGGAAATGAAAGGAGAGCTATGCCACGTATGCAAAAAGCTGATGTGGCAAAACGAAGCAAAAAATAATTCATTTATTAATTATTAATATTTCATGCATCAAAACCCTAGATATATTTGAATTTTTCTTCTCCTGCACTCATGTTTCACCGAAAAAAGATATTAGTTAAACAAATCCCTAATTTTAAGGATAACTTAATCTAATTATAGTGAAAATATATCTCTAACAGTCAACACTAACCAATCTGATCGATTTATACATACACCAATTTGCATTTACAGCTGTGAAGTTTGTAGATAACGCCAGCATCTACTCCAGAATCTCAACAGATCATCTAAATATAGAGGTTAACAAATTAATCGAAACTGAATTTGAAAATAAAATTCTACATTAATAGGATACAAACCATTTAATCAACCTCATCTCTTTAGCGCACACAAACAAGCACACCACTCAGCTGCCAGATGGGTGACGAAAGGCGGAGCAACATCAATAGCAATGTAGAGGAAGATGTGGACGCAGCCTAGAGAGAAGCCAGAACCGCTCCATGCGGGAAAGTATTTGACCATGTAGGTGAGGAAAAAGCCATCTTAGCATAAGCACTGCATCAATTATCTTGATTCTACTATGGAATCTTATTCTGCCTGTTTTATCCCTCTTTTCTTCAGTTTGATATGTTTTCTCATTTTCGTGTTATTTTTCACAACTTGCATTATTTATGTTGGCTAATAATTGTATACTTCTGTCATAAGACAAGCTTGATGGACGGAGGGAAAAAAACCAAGAATCCTCCCTATAAAGGGCCTGATGAAAAGTCTAAGAATTCTTTTTTTATATTTGCTTTTTCTGCCAGATAATTGATAATCCAGGCATCCAGCTTCAAGTGATTCTCAAATAGTGCTGACCTTATTCTCTGACCTGGTAATTTAATGTGTGTATGCGCTTGTATAACTAAAATATGTTGATGAATGCCATACTCTAAAAAGCAAGAGAGCTACATCCCATAAGTCGCCTAAACTCGAAGCTAGAAGTCACGCCAAGGCCACAACAAAAAAGGAGGAAGAGTGTGCAGCAGAGCTGAAAAGATTAGATGGGAAAGATGGCTTCCTTCTATGGCCAGAGAGATGAGAGTAAGCAAATAAATGTAAATAGGTTGATTGGCTAACGATTAACCAGACAGTCACTAACTGATTGTTTTAGTGTTTGGGACAGGGACTTGGGAAAGTGGAAGGAGAAACAAAATTGAAAGAGTATGTAGAGAAATTGGAGCAGGAAAGAGTGTTACTGGAAGAGATGCCAGATATGCAGTTGGAAGACAAAATGAAGAAGTTAAGACAAGCATGCTTCAAAGCAAACTACAAGAAGAGAAAGCAAATGTGATTGGTCGATTCTTCTTCGAATACAACAATTTGTAGTGGTGATGGGAAATCCACAAACTGGTTGGTATCAGAGGATAAGGAGAAACTGGATGATGAGGAGTTGAACTGTTTCCTCTCCAGTTGTTTCTTCTCCGATGTTAATTTCTAGCAATTTCTGAGAATGCATATAGTAGTAGTATCTTTATGTCCATTTTGGTTCAAGTCTTTTGAACTTAACTAGGCATGTAATGCAATGTGCAGGATTGGACTTTTGAACTCTTCATTATCCCTCCATGGTTCCATTCTTATAAACATCATGTTAACTTTACTTTCTAATGATTTTGCTAAATGTTTCCTGATTAATTCGAAAATGGCAGCATTCAATTAAGTCGACTTCTAGCCATTAATTTATGGGCAAGCTACCAATAGATCACCAATTGCACAACTTTTTACCGTGAGACACCCATAGATTTTCGCCCAACGAGCAGGTCACTTTGGTTACGAGCAAGTCACCTTGGTACCGGTACCGAGCACCGATACCGGGGTACCCCGGTACCGGTACCGGACATGGGTGGTGGAATTCGGTGGTGTGTGGCGGATTCCGGTGGTGTGGTGGTGGAATCCGCCACCCACCACCGGATTCCACCACCACACGATCCACCACCACCACCCACGCGGATTCCACCAAGACTTTGCCCGTAACCAAAGTGACCTGCTCGTTGGGCGAAAATCTATGGGTGTCTCACGGTAAAAAGTTGTCCCATTAGTGACTAATTTGTAAAAAATCCATTAATTTATATTGCCAATTGAAAATTAAAACACGACATTAAAAGCAATGTTGCATGTCTTTACATTGCTTAGGTACCAAAGTAGAATGTTAGAATGCCATCTTTACATGATACTTTGGTGGGTGCATGGTTCATCAAATCCAAATGTTTACTGAGGATGAGGTAATTGATACAGACTTTGTTGATTCACACATTTAATTTGTTACTGTGTGAAAGTACCTTTAGCATATAACTCTTGATTGAGTATGATTTAGATGATTATCATTTTATTGTGACACGATGAAGATCAACGCAGATAAGCTCTAATAGCTAATAGTTAAAGCATTATATTAAAAAAAAAAAAAACTCATCTCTCTTCATATCAGTGCATTCTAGAATACACTGATAACGGAGGAAAAAAGAAATTATAAAAATTGTCATTCTAGAGCGGTCGTGTCCAATTTATGTACTAAATATTAAACTATTTACAATTAGGGTACTAATTGCATTTAAAGGGCGGGCCCTGCCACTCCCGCGTGAGCGAATATCCAACACCGAAAGATAGCATGAAAAATTGGTCGCTCTCCCAATACATTGTGGACTATGTCCCACTCACATGCGTCAGATTCTTCTTCGTGGGCTTCTTTATTAGTTTTGTCACAATCGACCTTCAATTGGTCGAATTCACATGAATTTGGACTTTGATTAATTGTAATTTCGGTCCAATTGAGATGCTCCAACTTTTAATTTACAGTTAGTATCTAAACTGTAATTAGTTATTGATAATCAGTACCACAATTGGACGCGACCACTCTGAGTACCAAAATCGAAAATGTCTCACACTGGAGTACCAAAAATGAATTTTACCCAACAATCTTACGATTTTAGTTTCATGAAGTAAATTGAGTAAAGTTTAAATGAATTTGTAGTCAAAGTCGATGACGGTCAACCAGATTGAAGTTATATTTGAAACTGAGGGAGTAGTCCTTGAAATTTTACATCTCGGTCCAAAATAATTACCTATAAGTTAAAAATTGATATTTTGTAACACATTTTGGATCTCTTTTGGTAATTTTGGATGGAAATGTCGTACCTTACATGAGTAAAAGACTAATTGAACTTTCATATTGCATATCTAACTACAAGATTTATAATAATAATAATTTATAATAGTAATTGTGTTTTTGATGATTTATTGTAACGCCCCAAAAGTTTCAAGTCAAGTTCAAAGAGCTTAAAGAGATCGAGAACGCTACTCATACCAACCAGTTGCACCTTTGTTTTTTGGGATTCATCCATAAGAACTCCAGAGTTAAGCTGGGAAGTCTCCCGGTTCACGCACGAGTGAGGACAAAGTGCGTGGTAAAGGACATGTGTTGGTACAAATTCACGATATCACCAAGAGTCATAATGAGTAACCTCGCCAAATTTAAAGGGTCGGGCTCGATCGGTTAGTGCTCGTTCGTTACATTTATTATGTGATGATTTAGAAAAACCGTTTATGTTTGACATGATCATTTCACGCAACTTCTTTTCTTTTTAGGGTAGTCTATCAAAAACTATAAATGGGATCACCATGGCAAACTGAATTTTTGGCGTTTATTCTTTTTGTTTCAATGAAATACACTCCGTCTATTATATATTAAATGACACATTTAGTTATGGTCGTATAACGAGATTGGACAAACAATTATGCTATTTGGCCCAAGACCGGGCCTAATTTTCAGAACAGGGCCTAACTTCCAGAACCATATACATATATTACCTCCGTCCACTCAATTGTCCATTTAACTTTTCGACACAATATAAGGACATTGATATTATAACACTATATATTTTACAATATGGGGGCCACTTTACAATTTTATTGTTAGTTGGTTTGATTCTTTAGTTTACTTTTTAATTTTATTTGAAGTACTGGTGAATTTAAAAAAATATTAAACAAATAGCCACCATTGACAATTGAAGTTGGGTCCTAAAGGTAAATGTGCATACTTATAATATAACATATTGGACCACATGTAACTACGTAGTCAATAATTATGTATAATAAACGACAATTTATCACAAACTTAAAATGAGCCTCGAACGGTACTATAGATGTTATATTTGGTAGGCGAGATAGTTGCACTGCGAGGGAACTAAGAAACAATCTTTGGGTGTATGATAGACTATTTGGCACGTGACTTTAATTGAGTTAATTTAAGATTATTTGATTGATTTTAATGTAATTTGATTGAAGAGTAAAAGGATGGACAAAAGTGAACACACAAATTAATAAATTGATTGAGGAATATGATACATATCTTACTATCTTACGCTTGATCGTGACAATAGATGCGAGTCGATTTTAAAAGGTATATCGTGTTGTATTTAAATCAAAGTGAAATATCAACCAAACCCAAAATCGACTTCAAACATGAGGTTTTAACAATTAAAAAGGTCTGATGACAACTCCGGTGGAGCTGTTAACAACTCCAGTAGGAGATGTAATTATAGCTTCACTCATAGTTGTAACAGCTCCGATCTGAGTATATAACAACTTTGATCATCATACATCTCCAAATTGGAGTTGTAAAAACAGTTTCGATCGGAGCTGTAATTTGAAGGTCTGAAGAAGAAAAGAAAAGGATGAGAAGAGGAATACGGGAAGGGAAGAAGAGGAGAGGAAAAAGAGAAGGGAAGAAGATGGTTTGGGAGTTTTTATTTTTATTTTTATTTTACCCTTCTATAATGAATAGATTTATTTTAGTTTCTTTTCTGCTTTTTCTTTAATTTTTCATCCAACAAAAAGCCAGCTTGGCAGCTTAGAGAGTTGTATTGGGGATTTGGTCAACTGTAGGGGCATACGTTATTGTTTGAGTAAAGGAGACAACGTGTGAAGGGGGTCAATTGTTGGGGAACCAAATGTATTTTTCTAAAATAAATGAAAAGTTGTTAGATTATTACAATGTAACCCCCCATTTTATAAACTTCTAAAAAAATGTACCCTCTCACTATTCTCATATTATTACCAAACCACCCCCCCCCCCACCCCGCGTTAATCAAACATTCACCAAATGCCAAATCAAATAATTTAAAAAACACAAATTATCGGAGTTTCGAAAAACTATTTTTTTTCAATCTTTTTTTATTCTCTGCTGGTGAAAATTAAAGAAATGATCGAGTAGGTGGTAGTGGAAAATTGAAGAAATGATTGTGGGGAGTTTTATAGAGGAATGACAAACGTGGGATTTTTAATGTAAATCAAAGAAGAAATTATAGGAAAATCTTAAAAAGAAAGTTAAAATAAGGAAAACAAAAGCATTATAAAATTAGAGAATGTAGTACAAGATTTGAAATCATTCGTTATTGTTCAACTATTTGTACTAAGGCAGGTTGTGTAAACATTTGATATGATTAAATACTCTATGTAGGAATAATTAAAGTTTAGTTACTCAATTCGAAGTATAAACTAACTTTACGCATGGTATAATTCAAACTTAGGAACATTATTCAAAGAGTAAACTCAATTGTAATTAATGTAGTGTACAGCTTGGGAAGTCAATTCTAAGAGATGATTCTAACGTGGGAAATTAATTCGAATGTCAAGCCAACTCTAATAATAAGATTGTTGATACGAAAATATGTCCAATCCGTTAAGGGCGCCATAGAGTGTGTCCTAAAGCGCATCACGGCTTAACTAGCCAATCCAGTACTGGTCCGACCTCACATGGTCCGCCCAAAGTGAATCGACCAGTACACTGAAGTCACTACATCCCCACAGCTAATCCGAGCTGGCTAAGGAAAGGACTTCCAAACCTGATCATGTCAGTACAGAGATGCCTAACGGACCGTACGAGAGAATCTCGGACGCCACCATTAATTTAAGACCAAACGTATATAACAGAACCACTGAGATACTTCCGTGAGACTCTTGGCTCGGACATCCAGAGTCACCCAAGGGCAGATCAACCAAGCAGACGGATCTGTCCGAGGGACCAACACGGACCCAACAGGCGGAACAGTACTCTCAGAGGGAAAAGGTCCAAACTACCCTCTCAGGCCCACTTATCGGTATTGGACTACTGTTTACTAATGGGCCATGGGCCAAAGGTAGCATTGGTGTCCAAATCTGGATCGTACACTTGGCATCACCTTTTGAGCTACCTCATGAGTATATGATAACTATGAATACAGCACAAGGTCCAAGACCTTAAGGTAAGTGAGAGGTCGAAAAGCGAGACCAAAGTGATATCCATTATACCTTTCCTATTACCATTGCATTGAGAGATACCACCTCTCCTTTGAGTGAAGCCTCTTACCGGATGGACCTTGGCAATCCGGGTAACCCATTCTAACCCCCCCCCCCCCCCACTTAGTCCTGTCAGGTGCTCTTTCTCAGACAACCCTCTTATCGGACTTCAAGTTGGAGGCGGAGCTTGGATTAGGTTACTTGTAGTGGTAGTGTTGGTGTTGAGAGGTTTATACCCCAACATTTTGGCGCCGTCTGTGGGAAACTTCACAAAAAGCATCTGTGTTCCGAGTAAACCAATGGCAAGAACAAGACGGACAGCGAGAGCTGGTACTACAGAACTAAGAACTCCACCACCACGCCCGCGGGGACGCCCTCCCACCCGGGGATGCAGGGCGGCAACGGTAAGAGGAAGATATCCAAGCGAGGGACACATAGCCAGTCCTTCCTCGGAAGAAGGTGCGGCCCGAGCTTCTCCGACAGGAGCTCAAGGCCCACCCGCACCCCAACAATTCACGATGCCTGATGGACGCATTGTCCGAACTAACGACCTTGGATTGATCGAGGTGCAGTTTGACAGGCTGCTAACAATCATCCAAGGGTGCCTGGGATCCAACAATGCTCCTCCACCACAAGCCACTCCGCCAGTGGTTACTCCTCCTCAGGCAGAGCCAGCATTGTCTAGGAACAGACAACGTCCAATCCAGCAGAGATTAGGAGATCAGCAACCCCAGGAGGATTTGCGAGATCTATTGGACAGGCGGGCCTCAGCCTCACAAATCCGAGGGGAAGGAAGCCATCAAATGAGGAGAGAGCACCAAAACGTGAACAATAGACACCCAGAAGTTCCACTCCCAGTGCCTCCGAGGGACAGGGATCAAGTGGCGGAAACAATTCCAAGAGCCCGCATGAACGAACTTCCCGCGGATGTGGCCATGCATCCGAGGACAGGGGAGATCATGACGGCAGACGAGATCTATGCCCAGCAAAAGGCTTTAGAAGCTCAGATTCTAAGCCTCGGACGTCTCGTAAAAGATCACGAGCAGATAACTACCAGCGCGCCCAATCCCCTATGTGACAGTATCATGAGGAGAAGGAGAGAAACAGGAATTCGGACCAAGTGATTCCAAACTTGGAGTACTACTATGGGGACGCCTGTCCCGTGGGTCACCTGACCCGCTTCAACAGCAAGATGGATTCCAAAGGGATGAGTGACAACACTAAAGCCCTCACTTTCTCGTCCACTCTCTTTGGAACTGCCATGGATTGGTACACCTCTTTGCCGAATAATTCGATACAGTCGTACGCGGATCTGTCTTCTAAATTCTTGGCTCGATTCAGCAAATCCAAGAGGAGAAAACGTACCATGGAGCATCTAGCAGGCATTATACAGGGAGAGCACGAGGATCTAAGGACTTTCTTGGATTGATTTCACACGGAGGTTCTTCGGGTTGAGCCACACAGTATTAAAGAACGGGTCCGACACCTGTATGCTAATACTCTCAACTCGGAACTCCGAAGAAAACTCTCAAGTCAAGAGGTAAGAAGCGAAAAGTACTTAGAAGATATCTGTGAGGAAGTGATGTATGGAGAAGATTACAGAAGGAATGTTCCAGTGAGAGCCAGCTCCAAGAAAGCGAAGGATCCGGTGAAGCAAGACCAACGCCCGGTAAAGTTTGATTCAAGAAGGGATCAAAGAGACAGAGGTTTTCACAGGGAGAGAAGTCCGCCAAGACGATATGCGGACTATACTCGGCTCAACAGACCAAGATCCGACATCTTGGCAACTATTGTTGAGAAGAAGCTGGATGTCCAATGGCCAAAGCCCCCTAACGGCGGCCGTAAGAGTAAGAACGCAAAACGCTATTGCAAGTTTCACAAGTGTCGTCGACACGAAACGGACGATTGCATTCAGTTGAAGACAGAAGTGGAACAGCTCATAAGGGATGGAAAATTGAAGGAGCATATCTATAAGGACGAACCTGTACGACAAGATAGAACAGAGCAAAGGAGAGAGGAGAGGATGACGGAACCACCGCCCCACTCATTGCCTTTGCCCCCTCCGCTAACCAGCTATCCGCCCCATCTGGACCAACGTTATCCGCCCCATCTGGACCAACGTTCTTACCGATATACTGACGATATCGAAATGGAAAATGCCCCATACAGCGGGGTGATCAACACTATTGCGGGAGGACCAACGGGGGGAGATAGCAGGAACGCAAGGGAGCGCACCGCGCAAAACCTCCGAAACAACGACCGAGCATATGCTAGTCCGGCAATTCCAGGCACTAACGCCATATCATTCGATGAAAGTGAAATTCCTCCTCCTACGGCAGGGGGAGAAGACATCGAAAACCCAAATGTCCCACTAGTGGTCTCATTGACCATTGCAACCTACCGAGTGAATAAGATCTTGGTTGACACTGGAAGTTCCTCGAACATCATTTCTAAGAGGACACTGGATCAGATGGCATTGGGTAGAGTCCGATATGGCAGAGTGCACACCTCCATATTAGGATTCGGAGGAGGAACTGTACGACCCCACGGAAGTATCATGTTACATGTTTCTCTCGGTACCTTTCCGGCAAGGGTGACACAAGAAGTCCGCTTCGTGGTGGTCGAACAAACTTTCGATTATACTGCCATCTTCGGACGCCCAGGTCTCAACCAGTTCCGAGCTGTTTCATCTACTCTCCACAACAAGATGAAGTTCCCAACGGCCTTCGGAGTCGGACAAGAGCTCGAAAATGTCAGAGAAGCTTGGGAATGTTATATCATGTCCACGAGAAGGGCGTCTGCGCCCGTGCTAACAGTCACCGTGACTCCCGACGCGCCCACTATCCTTCCACCCAGAAAGGAGGACTCACAAGTCGGCGTAGGAAGCCAGAAGGAAAAATTTCCTAGAACGACGCGAATTGAGCCTCATGAGACCCTTAAAGAGATCGGGATTATTGCTGGCAATCCCGAGAAGAAAACAAGGATCGGGACCGAAATGAATGTGGAAGTAGAGATGAAGCTCATCGCTTGCCTCCGAGAAAACAGCGATGTGTTCGACCTGGAGTACCGACGACCTGAAGGGGATCGACCCACGGGTTACAGTTCACCATCTGAACATGGATCCTTCGGTCAAATACATCCGACAGAAAAGGAAAGACTTTGGCCCCATCAAGGATGCCATCATATCCGCCGAAGTCGATCGACTCCTAAAGGCAGGACACATCGAGGAAGTCCGCTACTCTGACTGGGTTTGCAATGTTGTTCTGGTCGAAAAGTCGCCAGGCAAGTGGCGAATGTGTAATGACTTCACAAGGTTGAACAAGTTTTGCCCCAAGGATCCGTATCCATTGCCACGGATAGATCAACTGGTTGACTCTACCTCCGGATGTGCGCTACTGAGCTTCATGGACGCATACCAAGGCTTCTACCAAATTCGGATGGCCAAGGAGGACGTTAAGAAAACGGCCTTCTTCGCGGCAGGAGGAGTATACTGCTTCAAGGTGATGCCATTCGGACTGAAGAACGCGGGAGCCACCTACCAGCGACTGGTAAACCAAATGTTCAAAGACGAGATCGGGAAGACGATGGAAGTCTACGTAGACGACATGCTTGTTAAAAGTAAGACTGAGGAAGAGCATATTGAGCATCTCAACAACTGCTTTTTCATCCTGCAGAAGTATGGGATGAAACTGAATCCGGAAAAATGCACTTTCGGAGTGAAGGGAGGAAAATTCCTCGGATACATGGTCACGGAAAGGGGAATCAGCGCCAATCCCGAGAAAATCAAGGCGATCCTAGATCTGCCACACCCGAAAACCCTCAATGAGGTACAGCGGCTCATAGGAAGTCTCATGTCCTTAAGTCGTTTTATTTCCCGGTCAGCCGAGAAGAATCTTCCGTTCTTCAAAACCCTCCGGAAAGGAGAGAACTTTGTGTGGACCGCGGAATGTTCCGAGGCTTTCGAAAAGTTGAAAGAATACCTCCATTCCCCTCCACTGCTCTCTAAGCCCGTCGAAGGAGAACCACTCTACCTCTACCTAGCAATTACGGAAGAGGCAATGAGTTCCGTCCTAATACGGATTCAAGCTAACGAGCATTTGCCGATCTACTATCTTAGCAAAGCCCTTTCTGGGGCGGAGACAAGATACGTGAAGATCGAGAAACTCGCATACGCTTTAGTTTATACTGCCAGACGGTTAAAACCTTACTTTAAGTCTCACAAAATAGTGGTACTAACTACGGAACCTTTGAAACAGGTCCTAGGAAAGCCCGACCAATCTGGACAACTCTCTAAGTGGGCGATCGAGCTCAGCGAATACGACATTTGCTACCAGGCTCCGTCAGCCAAAAAGGCTCAGGTCCTCACCGACTTCTTAGCAGATTACCCAGAGAAGGATTCAGAGAAAGTCCCTGACAAACAAGTGTTCGAGTGCTTAATCACCAAACAATAGTCCGAAATCCAGCCCCTCCAAGGTTCAACCCAGAAAACCTTGAGGAAGCCCAGTTCATCAATCGGCCCCTCCCTTGGTCAGAGGGGGAAACTCGGGTCAACCAAATGTTTCTACTTGCTGATGATCCCAGATCCCGATTCGGACAAAGATCGTAACGAAAACCACTGGAGGGGATGAACCAGGAGCGGAACCTCAGCAGCTCGCAGGAGATCTCCAAATAAAAAAACATCCTTCCGATATTTGGACATTGGAAGTCGATGGTTCTTCCACTGGAAGAGTGGGAGGAATTGGAATCTACCTTAAGAGCTCATAGGCATGGAACTCGACTATGCGATTTCCTTGGATTTCAAAGTTACAAATAATGAGGTAGTATGAGGCACTTTTAATGGTCAAGCGACTAGCCAAGTCTCTCCAAGCCCGGAAGGTCAAAGCTTACACGGACTCACAGCTTGTCGAGGCCCAATTTTCAGGAAGTTTTGCCACAAAAGGTCCTTCGATGATCAAGTATCTTGAGCTACTCAAGAATGAGGCCAGCCACTTCGAGGAATTCACCTTGGAAAAGTTTGACAGAGTTTGGAACGAAAGAACTGATGCCTTGGCAAAATACGCATACGCTACAGCGGCTTTGGACAAAAGGAGAGTAATTCTGCTCACCATCACTGACTCATCCGTCATGGGTTCCAGTTCGGCGGTCATGATACTTGACATGGGGAGAAACTGGATGACTGACATTTTTAACTATCTCAAGGACGGATCTTTGCCGGCCGATCCGAAAGAATCGAGGAGTGTGCAGTGCCGAGCAAATAGATATTTTATAATGGGTGATGATCTGTACAAAAGATCTTTTTCCGGAACCCACCTGAGATGCTTGAACCCACAAGAAGCACAGACCGTGCTAGAAGAGATACACAACGGAAGCTGTGGGAGTCATTCCGGGGGGAGGACCCTCGCCCAGAAAATCATACGACAAGGCTATTATTGGCCCACCATCGGTAAAGATTCCGCCGACCACGCCCGGAGATGTCAGGATTGCCAATATTACGTAAATATCCCACATCGTCCGACGAACCCTATGATTCCGTCAGTCATAGCGTGTCCGTTCGATCAGTGGGGTATCGACATTGTCGGACCATTTCCGAGGGGTACCCAGCAGAAAAAATTTCTTATTGTGGCTGTGGAGTACTTTACCAAATGGGTAGAAGCCGAGGCTGTTGCGACCATTACAGAGAGTCGAGTGCGGACCTTTATCTGGAAGAATATCATCTGTCGCTTTGGCCTGCCCAGGATTCTCGTCTCGGACAATGGTGCCCAATTCTCAGGACATAGGCTCAAGGAATGGCTTGCGTCCTTCAAAATCGAGCAACGATTTACATCTGTTGGATACCCGCAAGCCAATGGACAGGCTGAGTCCACAAACAAAACAATAGTCAAGATCCTCGAGAAGCGGTTGAGAACTTCGCAAGAAAGCTGGGCGGACGACCTGGAAGGCGTGCTATGGGCGCATCGCACCACTGCACGGACTGCGACCAAAGAAACTCCTTTCTCCTTGGTGTATGGTTCAGAGGCAGTCATACCATCCGAGATTGCTGTAGAGACTTTGAGGATCCAAGAGTTTGAAGACAAGGCAAATCGAGAAGCTCGGATATTCGAGCTGGACGTGTTTGAACAGAAAAGGTCGGATGCACTGGCGAACATCCTTAGGTATCAGGCAACCGCCGCCCGAGCCTACAACAGGAACGTTCATGCGGCAAACTTGCAAGTCGGGGACCTAGTGCTCCGACGGGCCGACATTTTGAGCAATGTTGGAAAACTCAAGCCCAAGTGGGAAGGACCCTACAAGATTATTGGGGCCAAAGTAAATGGCAGTTATGTATTAGAAGATGAGAACGGACATCTCCTCAGGCGTCCGTGGAATGCTAGAAACCTCCAGAAGTTCTATGCTTGAAGAAAATGCTGAGCTCCATCATGTCGATTGATCATTTCAATATCAACCATTTGTTACGGAACTCCGCGATTCTGCTTCTTTTTTGATCCTTTTGTCATTGGCCATAGCGCCCCCAAGTTGTAGTTGAATTTCCGCCAAATCAATACAACCTCTATCTTTCGATTTCTAATGTTCGATTAGCTAAAAAGAAAGCAAGAGATTTCATTCATACAGAGACGAATTACACTTAATATTGTCTGTACAATTTGCAATCTCAGACCGATATCCGACCTACGGACGCTACGAGAAAAAGGCAGAAAATGTCTCTGGAGATATGTCATCTCCCAGCAAAGATCGTTCCCCGTAGAAAAAAGCTTCCTCCGTGTCAAAGCGAAAAGGTTTGGTTCTACCTGCGCACAAGAAAACGGTTAAGCATGCCGGAATCCTACAGGATACCCCCGGAACATGGAATGCAAGCCCTGTATCCGGGGAGAACAAAGTGCAGACAGGAAGAGATTTCCGCCTCGCCGGCTTTAAAGACTCAAACTCTCTTGAAATTCGGAAACCATTTCCAATATAAGAGAGATTTGAGCCATTAAAGTGGGGATGGAAGAAAGTAGAGGAGACGGGCGGATATACATTCAAACTGAGATCTAAGCTTTTTGGTGACTGATCTTCAACAATTTTCCCCTCTAGACCCACTCCACTCTCGAACTTAGAATAAACGCCGACTAGAGAGTGGACGGGAGGCAAGAGGGGGAAACTATTCAAGAAACCGTCTTTTTGCTGTTGAGTAGATTTGGAAAGTGGAAGTTGGATTTGCACGACCAAGGCCAAGAGGGATCCGCAGTATTTATAGAAGTGGCGAACCAATGGGTGTCCGACACGTCAAAACTTCGACGTCGACAATGGGCTTAAACTATTCATTTGGGCTGAACAGTGTTGGGCCAGACAGGTTTACCCAATCAAGCCTAAACAAGCCCATCAACTATGTTCGAGTCTCTTAGCCATTTTTTGCAAAAAATATATGCGTCAGTACCATCCGACGAGGTCTGCAAAAAGGAAAAGATGGAGATTCCATCCGAGGAAAAATAGTTCGAATCTTATAAACGAAATTATCCGAACATTTACATAATAGAGGAACAATATGAAAAGGTCCGAAGAAAAGTACATGCATCCACGGGGCATACCCCGCCTTGCTCCCTCACCAGACCCCGGAAGTCGAGCCTTGGGATTCCGAGCCTCCTCCTAGGACCTGACGAGCTCGCTGTTGCGCACGGATCCTCATGCGGATCAGCCTCAGCGTCCGCTCCCTCTCCTCCTCAACCAATCTCCTAGCTATCCCTGGACATTGAGGGGCATCGCCTTCGAAATCCAGGACAATAGGGTCTTTTGCGGTGCCTCTACCCGGATAGATGGGCGGATGCATGTGCCCGCAAGCACAGTTCACCCAGTGACTATACTCTTCATCGCCCGATTCTGACATTCTAAAGAACACTGACTTCCGCTGGATAATAAAGTGGATAAAACGCAAGAAAGAGTGAGGGAAGGTACAACAGTGAAAAAGGAGAATTACCACACCCTTATTTATAGTGGCAACGAGTCTTTCAGATCTCGCCATCTGTCGATCATCCGACGACTAAGAAGATGAAAAGACGTAGTCATAATGACTATTTCACTGTTTCACCTTCCTCCTTCTAGAAGAATCTCGCATCCCAAGGGGCGAACAGTCCGAGCATCGGAAAGATGATGGTCTGATTTCTACATCAGATACCATCTCCAGCGGTCCGTGCTCTTAAGAGATGGGTAATTTATAATAACTCAGCTTATGAGCAACAGATAAAGAAAGGAACGAAGAAGAGAGCAAGTAAACGTTTGGAAGCATAGGAGGTTCATCTCCTCGGATAAAATACGAAACATTGTTATAATATGAAAGGACATTCCGAGTTATTAAACGATTCAAATCCAACAGCAAAATTCAGCAAATACAAATTTCTAGCGGGGCATACCCCAGACTTCTCATTCGGGCCCTGTCTGGCTTGGACCAGCTTCCTCAGGTTCAGGCCGATTGGTGGCTTCCGCCGCAAGACCTTGAGCGTGGGCAAACAAGTCGAAATCAGCGGGGAGGTCAAGAACGCGGGCAGGCAGGGCAAACCACTTTTGCAGGAAAGCTCGATAATCGTTAAAGGGTACAAGGCCCACTTTTAGAAGAGCTTCCGGGACGAACCTAGGAAGGAAAGGCCCGCCGTTCTGGATCTCAATCTCGCCTTCTTCGGTGACCAGTTCCACGAATTCACATGCAGCCAACTGCTCGTCCGAGACACTATCGACGGGCACTTCGACACCGTTCGCATCCGCAGAGGGGATTAATCCCTCCGCCTTCCAGTCAAAGTCTGGTGGAAGAAGTCCCTTGGACTGCAGCTGTCCGATCGCGGACACAAACCCATCCAGTCGGGAGGCATCCGACTTGTCCGACATCAGGAACTTGAAAGAAGCAGACCTCAAGAAGTCATGGCCGGCGTAAAGACGGACATATTGGAGGCCACCGACCAGGAAGTTCTTAAAATCCAGGAAAGCCTGCATCGCCTTATCGACGAATCTCTCCTGGTGGTCGAGTTCCGCCTTAACTTTCTCCCAACTGGTCTTCAGCTTGTGGAAGTTCACCTCTTTCTCCTTCAGCTTCATCTCCAGCTGCTTCGCTTTTTCCGCCTCATCCGCGGATGTGGACACAGCCTTATGAAGATCCTCTTCAATGGTGGCCCGTTCACTGGCCTTCCACTGCATGGCCTTGATGAAACACCCGAGTAGATACAAGTTATATTTATATCACATTAAGAACAAAACAGGTAAACCAAGGACAGATTACTTACCCGCTGGTATAGAGCATCCAGCCCGCCAACCTGCTCCATTTCTGGGAGTCCGCAAGCACGCTCGTATTCCTTATCCAGAGCAGCCTGGTCCACAGGAAGGACGGACAATCGCCTCTTCGCGATGGCAGAGCCTCCGAGCTTGCCGCCCTTTTTTGCCCCGAGATGATGGCGTCCCGCATAAGCACGTCTTGGGTTGGAGCTCGAGTGTTGGCAGTGGCGCTCCGCGTAGCAGGAGCCTTACCCTTATCAGGCACCGCCAGGGCCTGGGAGTCTTCACCAGCCTTGCTCCGCCTTTCTTCTTCAGCGGCAAACACAGCAGCATTTTTCGGATCCGGCATGGGCAGACCCGTGGAAGTGTTAATGATCTTGGTCCTTTGCCCAGCCGCGACCTCCAAAGCTTGTTCCTCTCGCAACCTCTTCTTCTCCGAGTCGACGTGATGTAGTCAAACAAGTGAGTACAATAAACCAAGGCGTTAGAACAGTGGTTAAAGAAGAATTATCGAATTATGGAAACTTGTAATCAAAATAGAGTATATTGAGGAAGAAAAGATGCCGAGTCTCCATCAACGAATTCTTCAAGTCATCTTCCTCCCACATCTACCTCACGGTCGGTCCAAAGGTAGGGAAGTGGATGACAGATTAATTCGTGAAACGGATAAGTAGGTGGGTCATACTTTTTGTGGATTGCCGCCACCCACGGAGCCACATTCTTTGGAAGAGGGCGCCAGTCCGGGATGCTCTCCCTCAGAAACTTTATGGGCAGTCCCCATCGCTCGCGCCTCTCGGACTCCCTGGTTTCAGAGCCATGCGATAAAATGTACTTGTCCCACCACTTCGACGACCCAACGAAATGGAGTCACAAATGAAGTTATAAGGTTTCCTATTCGTAAGGTATAGAAAAGGGATTCCCGGACTAAAGGAAACGTGAAAAGTCACTGAAGTTCTCTAAGTTTACGAGCTGCCCTTTCTTCTTGCAAAAAACGACGAAGCAAATAAGATTACCCAAGGATTTCGGGATAACCTGACTCGGACCAATCCCAATGTGATTTAGGATGTGCTTCAACTCCGTTGCGATGGGTACCTTCCACCCGCAAGCAAAAGCTACCTCATGCACGCACATATACCGTGGCGGGTTGTAAAAGGCGTGACTGGCTCGGGAACCATGATTTCTACGGAGTCAGGGATCTCCCACTTCCGCCTCCACTCGGGGATGTCCTCCGCCCTAACCCTGGATGGACACGTAGGAAGAAGCCCGTCCGTGTTTAATTCTCCAAATCGGTCCACTATGGTAACAATGACGCAGGACGGGAACTTGATTTGGCGCTTTGCACCACGACCTTCGATTAATTGAAGATTGGACTGAACGGGCGCAGCAGGATGTAATGCAATCCGCCGACTGGATCGTCTAGAGGGACGAGTGACAGGAGATCCTTCTCCTTCTTCCTCCTCGCCCTCACCTTCCCCTTCCTCACCATCTCCTTCGTCCTCGAGGACACCTTCGGGTCTTTCGGATGTGCTTGGCTTGGACGGACCTGCTTCTACCAGAACACGGTCCTCCACTCCGGCCTCGAACATCTCCACGTCATCAGCCTCATGCCCGTTGTCGCCTGCCTGTTCAAGTTGAAGCGCATTCGGATCTATAGGCCCTCCCACACCGCCTATAGTCCGAGATTGGACCAACGTTCTCGCCTCATCAACACCGCCTTCGACCACTGGCCTGACCGTCGGAGGATTAACTATTTCATGGGTTCCGTGCCTAGCGTCGGAATCTCTGGAAGAAAGGACATCCACGAGATAGTCTCCTACGGACACGTTCACGTCCACGGATGCATCGCCCGAACCTACTCCATCCTGATAATCCAGCACCTCGTGAACATTTTGACTATCGCTCCCGGACATCCTAGGGCAGAAGGAAACGGATCAGAAATGATGATTGTTATTGTCCGAGGGTTCATTTATATGTCTTATTAAGTCCAGAGGTCCGCGAAAAAGTTCAAACCCTAGGATTCTCTATGCACAGAAGGACAGGGACCCCAAGACCCCGGCACGCGCAGCTGTGCCATTGGCACCACGATCTGCCCCTTATGGCACGATGACGAAAGAAACAATTTATGGGCAAATACCACAACCAACACTGATTTACAAGTAAACATGCATTGTCAAGACAGGTTGTGTCGGACGGGACTTATCAAATAAGAATACAAGGCATCAATGAGGAAAATTGGCATATTATGAGCATGCAGCAGAAACACATCAACTATCGTCTAAACCAAAGATATCGTAAGAGCCAATTACTGAAGACAGCCACAATTACGGAAGCAGCAAGGGAAGCTACACTAGACATGCAATAGGCGTATAGCGAATACTGGCAACTTAAACAAGGCCAAAGGAGGGTACTTACTTGCTAATATTCAAACAGGGAAGCTCCACGGATGATCGAACTTGGGTAATTTACCGAGGTTACAGATCTCAGCTTGATGGCCCAAAAGTCTTACAAGTCCCAGTTGCTCGGATCGACCTTGCGTTGTTTGAATTGCTTAAGGATTGCTCTGAGTTTCAAGATTGCTAAAAGTGTGAAAATGACTGATGGGCTGACTATTGATAAGGGCAATATGGGATAGCCAAGAGTCACGTTGCTTGGATTTGAATCCCAGCCGTTGATCCTCTCCAATCCAAGGGTTGTACCGCTTCGCGAGTGGATGGTCACAAGACGTTGCATTTAATCTTTGTCGATGACGCGTCACATCAATCGGACTGGGAACCCCAACCGTTGATGTCGTCCTGATCCAACGGTCACGTCCCTTTACTCGGGATCTTTCTCCCGTGGGCCGAACGGACAACCTATTGGGCCTCTTGGGCTTACGAAGAGGACAAATTCAACAATCGGCCCAACGAGCGACTTCCAGATACTCGTCAGATCCTAACCGCATTTCGGACACATATATCTCGGATACAAATACCTATTCCTCTACAGTCCCAGTTATGTGATAACTCGGATCAGTAGCGAAAGGGGGAAAGATATATTGAATCCTTGAGTGCACGGACGACGGATCACGACAAAAAGGATTTCTTCCTTTTTCTCTCTTAATTAACGATTCGGACGCGCTCCACAGACACGACTGATCCCTCATAGTTACCAACTATCTTCTACTAAGATACTTGAAAACTGGGGGGACATATGTTGATACGGAAATATGTCCAATCCGTTAAGGGCGCCATAGAGCGTGTCCTAAAGCGCATCACCTTAACTAGCAATCCAAGATCGGTCCGACCTCACATGGTCTGCCCAAAGTGAATCGACCAGTACACTGAAGTCACTACATCCCCACAGCTAGTCCGAGCTGGCTAAGGAAAGGACTTCCAAACCTGACCATGTCAGTACAGAGATGCCTAACGGACCGTACGAGAGAATGTCGGACGCCACCATTACTTTAAGACCAAACGTATATAACAGAACCACTGAGATACTTCCGTGAGACTCTTGGCTCGGACATCCAGAGTCACCCAAGGGCAGATCAACCAAGCAGACGGATCTGTCCGAGGGACCAACACGGACCCAACAAAGTGAACAAGATTCTCGGAGGAAAAGGTCCAAACTACCCTCCCAGGCCCACTTATCGGTATTGGACTACTGTTTACTAATGGGCCATGGGCCAAAGGTAGCACTGGTGTCCAAATCTGGATCGTACACTTGGCATCACCTTTTGAGCTACCTCATGAGTATATGATAACTATAAATACAGCACAAGGTCCAAGACCTTAAGGTAAGTGAGAGGTCGAAAAGCGAGACCAAAGTGATATCCATTATACCTTTCCTATTACCATTGCATTGAGAGATACCACCTCTCCTTTGAGTGAAGCCTTTTACCGGATTGACCTTGGCAATCCGGGTAACCCATTCTAACCCCCCCCCCCCCCCACTTAGTCCTGTCAGGTGCTCTTTCTCGGACAACCCTCTTATCGGACTTCAAGTTGGAGGCGGAGCTTGGATTAGGTAACTTTCAGTGGTAGTGTTGGTGTTGAGAGGTTTATACCCCAACAAAGATAATTACAACTTGCAAACTCAATTCGAGAAATATACCGCACTACATGGGGAGAAACTATAATAAATGAGTGATTCAAGCTTAGGAACTCAATTAGAAGGTATATAAAAATGAGATGATTAGAATTTGGAAACTCAATTTGAATGGCAAATCATCTATAATAATGAGATAAATCTACTTTAAACTTAATTTGAATGTCAAACCAATTATAAGAATGCGATTATTAAAACTTGAATACTTGGTTTGAAGGTAAACTCATCCTTGAGAATTGGATAGTTCCAACTTGGAAACTCAACTTCAAGGTAAAATGCAAACAAACATTGGAAGAACGACGCAATTCCAGTCAATTTGAAGAGTAAACTACAATGAGATCATTTCAACTTGGAAATTGAATTCAAATGTTAAACTCAACTTTAAGAATGGAATAATTCTTAATCAAGAACTCCATTTGAAATGCAAAACAACTCTATAACTTTATCTTGGGAACTCTAATGGAAGGATAAACCATGCTATTTAGAAAATAATATAAAAATGAGATAATTCTGACTTAGTAACTTTATTTGAATCGTAAACATATTCTATGAATGAGTTTAGTCAAACTTGAAAACTCTATTAGAAGTGTAAACCATATTATATGGAGAAATATAATACTCTAAAAATGTGATAATTCTATTTGAGAACTTGGTCTGGAAGGTAAACAAACTCTAACATTGTGATAGTTACAAATTGGAACTATATTTGAATTGGTAGGATAAACTCAACTTTAAGAATGTGATAAGTCTAACTTGGAAACCAACGTTGATGTGTTTACAAGTAGATGTTTAACCATATTTGGGGGGTAGTGTCATATTTTCTTTATTAAATTATACTCCATATATTAATTTACTTGATTTCAAAAGAATTTTATGTCGTGGCACCGCCATGGGTTGTAAAAACTACATCCCCGGCTCCGGCCAGATACTCTATAGGCGGGGAAACTCTCTTCGATCTTCTCAATTTTTCTTGATTTCCATAACTGGGGAGGGGGGGATTTGTAACATGTGAAATTATGTTTGTAGAATAATAATATTTGTGTGTGTGGTGGGGCGACCACATATCACCGAAGGGGTTGTTTGGGAACCAACCTTATTGATTGCCACGTACATTTTTATATTTTATTTTGGTTTGGGTTTGAGGGATACAATAATTTTTTTGAACATGTACCTGTTACTAATTAACAGGCCAGGTACGATAGGATCCCATATAAAATATATGTTATTCAACTGGTCGGGTCTCTAACGGGTTAAGGTTGGATCCTACTCATTTCAAAGCATATCCTTCATGATGAGCCGTATTTTTATTTTCGATAGTTAGCTTAAAAAAGATTGAATGATATAGTAGTGGATGAAGGACTCTGACACCACAACCAACGTTGTTTACAAGTAAGTTTGACTATCTTATTTTCTCGATTAATTTATTTTATCCTTCATTTTCTCTTTATTATTAAAAGTAAACTATACCGTGGCATCGCGACGGGTTAGTACTAGTAAATGTGTAATGCTGATAGTATATGTATTAAAATTTGTGCCAAGTAATCAGGGGCGGAGCGAGGATTACAAACCACCTAGTGTGCATCAATTTAGGAAAAAATTAGTAAAGAGAGGAATTTTTTTTTTATTATTGCTAATGGAAACATACAAAAAAGATATAAGTTTACCAAGATTCTACTAAATAAATGTATTAGAATTAAAGAATAAGATCATTTTATACTGATAGGGTAGTGCAAAAAGTAAAAATATTAAAGCATGATACACTAATTTTTTTTTTTTAAAGGGTAGGGCAAGTGCCTACACTACAACTCCGCCCCTGCGAGTAATGCATTAAAGTGCGGTTCTTGTAAATTCCGTGAAGCCATGAGAGTCCATTTCAAAAGTTCAATTAAATGGCGGGGAAATATGCTACGTGATCAAGTGGTTCGACGTGGCTACAAATTTGTGAGCGCGTCCACTCTCACGGTTCTCACTTGTCCTCATCTCCACCAAACCTTTTTTTCCCAATTCCTAACATTCAGTATTTCCTCTCTTCTCTTCTTCTTCTTCTTCACTTCCTTCCATTTAACAATTTTTACAAACATATCACAGATACTCTTTCATCAAAACAGATAGAAAAAACACACACAACCAATTCGTCACACATTCACAACCAGAGATGTGGCGGTGCGTGTCCCGTGGCCTTCGCAACAAATCCAGATCCGCAGCCGAATCCCTCCGTAGCCGCCTATTCTCCACCCAATCTGTATGATTAGTCTCGATTTCTCTTCACTCGATTAGGCTTTCGTGTTTTTCCCCTCTAATTAGCTTTATGTATTCGTTGTTGTTTGCGTTTGATAGAATGGGGGATCGTATACGGTGGTGGACCACACCTACGATGCGGTGGTGGTCGGAGCAGGAGGCGCTGGTCTCAGGGCGGCGATCGGGTTGTCCGAGCATGGATTCAATACTGCTTGCATTACCAAGCTTTTTCCTACTCGCTCGCATACAGTTGCTGCACAGGTAATTTGATTTTTGAAAATTTATTTTGTAACCTAATTCATTTCTAGTTCTGCTTCATAATTTAATTGTTGCTTTCTTATTCCTGGATTATGGACTTGTTTGTTGTGAATTGTGAGCTCGATCAGTTGTTAACAGTTAGTTTAGTTTATGTTATTGGTACCCCAATTCCTGGTTTGGATTTCTACTACTAGCACTAGGTCAAAGTAGTGACTTGGTGGAATTTGAAGGAAGAAGTTTAGTTTAGTGTTTGTCGTTTTGGCTTATGCTGTTTGCTTCTCTACTTCGTAGAGCCTAAGCTAACTGCGATAGTTAGACACTTGCATGCCTTTCTGACCAGATATTATTACTTTTTTTTTCGTTTGCCTCGTCGGCAATATCTAATCTTGCTCTCTACTAATTTTTACTATTTTACTTCTCTAAAAAGTAAAAACGTTCCGGGGCTGTCGCTGTTGTTTGGTGCAGTTGATAAGAGTTGCCTTAATATCCTATTGATGCTGATGAATGCAGAATTGCTTACTCCAAATTAACACTACTCATGCAAAATGCATTATATGAAAATTTTGAGTTCTAGATATTAAATTCCTATAGCTCAATAAAATATTCATCAACTACCAATGATGTTGATTGCGTTTTAGATTTCTATTTTGCAACTCTTTTCTCCAAAAGGAGGATTTTTTAACTTCCCTCAAAAGAACACATTTGGATACTTATACTTTCTGACTGATTAAACACCAGACATTGAACTTTAATCAGTTGAGCTGAATTCATATTTTTTCTTAATCCCTTATAGTCAAATCAGAAAAATCTAGATTATCTCACTTTTTAATTCTTCAACTGAAAGAAACATGTGGTTTGTATATTATTTAATTGGCCTGGACTTCTTTCACCTGTTGTCTCTTTAGTGTATTCAGTTGAATTTACTCTTCTGATAATTTGCCAATACTTATATGATTCAAGAACTACCGACTCTTCCACTACTGGAAAGGTGTCTTGATCCTTGATTATGCCAATTGAAAATCTGCTCTTTGGAGTCACGTCTAAGACAAATGATTCTACAGTTGAGCTAGATGCTTAATAGTATTTATCCTCTTGGATGCTGAATGCAGGGTGGTATAAATGCTGCTTTAGGAAATATGACAGAGGATGATTGGAGGTGGCACATGTACGATACAGTAAAGGGAAGCGATTGGCTAGGTATGGTAGTCTCCCATGATCTCAGAACCGGTTTCTGCATCTGAAATTTTAGGTCCAGCCTGTGCTTGGATACTTGAGAATATTTGAGACCTTAGTGTTCTCTGTTTGAAACATAATGATGAATAGAAAATACAGGGGTCTAACTTGGAGATGAATATAGATCATTGAAACATAATTGAAATGTATTGCCATAAGCTCATGCATGTCTGTCAGCTGTCAAGAACTGGTAGGCTAGTTGTTAATCTTCCACTTGTTTAAGTAGGAGGTCACAAGTTGAAGTGCATTCAACAAATCCAGGTCTCCCGACTGTAATCATAAATTCTCTCTCTTCAGCAAGCCTTTCTGGAACTAGATTTGAACTACTTTTGACTTGCAAATGTTCTTCTGATAGCATCATTATACTCCATATTCTGTTGATGCGGGTCTGGGATTGCATTTGATATATCAAGTAATACTTCTAATAGATAATAGCTACGAACTGATATTGTGTTACTTATTATTCTGCTGGGGCGTCAAATTGTTCCAGGTGACCAGGATGCCATTCAGTATATGTGCAGGGAAGCACCAAAAGCAGTCATTGAGTTAGAAAATTATGGCTTACCATTTTCACGAACTGAAGATGGGAGGATATATCAACGTGCTTTTGGTGGTCAAAGCTTGAATTTTGGGAAAGGTATGTTTAGAGTCATAGCTGAAATATGTGCTTTCATGCCTGCACCCTTATTCCCTGCCTGATCACAATCCCTATTTTTTGCAGGTGGCCAAGCTTATCGTTGTGCATGTGCTGCTGATCGAACTGGACATGCTTTATTGCACACTCTATATGGCCAGGCAATGAAACACAACACCCAATTTTTCGTGGAATACTTCGCCCTCGATTTAATCATGGGCAAAGATGGTAGGTTAAAATTTGCGACCCACTAGTACATTTGTCCTGTCCTTACCTTTTATCCATCACTTGGTGCAACTATGTGTGCTTCTTTGGCCATTTATTGTACCTATTCTGCTAATCTGATTTCTTCTATGTGCTATACTGAATCAAAATAGATTAGTGCAACTTTATACGGACTTTTAACAAACAATAAAACTACATTCTGAAGTCTCTCCAATTTTATGCTAAATACCTGCTCACCTTTTGTGCTACCAGGCAGCTGCCAAGGTGTAATTGCCTTAAATATGGAGGATGGAACCCTGCACCGCTTCGGTTCTGCATCCACGATTCTTGCTACTGGGGTAATCATGCACTGTTAATACATGTTTAGGTTTGAAGGACTGATGGATCCATCATCTCATACTTGCATGTCATCACCCTAAAAAAGAGTTGCTTATCGTGATACTATTTCAGGGTTACGGCAGAGCATACTTTTCTGCAACCTCTGCTCACACTTGCACTGGAGATGGTGGTGCAATGGTTGCACGTGCTGGCTTGCCACTCGAGGTTGATTAATGTTAAAACTCAGATCCATCTTAATTGCAATTCATCTATTTCCAGCGGAAGCATCATTTAAACAACTTAATTTATTCGTAAATTTCATGGATTTGTCTTGCAGGATCTTGAATTTGTCCAGTTTCATCCGACGGGCATATATGGTGCTGGGTGTCTCATCACTGAAGGTTTGTGCATTATTATTTCTCCTTCGAAAGTTCAAATATTTAAGAAATATCTTCCTTGTATATTTCTAATGCTTATTACTTGCTGATTTACCATATCAGGATCTCGAGGTGAAGGTGGTATCCTTAGGAATAGTGAAGGTGAAAGATTCATGGAACGTTATGCCCCAACTGCTAAGGATCTTGCATCCAGAGATGTCGTGTCAAGATCTATGACAATGGAGATCCGAGAAGGACGTGGTGTCGGTATGTAATTTTTTCACTACGATTGTGAATGCGTTTATGCTTCTCAACTCACTTCTATATATGTTCCGTTCTTTTTTTGTTGGCTCCGACCTCTGTGATATGCTTGACATGCTCATGAATTAATCTCGTATTAATGATCCCTTTCTTTTTTGGTTGAATGACTTTTTTTTTTTTTTTTGTTGGCATCTTCTTTTCCTTATATTGCCTTTTGTTTTTCATTTGAGTGGAGTGGTGCCGACCTAGTGGGTCAGTGGTAAACATGTGTTGGAAAGAATGTCCCTTGGCTTCCTCTAATTTAATCAGCTATCTTCCATGTTCTGCTTTCGTTCTCCATTTGAAATGCATCTGGTTTTGTATCCATTTGAAGTCCATTGTTATCTGTAGCATGCTTTCATCTGTATTCTTGATGTTAAACAGGGCCGATGAAGGATCACATCTACTTACACTTGAATCACTTGCCCCCGGAGGTCCTTAAGGAGAGACTTCCTGGAATATCTGAAACTGCGGCTATTTTTGCTGGTGTGGATGTCACAAAGGAGCCAATCCCTGTTTTACCCACTGTGCACTACAACATGGGCGGAATTCCCACCAATCACCACGGAGAGGTATAATTCACAGCCACAGATTGGGTAATAATTGTGGGGGAAAAAACTCTACTTTTTCTTAAATTGGTTGTTCATGTGAAGGTGGTTACCATCAATGGTGATAATCCTGATACTGTGATCCCCGGACTATTTGCTGCTGGAGAAGCCTCCTGTGCCTCAGTGCACGGAGCAAATAGACTTGGGGCGAATTCCCTTCTTGATATTGTCGTTTTTGGACGGGCTTGTGCTAACAGGGTAGCTGAGATCCAAAAGCCAGGTGAAGAATTGTTTCATAATTACATTATCAGTTAACTTTTTTGTCTGTTGGTTGCAGTTTTCAGATATATTCGCTGGCAATTGCAGGTGAGAAACAAAAGCCACTAGAAAATGATGCTGGTGAAAAGACTATCGCATGGTTGGATAAGCTTAGGAATTCAAATGGTTCCCTTCCCACCTCAAAAGTCCGTTTGAACATGCAACGTGTAATGCAAAACAATGCTGCTGTCTTCAGGACACAGGAAACATTGGAGGAAGGTAAGACAATAAAAAGACCATCTTCGATTTCACTTATAATAGCTTTCTGATTCACCACTCTTTAATTCTTTACCCCTTGTCTTTTAGGCTGTCAGTTGATTGATAAAACATGGGAGAGTTTCCATGATGTCAAGTTGAAGGACAGAAGCTTGATATGGTATTATTATTATATCCGACTCAAATCTTTGTTGGACCATAGTATGTTATGTGTTTGGCTCATCTGTTCCCATTTTTTGTTTTTGTAGGAACTCAGACTTGATCGAGACCATTGAGTTGGAGAACCTTTTAATTAATGCTTGCATCACCATGCACTCAGCTGAAGCCAGGAAAGAAAGCAGGGGAGCTCATGCGCGTGAAGATTTTACGGTTTGTTCTAATCCCCTCATGTAGTTGGTTCCCCATCTTATCTCTGCTGTTTCATTGAATCAATTGTTTGCCTTTCCAGACAAGAGACGACCAGAACTGGATGAAACATACATTAGGGTAAGCTTTCTGTGTCAGTTATCCCTACCCTTGTTAATGCACAGTATATGGTTTAAATGGAAAAGTTATTCCGTGAGAGAGTGTAATTCCGCATGCTACATGGAAATTGAGGATGTCTTTCTCTTGTCTGCAGATACTGGGAGAATGAGAAAGTTCGGTTGGACTACAGACCAGTCCACATGCATACACTTGATGATGAAGTTGAATCATTCCCTCCCAAGGCCCGTGTGTATTAGTGTAGGCAGCCCGAGATATTGATACTTGTTCATGGTATAATAAATTGAAACAAACCAATAAGAAGGCAAACATTTTGACAATTTGCAGCGTACATCGTCTCCGATTCGGTGCAACATCAAGTGTTTATAAACAGAGAAAAATACAAAGGGTGCAGGTTTTTGTGCCTTCGTTAGTAGTTATATTCAAGATTTTATCGTGTTGTATATTGGTTGGTTGGTTTTTGCATTGAGTTAGTTCTGTGGATGCATTGTTTCTTCCATTGAGCTTATTCACTACAGCAGATCAGCAGAAGAGTTTTTGCTTTACCCAGATACTTCCCCGTCCTTTTTTTGTGTCCATAAATCTAATCACTTTTAACTTTCATTAATCTATCATAACACCTTTCTACGAGAATTGAAATTATAACCTCTAGGTTATGGCACCTCAGTCTAACCAAATGAGTTAGGTCTCATTGGCAATCACTTTTACTTTCTAATCCATCTACTACTACCTCCGTTCCGGAGAACTTCAGACATTACGGTTAGAGTACAGTTTTATGCGAAAATTTAAAGTAGTGATAGAATATAGAAAAGGTGGGGAAAAGTGTACTTTTAGTGGAAAAATGTGTAATTTAAGTGTAAAGTTAAGATTGTTTATTATTTGTTGTATGTGGGGTAGCTTCCTTTTTTGATAATGTATGAAGTTCTGTGAGAAGTCGAAAAATGGTAAATGTATAAAGTTCTGGGGGACGGAGGGAATGTGACGCCCTATCACCTTCATAAATAGTCACCGACAGTAAAATATATTTAAGACGCGCGGAAGCTTTAAACAGAAGTACTTTGACCACATTTACATATGCATGCCTGCAAAATACATTTTCACATGCTTAGTGTAAAACAGCTAATAAGTATCAACTAAGCACACATTTTATTGACTTAAACATTACCAACATGCGGAAGCTTTAAAACATACGAGTGTCACACACATTACACAAGTCTGTCAGCAAGACATATATTTACATATATGAGGAGTCAGTCCTCTTACTATAAAACCCAAAATATGCTCTTATATGATATGCAGATGACGAGCCGAGGGAGAAGGATTGTAAACTAGCCGGCCGACCTTGGATACATGACTTTAACTTCTACTCAGCTAAATTCTTTCCTTTGACCTTTTCTTCAAGAACTATAAAAAAAACATCGGAATTGGGTTGAGTTGCGGCTCAGTAAGTATAATCAGTAACAGGTCATTTAATAACCCGTAAAAATAACCGGTAACAAGCCATTTAACGACAATAAGCATATGTCGGAACCACAATTCGAGTCACTCAGATTCATTATCACTTAGAACACATGACCTTCAGATATTTCACAATTTCCAACACGTCAGTTTACAAAATTCACATATATATAATAATAATGCACGTGCTTAGTCATTTTCTTTGTCCACTACGGCTCTGTTACGACCAGGAGTAATTCGTGATCACGATAACAGATTCATACAGAGTCCAGCCGTACCTGGAATTTCATATTTCATATAGAGTCCAGCCGTACCTGGAATTCTATATTTCATACAGAGTCCATCCAGTGATGGATATTCAGAGTCCAGCCAGTGTTGGATATCCAGACAAGCTGAAAAACACATGACTCAAGGTCGTCAACAGCCATAACAGAATCCTCTTATCTCTTATGAATGCAATTCACATAATCATATATACATACATATATATATTCGGCTAAAACTTTATCAGAGAACAATTATATTTTCAGACGGCAGCACATATCCCATCCGTACATGGGAACAATTCAGCAACACACATGTCCCATCCGTACATGGTACATGGGTACAATTGATTCATATCAACAAATTGAGCCATATAATTCACATCTGCATAGCCCGTACGCTAGCACCATAGCAATAATTTCAAATCACACATATTTGTCAAACAACAAGTTACCAAAATTACTTACAAAAATACTAAATAACGAGTTACTAAAAACACTTACAATTCAACCGTCTAAAAGTATTATTAGCGTTAATTGTACTATCTTTTCGCAATAAATTACCTGTAAAACGTATATTTACACCGGCTTTAAATATGATAATAATAAATTTCGAATTTAATTGCTAAACATTAAAACCATACCGTGAGAGAATCGAAAATCTATTGGGTTGAGAATTAGTACTATTTTGCCATCACTTTGCTATAATTGCGTAATAGCTTTTGATGATAAAAATCATCCATAGGTACCAAGTCAAGGTGCTGGTGGTGTGTGAGAGTAGTGGTGACTGCCTAGTGTGTGAAGTCGAGAGAAATTTAATCACTTATACAAGACTTCATAATGAAATAACATAACATATAAATGAAACAACTGAAGTAATGTAAATGGCGGTGGATGAGTAGTAATCCTAATTAAGGAAGCGAATGCTGACACGTTGACTAGTGAGAAGTGAATCACTATTCTACGTGTTCAAATTATATACTAAACTTTATATTTTAATAGTATTTTTGTAAATGAATTATTTACACCAGTTTGCTTATTTCGGTTTTCACAAAGATGACGTGAAAATCAAAGAGGTGCACAAAACAAATACTATAAACTCATACGGTTAATATTACGGTGTCCGTTCTTTGATAGGCCCTCATTTGGATACAAAACGGTTAAAATTAAAACTAATAACAAGCCGGTCCAAAACTATAAAAAACAACGATAACAATTAAAATTCAATTACAGTCGTATAATATCAATTTTTAACATCAAGATATTGCACAAATATACCATGTCACATTAATAACTTATTTTTTTTTCACAAGTAATGCCAAATATATAATACATATTAAAATATTAAAATTTATTTTAAAACATAATTAAATATGCTTATGAGGTGAAAAAGGTCAAGGGCATGACAGGGAGTACTTGATTTTATTATTAAGAAGTAGATTAATGGGGTGTCAAAACATAACACAAGTCTTGAAAAGGGACCTAAAGTTCGAACTGATGTTCTAAAGTATTTGTATAATGTTTTAAATTTTAGGAAAAATTACACCAAGTCCCCCCAATAAACACCCTATTAACAAGAAGGTCCCTTGCATTTGAACAACAATACCACAGGACAAGTTTCGTAAATCTATTACGTTTTAGTCCAAAAGTCAACGACTCTGTCCTATGTGGCGGACAATTAGTGACATGGATTTTTCCGGAAATGGTTTTCTTTATTTTACAAATTACAGTTAACCCCTCTTAATTTTTTAAGATTTGATTCAAACCCTAAAGTTTATTATAAATTCAAACCAACCCATATTTATTTTATTCCATTCAATTTCAATCCAAAATAAATTGCAACAAGGTCTCTTTTAATCCTTTTCTTTCACAAACTGCTAAATTTTTTTTCCTCCATTTTCGGAACTTTGAAGCTCCATTAATGGAGCTTGAATAGCTCCGAAATGTTGAAAATATTAAGCTCAATTTTATAAATAGAAAAATCTAGAATTGAATATACAAAAATAAGGGACTTGGAGAAAATTCTAGAAGGACCAAGATGCAATAAGAAATTAATTGAAGGAAGAAGAAAAATCTGGATATGGTCAAATGCCGGCAAACATGGGAGAAATAACATGGACAGTCTAGAATGATCATAACCGACTTAGTTCTATAAATATTAGTGTGCTTATCTTGGTTAGAAGAATGAGTGGACAATTAAGCATAATTAATAGTGAATCAAGAAGAAAGAGTGCAGAAGCAAAAAATAGCGAGGAGCAAGTGTGAAGAGACAACAAATTAAGAGTGAGTGATTATAAAAGAGCAGCAGCTCTCGTTGAGTGACTAGCTATAGAAATAGCTTGAGTGTGTTGAGTCTTTGTACAAAAATATTGTACTACTTTGTGTATAATAAAAGTTGAGTTTTTCCGTTGTGCAAAATTCATCGTTTCTGGGCAACTTGAGATCTTTAAACACTTAAAACACCCAACAAATTTGGTATCAGAGCCAGGTCATTTGGAGAAAGAGTACCCGGAGGTATATATGGCGTTCGTGGCAAATACCATGCAGCAGCAGGTTCCGAAGCTTGAGAAGCATAACTATGGAAATCGGTGCATCCAGATGCGAGTCTTGATGCAATCGCAAGACTTGTGGGAAATTGTTGAAGCGGGATATGATGAACTCGGCTCAACGGAGGCTGAAAACGCCTTGACAAATAATCAGAAGAATGTGTTACGAGAAGCTAGAAAGCGCGACAAGAAGGCATTATTCCTTATTTATCAAGGAGTTGATGGACGTCGTTTGAGAAAATTAGCGCAGCGGCAAAGTCGAAGGAGGCATGGGAGATTATGAAGAATTCCCATACTGGCGTCGATAAAGCAGTATGTGTTCGACTCCAAATTCTTTGTCCCGAATTTGAAGCATTAAATATGAGTGAGTCCGAGTCTATTTCTGATTATTGTACGAGCACACTAGTCCTCGTAAATAAAATGAAAAGGCTCAGTGAGGAAGTCGAAGATGTTCGAGTTGTAGAAAAGATCTTGAGATCGTTAACGGGGAAGTTTGCGCACGTCGTTGCAGCAATTTAGGAGTCAAAAGACTTGAATACGATGACGGTGGACCAATTGCAAAGTAGCCTAGAAGTGCACGAGCAACAAATGAAGAGAAAGAGTCCTGTGTCGTTGGAGCAAGTGCTAGAAGCGAAAATGAAGATAAAAGAAGATGATAAGTTGGAATTTGTAGCAGCTCGTGGAAGATGAAACCGTGGACATGGATACTATCGTGGTACAGGAGGCCGTGGAGATTATCGAAGACTGGGAGGATACGGTGGTCAAGATACGTATGCACCTCGAGGCCGAGGTCAAGGACGCGGTAGAGAATTTGGACGAGGAGGCCGAAATCAATCTGTAAGTCAGCAGACTTATGATAAAAGAAATGTTCGAGGCGCAAAAAATATGGGAGGACGACAGCAAGTGAACTATGCAAATGCTGATGTCACAGGCGAGCAAGCAGGATCAACATCACTGTTCATACATAAAGGAGTTGACGGGGATGAATATTCCACGTGGTATCTTGATAGCGGAGCAAGCAATTACATGTGCAGAAAAAAAAGGAGATGTTCATGAAGTTTGATAAAACTCCGGAAGAAGATGTGACGTTCAGAGATTACTCCAAAGTTACGATCCAAGGTAAAGGTACGATTCTTTACAAATCTAAGAATGGTAATCATGGTGATATATCAGATGTTTATTACGTTCCTGCTATGAAAAGCAATATTTTAAGCCTTGGTCAACTATTGGAGAAAGGATTTATCATCAATATGAAGGATCGATATTTAACACTTAAAGATGCACGTGGAAATTTAATTGCACATGTGAAGATGACAAAGAATAGGTTATTCCCGTTAACATTAAGGCATGATACACTTAAGTGCATGAAAAGTGTCATAAAAGATGAGTCATGGTTTTGGCATTTGCGGTTTGGACATCTAAATTTTGGAGGCTTGAAGATGTTGTCTTCGAAGAATATGGTGAAAGGTCTGCCTCATATCGATCACCCGAATGAAGTATGTGAAGGATGCATTCTCGGAAAGCATCATAGGCCGAGTTTCTCGAACGAAAAGAGATGGCGAGCTTCACGTCCATTGGAGATAGTGCACACAGATGTTTGTGGTCCACTAAAGCCAACATCTCTCGGAGGTAACAATTACTTCCTTACTTTCATTGATGATTTTTCTAGAAAGACGTGGGTTTATTTCTTGAAGAGAAAATCGGAAGTATTTGAACTGTTCAAAGAATTTAAGAACTTGGTGGAGAATCAAAGTGGTTGTCATATAATTAAAATTTTGGAAGTAAAGTTTCATTATAAAAGTCCTAAGATCCGATCAAGGTGGAGAATACACGTCGGATATGTTCGAGAAATTTTGCAGAGATTATGGTATCAGACATCAGTTGACGCCAGCCTACACACCACAATTGAGTGGAGTTGCAAAAAGAAAGAATCGCACTATATTGGACATGGCAAGAAACATGGTGAAAGGAAAGAACTTGCCACGAGAATTTTGGGAAGAAGCCGTAGCAACAAGCGTGTACTTGTTGAATCGTTGTCCTACGAAAAATGTATGGTTCAAGACTCCTAAAGAAGCTTGGAGTTCGATCAAGCAAGGCGTTTCACACTTTAGAGTGTTTGGATGTATTGCGTATGCAAAAATCCCGGAGGCTAGAAGGAACAAGCTTGATGACAAAGGTGAGAAATGCATTTTTGTTGGATATGGAGATAGAACGATGGGTTACAAGTTATATAATCCACTAACGAAGAAGAATATTATAAGCTGGGATGTTGTCTTTGAAGAAGATCAAATGTGGAATTGGGAAGATCCACAAGATAAAGGAAAATAAATAGTTGTTGAAGGTGAAGAAAATGAAGCAGAAGCTCCTGTACCAGTTGATGAACCCGATTCGCCACCGAGAAGGACACGAAGCTTGAGAGATATCTATGAAGCAACTGAAGCACAAGAAGGAAGTATGAATCTAATTTGTCTGCACGCACATTATGATAATAGAACGTCCGAAGACGTTGTGCAAAAGAAACAATGGTCGAATAGAATTGAGAAAGGACGCAAAGGTGGTGATGGTATTAGCAATACGAGTCGTTCAAGGAAAGAGCCCGAAGGCTGGAGGAAAATTTGTGCAAGAAGTGCGTCCGTACACAAAAATATGTCATCGAGAAAGTTTCGGCATATAAATCATGATTCGCGACGAATGAGACCAAAAGAAAATAAGTGGAGTCGATGCATACCATACGAGGTAAGCAAGTTGTACGATGACAAGGCGGCACAGATTTTCGGAAATTGAGCTTAAGGGAGGATGTTGAAAATATTAAGCTCAATTTTATAAATAGAATAATCTACAGGGGCCTAGAATTGAATATACAAAAATAAGGGACTTGGAAAAAATTCTGGAGGGACCAAGATGCAATAAGAAATTAATTGAAGGAAGAAGAAAAATCTGGATATGGTCAAATGGCGGCAAACATGGGAGAAATAACATGGACAGTCTAGAATGATCATAACCGACTTAGTTCTCCTATAAATATTAGTGTGCTTATCTTGGTTAGAAGAATGAGTGGACAATTATGCATAATTAATAGTGAAGCAACAAGAAAGAGTGCAGAAGAAAAAAATAGCGAGGACCAAGTGTGAAGAGACCAACAAATTAAGAGTGAGTGATTATAAAAGAGCAGCAGCTCTCGTTGAATGACTAGATGTTTATGGATTGGTTCTGGAAAATTTTCATTTACCAGTAAGTGCTTGAGTTCCAGAATCTAGTAGCCATTCTTCTGATTAATGCACCTGTAGACAAAGGAGTCATTGTTGATCTTCACATACTCAATGTTGGCTTCTTCAGGCCTGAGTGGTAGTTGAAGTTTTCTTTGTTCAGCTCTCAGCATGTTCCTCCTTTGTCTTGAATTCTCCCTTAGGGGATTGCTTGAAGAACCACCCTGGATTGACTTGGTATTTCCAGAGGGTGTTTTAGCTGCTATTGGCTTTACAGCTAAGGGCTCAGTTAGGCTATCAACCCTTTTTCTCTTTCTGTGAAGAGGAGCTTCATCTTTATCCTCATCTTCATCATCACCCTCCAGATTTCTCTTGTTGGGTGATTTCTAGACTTCTTCATTGCCCTGGGATTTGATTTCTCCTTCTTCTTCTTCTTCTTCTTCTTCTTCTTCTTCTTCTTCTTCTTCTTCTTCAAAAGACTCATCAACCCCTTTCACTTGTCTTCTCCTTGGAGCCTTGGTACCCCTTGGAGGTTTCTGTGCCCAGGCCCTTGTTGTCATTCCTTTTTCAGGAAGTTGCTGAGTAGTGGCCACTATCTGTAGAGCAGTCTGTCTGGAGGAGGGCTCATTTATTTTTAGTGGTGGAAGTGATGGTTGTTCAAATTTCTTCTTGTTTCCTCTTCCTTTCTGAGCGCCAGATCCTTTCCCTTGTCCTTGATATCCTTCCCCCTTAGTCATTGTTGATTGACTCAGTATCACAAAGGATTCTGAGAGTGACTCAAAATTCCTTTGCAGATAGTTGTACGCAGCAACCAACTTGTGCAATTCAACCTTGAGCTCCTGATTTTGTTTGATAAGTCATGTTTCCTTATCAGTGAGCTCTGCTAGTGGACCTTGAATATCATCTGCTTTTCCAGCAGCATAGCTAGCCTCTTCAAAGGCTTTTGCAGCCAAGTTTTGGTCATCATCCCTAACCATGCCTAGTTCTTTCTGAGCAATAACCAGACTGGTTGTTCTCTGAGTGATGAGCTCAGTGAATTTCTTCATCTTTGAAGGGACTGATGCAATGGCGACTTTATCTTCAGAAGACAACTCCTTGTTCAATTTAGCCAGTACTTGATATCTGTTCAAGTATTCATTGGAGTTGACATTTGGCAGCTTGTTGAAGATTTCAGGAGCAATCACCTTCCTTTTCAAATGAGACACCACCAAGT
This sequence comes from Plantago major, assembly GCA_026545765.1. Classification (NCBI taxonomy): domain Eukaryota; kingdom Viridiplantae; phylum Streptophyta; class Magnoliopsida; order Lamiales; family Plantaginaceae; genus Plantago; species Plantago major. Next base: position 44,659,580 of record CM048841.1, read on the forward strand.
GCTCATTTCGGTGTCCTGCCAATTTCTTCTCTTCTTCATCATCCGTGTTATCAGCCCAGTGATCTTCATCCTCTTGGACATTTTCATCAATATTTTCTAGTCCAACAACCATCTCAGAGATGGGATTATTTCCTTTCAGTGAGGAGGAGGATGGTACATCTTTTGGTAATGCAGCCTTAGCATCATGTTTGTCTTCAGATACTTGCTCATTATCTAATTCCTCAGCAATTGCCTGAAAAACAAGCTAGAGTTCTTTCATTTCAGCATAATCTTCCATTTCCTTGATGGTTTGATCTTCAATCTTTTGGAGCTTTGCTTTGGATTCAACTATCTTCTCTTCCAGTTGAAGATTTAGCTGTTATTCTTCCTCCAACAATTGTTTGAGTTGAGAAACTCTGGCTTGTGCATCCAATACTTTCTGAGTGTTGTCCTCAGAGTGCTCAACTACTTGTTCAGTAGAGTCTTTTTGTTGGGAAGATGGATGGGTAGATTTCTGAGGAGATGGAGGAGGGGATTTTTGTGATGTCCTCTCAGTTTGCTTTTCAGCAACTGAGGCATTGTTTCCTTGTGCAATCCCTCCTGTCCCTGGTATAGGGGCATCATCATCATCCTTCTTATCATCCTCATCCTTGTGATGGTCAGAAGGAGGTTCTTCATAATCATTCTCATCAGTCTCCTTCTCTTCTTCATCTTCAGAGACCAGATTGATCACTTCTGGAATATTGATCATTTGCCCATTTACTTCTTCTTGCTCAAAGGGTATGATTTGTAGAGACTTGGGCAAGATTGGCTTGAATGCCATCTCCATTCTGGTCTGACCATCTGCCTTTTCAAAGGCTTGAGTGAGCATGTGTGCCACTTCCTTCATGAAGTCCTTATGCATTAGAGAAGCAAAATAATATTGCTCTGTTGGGAACATTGCATGGACATAATTTTCAAAGTCAAATGCTCTTTCTCTTCTGGTAGGGTGATCAGTGACCCTTGTTATTTCAGTCAAATCAGAGCATCTGAGTCTCTGCCATTTCTTGAAGCACTTGAGATGCTTTGGCAGAGTGTGATTCTTGAAAAAGGGAAGCAGGTCTTTTGTTGAGAATGCAGAGACCTTTGGTACACTTGTTTGAGCCTGAAAGAAAGAGTTCTGAATTAGTTTCAAAACATTGGTAGATATCTGGGCTTTAGAGTAGAAAGGTATATGAGTTACCTGTGTGACAGGCTCAGATGACTTGACTATTGAGGTTCCAGATGCCTCAGATATTTGGATATGACGAGGAGACTGGGAAGTCTGATACTCAGTGATCTTTCTTTCTGCTTGAACCTGAGAATTAAAATTATCACAATACTTAGGAAATTGTTATGAAAGAATGTATGCAATTTAAGCTTCAATGATTTCTGAGTTTTTTCACTTACTTCCTCAATAGGAGACTCAGAATCATTTTTCTCAGAAACTTTCTCAGTTTCTGGTGTTCTTTCTAGTGATGTTGCCTTGGGGGCTTCATCAATTTCCATGGGTGCAGGGGATGTCGCAACTCTTTCCCCTTGCACTTCTACTTCTGAATGAGCCTGTAAGTAGAAAGTATTGAGTAATTAGAGAAGAATTCATATTAACCTATAATGAAGGATGTTTATCACTGATTTTTATATACCTTCACACTAGAAGGCTCAATGACATTATCTTCAGAAACCTTGACGGTTTCAGGGTTCTTTTCTGGCATTTCTGCCTTAACTTCTTCTTTCTCAGTTGGAGCCTATTAGAAACATCCACTTAATTAGCTAAGTGTATTAACATATATCTGAAAAATAATATCTTAAGGAACTCTCTATCACCTGTAGCACAAGCTCAGATTCCTTAAGAGGTGAGGTTGATCTTTCACAACCTTTGGGTGCCAAATTTTTTTCCCTCAAAAGCTTCTTCTTCATTGGTAAAGTTATGGGTGCGTCTATATGGTCTTGGCTTTGAACATCTCCATGCTTATGTTATTATGGGTTTGGCTTCGGCGTTTGGCATACCAATTAAAATTGATACTCCTTCTCTGGATTGTAGTTTTGGAAATTATGTGAGGGTGTTGATTGAGGTTGATCTTTCACAACCTTTGGAGACTAAAGTGCAATTGGAAACACCATCTGACAGCCTTTGGATTTGTTGGTCCAGATAACGGCAAAGTAAAAGACTAGAGGGGGGGGGGGGGGTGAATAGTCTTTTAAAACTTTTGTCGATAAAAACTATTTCTCAGATATCTGAGTAGATATCTAATACTTAGAATCAGAGCGCGGAAGACTTAAGATAGATAAGTGCAGAAACAGTTAAAGTGTGTGTGTGTCTTGCTGAAATGTAAATACAGAAAAGGTAAATAACACAGCAAGTATAGTGGTATCTGGAGGTGGCGTAATCCTCCAACTAATCCACTTCGGTCTTCCAGAGACCTAGAATTCACTAGAATACATAATTGAGTTCTCCTTACAAAAATCCTATTCTAAGATTCCTTTAAACAAATGGTTCCCAACCAAATGTTCCCCCTGAGTTGTTCCCCGGCTTTCTCAGCCAAGTACTTCCTGTACTCAGAAACCTTTTTGAGTTATTCTCTAGCTTCCCAAGCTAAGTACTTCCTATACTCAATAACCTTGGAGTTATTCCTTAGTTTCCCAAATCAAGTACTTCCTATACTCCGGTAACCTTGGAGTTATTCCCTGATTTTCCAAACTAAGTAATTCCTGTACTCCACTTGATTATGGTGTTGGTTTATTTGAGTTGTCGGATGAGCTTCTTTAATAACTTATTCAGTTATTAGATAGCTCTGTGAATCAAGTATACTTAATACACTTTTCAATGTATGGTATCTTGTTCTTTTCTTGACCAAGTCTTAGATAAGTGTTTAAGAGAATGAATCTCAGATACTTGATCTTTCGTTTCAACTCTTTCACAGATAGCTATGCTTGTTTAGGATCAGGACACTTAGAACTTCAGTGTTACTCAAGATCAAAAGCTTTGGTCGCAACAGAAAGCTTTGAGGACTAGTAATTTGCTTTGAGAGAGTAAGATGTTCAGTAAGTTCTGTGTAGTTCAAGGTGTCTCAGTATCTTCTCAAGCAGTCTAAGTGTTGATATTTATAGATGAATTTGAGTGCCGTTTGAATAGTATCCGTTAGGCTCAAATTCAAACTATTGATATCTGTGTATAGTACTGTAGCAAGTTTTGTCTTCTTCTTCAGAAGCTGCCGTTGCTTTTGTTCAGACATCTCTGTCCGTGCATTAAATGCATTGTACTATACTTTTTGTCCTGTAGTGTCAACGGAACTATGCTTTGTATCAGAGACTAGTATTATCTGATTCTTTGCACGTCCTTTATCTTCAATCTTCAGATACCACATTTATTGAAACAACTTTGTTTGCAATATATATATATTTCTTTTTCAGAAATGTGGTTAAAGCTCAAGGTATCTGAGAATAGATATTTGTGGACACTTTCCTTGTTTTCAGATAGACCTTTCATTTCTCAGATATCTCTTGTGACACAGTTTGTTTAAAAACTATTTGTGTCTTCAAGATATCTGGCTAAGGTATCTGAAAAACTGTTCCAGTAATCTTGTGCAGTTTCTTCAAGTCTTCAATGTCGTTGAGTTTGTTCTGCTTGGATGTCTTCTTCTTGGTCTTCTCTTCATAAAATAAAAATTACATTTTGAGACCTAACATCCTATACAAGATTAGCTAGACTATCATACTTAGTGGGTTTCCTCTTTTACAATGTTCAAGTGAACCAAGAGTACTAATCACCTTTCTGAGACTAAGATAAGTCATCATGTTGCTGATCAAAATCTAAACAGATATTTATAACAAAATCTAACAAATTTCCTAACAAATTTCCTAACAAATTCCCCCCTTTTTGATCAGTCAACGATGACTATCTGACCTATTACAAATCTGGATGAGTGAACAATCCAATACTTAATCTTTTCTTAAGATTTTCAATTTATTCAATTAAGTGCAGAAAGTAAACATCAACCAAATCACAAGGTGTGATCTTTGCTGACAAGTTATCTTTTATAGAATACTATCTGAGAGTAAGTTCTTCAGATAAGTTACAAGGAGAGATTACAGATAACTTCAATACATAAAACAATTTAGCTCAGTCAGCAAAAATACAAAAAACTACATAGTAAATTAGGACAACAGGAGTAACCAAGCTCCAAGTAAACATCCTAATAGACTAGTCTTCAAGTCTTCAATTCTTCAAGTCTTCAACAGTAGTTCTATGGATCAGTCTGCAAATTTCCTATCTCCAAACCTTTTGATGTCATCAGAATAATCATAGAGAAGTGTTCTGACGAGCATCTCAGTGTCTCTGGCAAATCCACAGACCTCTTTGTAGGTTTTGGTAGGATTTTTCTTGACAAAATGTTTGACCCACAGATACTTTCCCCACTTCCAGGCATGCTCTATTCTGATATCTGAAAGCTTGAAGTATTCGTAGATAATCCTCAGATATCTGATGTCACCCTTGTATTGATCTTCAGTTAGATAGAACGACTCATAGGGTTCCACAACGAGTCTTGCTCTTGTGCCTGTTCCTGTGATATTCAGAATTCTGTGCACATCATCTGGCTTTCCATATGGACATTCATCAGAGAGGTCCTTTCTCATGGCTTCAGTTCTCTTGACAACTTCAAAATCCAACCAGGCTTTAATGTGATTGGTGTTGATCAAGGTTGGCTTATCTTTTCTCCATGCCATAAGTTGTTTATGGATTGGTTCTGGAAATCTTGAATTTACCAGTAGATGTTTAAGTTCCAGAATCCAATAGCCATTTTTCTGATTGATGCACCTGTAGACAGAGGAATCATTGTCATTCTTCACATACTCTATTTTGGCTTCTTCTGGCCTGAGTGGAAGTTGACTTTGTCTTTGCTCAGCTCTCAGTCTGTTCCTTCTCTGTCTTGAATTCTCTTTGGGGTTGTTGCTTGAAGAACCACCCTGGATAGACTTGGTATTTCCATAGGGTGTTTTAGCTGCTAGGGGCTTTGCAGCTATGGGCTCAGTTAGGCTTTTAATTTTCCTTTTCTTGTGAAGAGGAGCTTCATCTTCATCAGTTTCCTCATCACCATCAAGATTTAATCTTGTGAGAGTTTTACAGCCTTCTTCATTGCCCAGGGACTTGATTTGACCTTCTTCTTCTTCTCCAGAAGATTCATCAATCCCTTTAACTTGTCTTCTCCTTGGAGCCTTGGTACTCCTTGGAGGTTTCTGTGCCATGGCCCTTGTTACCATTGTAGTTCCTTCAGTGGATTTCTGGGAAGCAGCTACTATTTGCAAAGCAGCTTGGCTTGAGGAGGGTTCATTGATTCTGAGTGGTGGCTGAGAAGTTTTCATGTTTCTTCTTCCTCTCGAGCACTGACTCAGATTTCTTCTTGTTTTCTTCTCCTTCTTCCCATTCCCCCTGACTTTGAGGTCCAGATTTGTACACTCTTTCCCCCTTAGTCATTGTTGGCTGACTCAGTCTTATAAAGGAATCTGAGAGAGACTCAAAATGTCCTTGTAAGAGATTGTGGCGTGTGAACTTAAGTTGCTTTGAGCTCTGATTTTGTTTGATAAGTCCATTGTCCTTATCGGTGAGCTCTTGATGGGCTAGGATGGCATCTGCTTTTCAGTGTAACTTGCCTCTGGAAAGCTTTTTCACTAAAGACGCATCATCGTCCCTTATCATTCCAGATCTTTACGAAATGACTATGCTAGTTGTTCTCTGAGTGACGAGCTCAGTGAACTTTTTCATTTCAGAGGGGACGGAGGCAATTACTTCCTTGTTCTGTGAAGACATCTCCTTGTTCAGATGAGCCAGTACTTGGTACCTGTTCTTGTATTCATTGGAGTGGACATTTGGCAGTTTGCTGAATATTGCAGGAGCAATCAGCTTCCTTTTCAAGTGAGAAACCGCTAGATGTTCATTGCGGTGCTCTGCCAAAGTCTTGTCTTCTTCATCATCTGAGTAATCAGCCCAGTGATCTTCATCCTCTTGGACATTCTCATCGATTGTATCGAGTCTAGCAACCATTTCCGAGATTGGTTTCTTCCCTTTCTGGGAGGAGGATGGTACTTCTTTTGAAGATGATGCAGCCTTAGCATCATGCTTGACTTCAGATACTTCTTGATGTCGAGTTCTTTGGTGATATCATGCACAACATCCTCGTAGCTCTTTAACCTCGAGTAAGCAATCATTTCTTGTAAGTATTGATCTTGTAGTTGATCAAGCTTGTCTCGGATCTAGCTATTTGATCTTCCATTGAAGATGGGTATTGTTCTTCTTCCAACGGTTATGCGAGTTGAGCGATTCTGGTTTGAGTGTTTAATATTTTCTGATTGGTTTCTTCAGAAAGCTCAACTACTTGTTCAGTAGTTACTGGGTGTTGGTTAGAAGATGGATGAGTAGATTTCTAAGGAGATGGAGACGGAGATTTCTGTGAAGTCTTCTTAGTGTGCTTTTCAGCAGCTGAGGCATCATTTCTTAGCGAAATTCCTCCGGTCCCTGGTGCAGGGGCATCATCATCATCCTTTTTGCATGTCATCCTTTTGGTGATGGTCAGTGGGAGGTTCATCGAAGTCATTTTCGTTTATTTCTTCCTCCTCATCATCTTTAGATACAAGATTGATCACTTCAGGATTAGTGATCTTCTGCCCATTAACCTCTTCTTGTTCAGAAGGTATAAATTGCAGAGTTTGGGGCAGAACTGGCTTGAAAGCCATATGTAATCTTGTCTGACCATCTACCTGTTCAAAGGCTTGTATCAAGCGTATGCCACTTCTCGGAGAAATCCTTGCAATAGAGTCGCATAGCGTATGCATTCGGTAGGGAACATTGCATGGATATATGTCTCCAAGTCAAGAGCTCGTGCTCGTCTGTTTGGATGATCTGTGATTCTCAATATTTCAGAGAGATCAGAGCACCTTAACCTTTGCCATTTCTTGAAGCATTGAATATGCTTTGGCAGGGTGTGAGCTTTGAAGAAGGGAAGTAGGTCCCTTGTCTCAACATTGGGAGCACTGGCACTTGTTTGAGCCTGAAAGAAAGAGTTTTGAGTGAGCTTCAAAACTTTTGTAGATATCTGAGTAGAAGTGTAGTTTAGTTTCTGAGTTACCTGAGTAAGTACTTCAGGCTCAGAGACTTGTGCTACTGAGACAATTGGTGTCTCAGATATCTTGTTGTGAGGCGGAGACTTGGAAGTCTGGTCCTCATCAACCTTTCTTTCTTGAACCTGAGAATTAAAATTATCACAATACTTAGGAAATTTTATCAAGAAAACTTTAGATGACAAATCCGATATCTGAGAGGTCAATTACCTCCATGGGAGGCTCAGATATTTGTCTCTCAGAGACTTGTGCAGTCTCTGGAATCTTTTCTTGTGATGAAGGCCTGATGCCTCATGAATTTCCATAGGTGCAGGGGATGTCGCAACTCTGTCCCCTTGCACTTCTACTTCTGAGTGAGCCTGTGAGTAGAACGTATTGAGTAATTTAGAAGTAGTTTGAGATAACCCAAGGTGAAGAATTTTTATCACTGATTTTCATGTACCTTTATACTGGAAGGCTCAATGATCTGTTCTTCAGAAACCTTGTCGGTTTCTGGGTTTTCTTCTGGCATTTCTGCCTTATCTTCTTCTTTCTCAGTTGGAGCCTGTTAGAAACATTTATTTTAATGATTAAGCACATAAACATATAACTGAAGAAGTGTTATCTTAAGAATCCATTATTACACGTGTACGTGCTCGGATATCTTAAGAGGCGAGGTTGAGGAACCTCCTTCTCGGTTTACGGTAAGCTTTTCACTTCCTCTTGTTTTGCGTTTCTAACTCAACTGTAACAAAGAATTTCTATAAATAACAAGATGTACAAGCATAAAAATTTTCACAAGATAAGAGTTAAACCGGTCAGCTACCTGAGTAGTTTCAGGCTGATTGGTCTCTGGAACTTGTGACCTTTCTATACTTTGGTCTTCTTCTCCCAGAATTTCTTCTTTGTTTGAAGTGTACTTCTTCACCTTTCTGAGTGTGCAACTCAGGTGCCTCCCCTGGTTGATCATTCTGAGTTGATGTCTCAGTTTGATTTCTCTCATTGAGTTGGGGAACCTGCTCTTTTGCAGGATTTTCTTCAGCATACTGCATTGCTGGTAATTCAAAATGGAGTTCATTTACCATTTGATCAACCACTTGTGGCTGTTGTGGTTGTTGTGGTTGTGCAGGCGGAAGGATTGGTCAAGAGAGTGTTCTTCCGGAGATGTGGCATTTTATCAATATCCGCCAAAGACTAAATTACCACTTATCAGGGCTTCTTGAAGTTGTGCATAAGAAACGTTCCATGATGATGTGTTTGCACCAACCTTTGCTATAGGTGCTTGTTCAAGACTTTGAGGTGTAGGTTCTTTTTGAAACCTTTTCACGGTTACTATTTCAAGACCTTAGCCCTCTTTGCTCTTTCTAGGACTTGAGAGATGACTAGTTTAGCATCTTCATCGTCAGCGCTCTCATCAGCATTAGGAACTGATTGGTCCATTACTCCTGCGGTTTCTGCAGATAGAGCTTGGTGTTTTTCACCACTTTTGGCAGCATTTATGAGTTCATCAGCAAGGCATTCTGCATTAGTCGCAACATTTCTGAACGCACTTTCTCTTGCTGAGTCTACTTGTGCAGTAGTTGATGATTCTTTTGCAGCATTGATGAGTTGATCTGCCTTTATCAGTTCATCGGCAAGGCCTGTAGATATCTGAGAATCGACAACCTCTTTGGGTGTCTTCTGATTTGCCAGACTTCTTTCTTGAAGTTCGGGCTTCTTGGTATAACCTTTTCTTCAGATACCTTTTCAGACTTTCGCTTCTTAGAACCTTTCTGAGACCCAGTAACCTTTTTCATCAAGTTTGTATACTCATATTTGTAGAGTAGGTTACTGTTGGCTATTTCAGCCGTCTCTCTGAGCTCAATGCCAAGCTTTTCCAGCAAGTAGCATATCTTCAGACCATAGCCTACTGTGGCCTTTGGCTCAGCTAGTCCTTTGGCAATCTTAGGCTCGAAGCCTTGAATCTTTTTCACAAATTTCATGAAGGCGTACTTTCCCCAGTTAAAAGGGTTTTCCAGCCTTTTGTCTTGTTGATTCAGCAAGAACATCATAATCCATCGTTCTTGGCTTATCTGGTCAGCACCTCCTTGTAGACCATCAAAGCATCTGTGAAGAATGCAAGCCAATACATCGATGAACCATCAGATGTCTGGTTCGGATGTCAGCAAGCTTGTACTCAGTGGGTGTATCTGATTTTTCAAGATCACACACGTCACTGTACAATTGTTTAACACCTTCAAGGAGATCATCATCCTTGGTGTTTATTTCAAAATCCTTTCCAAGATTTTGAAACTCAAACAACTTACAGAAAGTTGTTAAGTCCAGAAGGATTTCCTTTCCTTGGACTGATGTTTTTACAGACACTATTTCAGTGCCTTCAGAAACACAGGAAATAATCCTGGAGTTGTTGTAGAATTCCAACACATCGAGTGATGAAATTCCACTAGGGCGAGCAGATAGAAAGCCCTTGATTTGTGCCTTTTCAAGCATGTCAAGAATTAGCTTTCTGTCGGCTTGGTTCTCTATTGCAGCCGTGAGGTATTCCTCAACCATGGCACCACCCCAAATCATTCTGTGATTTGAAGTCCAGTGGTCAGGATTAAAATCTCCTACCAGTCGGTTGTTCACAATAACCAACTCTGGTGCTTGCTTTTCAGCAGTACCAGTGGAGGATTGAGATTTTTGTATGGTTGAACTTTTAGGGGCCATCTCTTTACATAGTGTAGGGATTTGAAATTTGTGTTTGAAAGAGATTTGATTGAGTAATTCTTTGCAGAAAAACTTTAATCTTGATTTGCAGAGATTGTAGAAGGTTTGCAGAGAATCAAGAGAAGGATTTGCTATTTTTGTGCAAGACGAGTTTTCGGATTAGGAAAAAGTGATTTCCTATGCCAAAATCCTATATATATATAGCAATTGAATCTCAACAGACATATACATACAAATTGATTTTGTGTGTACGTATCTTTGATTTGCAAGCAGGCGTGAGCAAAAGCTAGTTCGGCATTAAATGCATAGTGGGCCATGTCTGAATTTCAACAGTCCACTATTTACTGTGAATTAATTTCCACCGTATAGATCAATCGCTTAATTTCATCAAGGGTCACCATTGCTTCTTCAGCAATGATCACAATCAACAAGTTAATTGTGCCCATTTAATGAATTTTGGCTAATAGCTATCTGAATCACGTTTTTGTATGACCAAGAACACTGTTTACATCTGAATCTGTCTTATACTTAGGATTTTTCCAAGATAGAAATGATGCGAATTTCAAGAGAGTAGTTGACTGCAGATAGTTGTACGATTCTCTTTTTGTGTTCCCCTTTTATAGAGTGATTCAGATATCTGAGTTCCCGTCTCAGAGATCTTAAGCTGTCTTTTTGCTCTTTAGCCTTTTTGACTTCTGGATACCCGTTCCAGATTTCTCTTTTCTCTTCTCTGGTTGCCAGTTCCAGATACCTAAACTCTTTCAGTTCATTGGCAGTTCCATTAGTCCAAGACTGTGTCTTAAGACTAAGAATCTACTTTCTTGTAGTGGCTTAGTGAAGATATCTGCAAGTTGGTCTTCAGTGCCAATTTTGAGTATCTCTATATTGCCTTTTTCAACATGGTCTCTGATGAAGTGATGTCTAACATCAATATGCTTTGTTCTGGCATGAAATTTAGGATTACGTATGTAATAGCACTTGTGTTGTCACAAAAAAATGGGAGTTTTCTTCTCATCGAGTCCATAGTCTTTAAGTTGTTGTTGTATCCACAGAATTTGTGTTGCACAACAACCAGCAGCAATATATTCATCCTCTGTGGTAGAAGTTACAATTGAGTTTTGCTTCTTGCTAAACCATGAGATAAGTCTAGTACCCAGAAACTGACAAGTTCCTGAGGTGCTTTTCCTATCTAGCAGTGATCCAGCATAATCAGCGTCTGAGTACCCAGCTAAACTCAATCCGCTTTCTTTAGGATACCAGAATCCTACATCTATTGTACCTTTTACATACCTTAATATTTTCATAGCCACATTGTAGTGTGTTTGCATCGTATTTGTCTGAAATCTAGCACACACTCCAACGGCGTATTGAATATCAGGTCTACTTACAGTGAGGTAGAGTAGTGAACCTATCAATTTCCTATACTTATGATCTTCAACACTCTTATCTGATTCAGTATAGGTCATTTTGGTTCCAATGCTCATAGGTATCTTAGCATTCTTTTCAGAAGGCTTAAGATTGAATTTTGTGAGCATATCTTTTGCATACTTTGTTTGACTAATGAATATTCCATCATTGAGTTGCTTGACTTGCAATCCTAGAAAATAATTCATTTCTCCCATCATGCTCATCTCAAACTTGCTTTTCATGAGATTTGCAAAGTCATTACAAAGTTGATTGTCCTTAGATCCAAATATGATGTCATCAACATATACTTGAACTAAGAGTAGTTTCCCGTCATGATTTAAGGTAAATAAAGTTTTATCAACTCCACCTTTCTTGAAACCACTTTCCAGAAGGTATTTGGCCAAAGTGTCATACCATGCTCTTGGTGCCTGTTTCAGTCCATACAGAGCTTTCTGTAGTTTATAGACCATTCTACTTTCTGAGGAAACTTCAAAGCCAGGTGGTTGCTCAACATAAACTTCTTCTGCAAGTTCACCGTTCAAGAATGCACTTTTGACATCCATCTGATAAACTTTAAAATCTTTATGAGCTGCAAAGGCTAGAAAGAGTCTTATTGCATCCAATCTGGCAACTGGTGCATATGACTCATCAAAATCTAAGCCTTGATGCAGGTAAATCCTTGGCAACCAATCTTGCTTTGTTTACGGTTATTTCACGATTCATTCATTTTGTTTCTGAAAACCCATTTAGTTCCAATCACAGATATTCCTTCTACAAATGGAACTAGTTTCCAGACTTTGTTTCTCTCAAATTGATCCAACTCTTCTTGCATTGCAGAGATCCAGTCTTGGTCTCCTAATGCTTCTTCTATATTTTTAGGTTCAATATTTGAGATAAAACATCCAAAGAGAGAATTAGCATTTTCAACTATTGCTCTCCTAGTCCTAACACCTTGATTAATTGGTCCAATTACATCCTTTGCAGGATGATCTTTGATCCATCTCATCATAGGTTTAGTGCTAGTAGGATCAATATCCAAGTGATTTGAATGTGAATCACTAAGATTATGATTTGATGCTTTTTCAAGATCTCGAGATATCGACATGGAAATGTGATGGATATCGACACTTTTCGATGTTAGAGATATGGAACTTGCATTTCATAGCCTCATTTTCAGATACCTCTTCATGATGAAGGTTCTCAGTAACCTGTTCCATTTCTGGAAAACTCATAGGAAATTCCTCATCATGTCTGTGAGTCATCTTGTTGTTACTAGGCATATCAAGCTTTTCTACGTCAGAGTCATCCTCACTTTCCATAATGATGTTTCTCCTTTCTGAGGATTCTTCTTCAGAATCCCTCAGCAATAGTTCTTTGAACCTTTCTGAGAGTTCATCAATAGGAGGTGTTTTCTTACTTCCTTCATAGAATACAACATGAACCGATTCTTCACTTTTCTTTGTTCTTTTGTTGTAGATTCAGAGGCTTTGCTATTCGTGGAATAACCAAGAAATACACCTTCATCTGCCTTTGGTTGAAATGTTCTCAGATAATCTTTCCCATTGTTTAGAACGAAACATTTACAACCAAATACTCTCAGATGTTTGATATTAGGGGGTCTACCAACCAAGATTTCATAAGGGGTCTTGTCATGGTGTTTGTTTATCAAACATACATTACGAGTGTAGCAATTTGTGTTCTGACTTCAACCCAATAAATTTCACTTATTTCATGTCACTAGCATTGTCCTTGCAGCTTCTTTAAGGGTTCTGTTTTTCCTTTCTGCAACACCATTTTGTTGAGGTGTTCTTACAGAGGAAAGTTGGTGTTGTATTCCTTTACAGGTACAAAACTCCTTTATGTACTGGTTGACAAACTCAGTACCATGGTCTGTTCTGATTGCAGATACCTTGTCATTTTTCATGACTTCAAGCTTTTTCAGCAAGTTTGGTATCTCTACCCTGGCATCAGATTTGTGTTTCAGAAAGACAACCCAAGTGAATCTTGAGAAGTCATCTATAACAACCAGACCATACTTCTTTCCTGCATAACTAGTTACAGATGATTCAAAAAGATCCATGTGTAATAGTTGCAGTGGTCTAACACTAGAGTGTCTGATTTTGGACTTGAAAGAGATCTTAGATTGTTTCCCCATCTGACAGGCAGAACAGATACCATCCTTTCTAAAAGATGTTCTGGGAAGGCCAACCACTAACTCTTTCTTGGCAAGTCTATTCAGAGTTTTGAAGTTCAAGTGACTCATTCTTTTGTGCCCAAAGGTGCTCTTACTGTGACCAGATTGACTCACCATGAGACATTCTTCAGTTGTGGCAGATGCCCAATCGGCAACATAAAGACTGCCTTTCCGCCGAGCAACTAAGACTGTCTGCTTTGACTCATTGTCAATTAGTTTGCAGTATTTTGCTTTGAATTTTATAGTAAAACCTTTGTCTGCAAACTGGCTCATGCTAAATAGATTATATTTCAAATCCTTAACATTTAATACGTCTGTGATTGTTAATGTTCCCAATTTGACGTTGCCAAATCCCAGAGAGGGATTTAATTCTCCTCCAGCAAATTTGATATCTGGTCCTGTGTTGCAAGCTTTGTAATCGACCAGATTTACTTTGTCTCCTGTCTTGTGCTTTCCGCATCCACTATCAAATAGCCATTGTGCTTTAGTCCAGGAAGCATTACGCACACACAGAAATGTGAGATTAGGTTCTCATATCTTTGATGGAACCGTCGGGATTAAAAGATCTTCGGTAGGAATCCATTTTGAATGAATTTCTTTGAAATATTCTTTATCATTTGACCGAACATAAGGAGGAATTCTATTTGAATGAATGTTATCATTAGTAAGAATTATTTTCTTCCTTGGTGTGTTCCTAGGTGCTTCATTTGGTGCTTTCAGATACCTGTCAGGTTTCTGAGTTTGCTTTTCAGCAAACTTAGCTTTCCTTGCCAGATTTCTTCTAGCCCTGGCATTCAGATTTTCAGTGGCTTGATTTAACTTCCACTTCTGATAATTGCTTTGAGCAATTCTAGCTTTCAGCCATCGTTCTTGCTCCTGCTTGTACTCATGAGCAAGTTGTTTTCCGATGCCTTTGTAGCCAATACCGTTTCGAGCACTTGAAGCTATCTGAGATCTTTCCTCAGCAGCTTTGCTAGTCTCTGGTTGGTCCAATTTCTTTCCAGAAAAAGTGACATGGGAGAATTTGCCAGCTCCTGCAATTCTACCCTTTTGAGAGACATAGCACTGTGGGTGTTTACACTTTTCAGTGTTGTGTTTCTTTTCAGAGACGTGTCCAACAGTTTTGTTTTTGACTTGTTTTTCCCACAAAGGTTTAGTCGCAACTGCCTTTCCTTTGTCAACAATCTTCGTATTCTCACCGATACTATAGATTGTATGGGAACCGTCTTGCTGAGTACTTACAAATGTTCTTCTTTCCTTACTCTTATTCAGAGTAATAGAACAATCTGTCTGTGTATTCAGCCCAAGTCCTTTCTTTTCTGAAGGATCTCTTAAGTAAGATTTTACTTCAGTAAGAGTGTCACTAGCTTTGGCATAAGATTGAAAAGATAATTCTTTCTTCTTAAGTTCCTTGTTCTCAGAAAGAAGATCTTCATATTTCTTTCGTAATTCAGCCATTGCTTCTTTATGTGACTTTTCAGTCTCAGATATCTGAGCTTTGAGAAATGCATTTTCAGCATCCTTTTTCTCAGATACCTTAACTAATTGAGAATTTTCCTTCGCAAGAGAATTCTTTTCTTCTTCAAGATTTTCGGTTCTAGCTCGGATCATTAGAAATTCTCTTTCATAGATGTCAAGTTCTTTCCTGAGATTTTCTAGATCTTTTATTTCTTCTTCATCACTTTCATAAGTATAAGAAGTATGTGTTACCTCATCAGCCATAAGACAATTTTCAATGTTAGAGATGTCCGGACCGTGATCTCAAAGAACTCCACACATTTCATTTTCTTGAGGCGAAGTCGATTACATCGTGAGTAACTCCACATAATTACGGTGATGGTAAAGTTGAGTCATCCGAATCATCTTGATCATCTCTCAATATCTAGAGCATCCAGTTGAATTTGGATTTTCTTTCTTTCTTCAGTTAACAAAGCTTTCTGGCTTCTTCTGAAGATTCTTCTATCTTTCTTGTCACCTGTCCTTAGTTTGTTGTGGGCAGGACAATCCTTCTTGAAGTGGCCAGGTTTCTGACAATAGAAACAGATGTCGTTTCTAATTTCTGCTTCCTCAGTACATGACGCTTTCTGAGCTGGCTTGTTCAGCGAGCTTTGCATATTTTTGTACTGGTGATAGTTTGAGCCTAGATGCTTTTTCAGCTTCTCTTTGGCTTTTCTTCTCTCAATTTCTCGACTGACAAATTTGCTCATTTGCTTTGCAGCAAGAGCATCCTCAGTCTCTTCCTTGCTTTTCTTCTTTTCAGAAGTTCCTTGAGTGACTAGAGCAACATTCTGCAACTTTTCAGTTGTTTGTTCTCTTTGAGTTGTCTCATAATCAACAAGGTAAGATGAGAGAAAAGTTCCTTTGAGTGATGTTTGGCATTCCTTGGTTATAATAAAAGAATTTGGTATGCTCCGGTTGTGGTTAAGACTTACGACAATAGTCTTAATCTTTTATGACCGAGTATCTGCTTTCCCAAGTCTTGCCATATCACTCATGAGAGTGGTAAATCTGAGATCAAGTTCTTCCAGAGTTTCAGTGGGTCCTTGTTTGAAATTTTGAAATTTCAACTTGAGAACTTCGAACTTGTTTTCTTTGGTTTTCTCGATTCGCATGATTTCTTCAATCGGTTGCCAGCAACTTTGCCGTTTAGCACCTGATTTAATTGTATGTGCTCAGGTGATGATATTGCAAGCTTGACCATCCAGACGATTTCTCTTGGTATCTTCCGATGTCCAGAGTTCTCTGGGCTTTGGTTCGTAAATAACTTGACTAGTAGATCTCCCACTTGTTGACGCATCAGTTTGTGAAGATCCTTCGCTTTGATCTCTGTCTCTACCATTAGAAACCTCCATGAATTGTTTGAGTTGTTGAATGACTATTGGGCCATTCTTTCTCACTTCGATCATTTCGTCACTTATGGCTTCAAGGTGGAGCATCATGTTATTTTTCCATTTCTCGTAGTTCTCTGGTTTGAGAACGGGTGCATCACTCAGAGACATACCTGCACACTTAACACACAAATTAAATAGTCCTCGAAAATGGACAAAGTTCCTTCACCTATCTGGGGATCTAGGTTCAGTGTAGAAGGCTTGTGAACCTCCTGCTCTGATACCACTTGTTGGTCCAGATAACGGCAAAGTAAAAGACTAGAAGGGGGGTGAATAGTCTTTTAAAACTTTTGTCGATAAAACTATTTCTCGAGATATCGAGTAGATATCGATACTTAGAATCGAGCTGGAAGACTTAAGATAGATAAGTGCAAAAAGTTAAAGTGTGTGTGTGTGTGTGTTCTTTGAAATGTAAATCTGTAAAAGGTAAATAACACAAGTATAGTGGTATCTGGAGGTGGCGTAATCCTCCAACTAATCCACTTAGTCTTCCGAGACCTAGAATTCACTAGAATAGATAATTGAGTTCTCCTTACAAAATCCTATTCTAAGATTCCTTTAAACAAATGGTTCCCAACCAAATGTTCCCCTGAGTTGTTCCCGCTTTCTATTGAAGTACTTCAGACTCAAAAACCTTTTTGAGTTATTCCCCAGCTTCCCAAGCTAAGTACTTCCAATACTCAATAACCTTGGAGTTATTCCTTAGTTTCCCAAATCAAGTACTTCCTATACTCCGGTAACCTTGGAGTTATTCCCTGATTTTCCAAACTAAGTAATTCACATACTCGCCTTGATTATGGTGTTGGTTTCGGTTTGAGTTGTCAGATGAGCTTCTTTAATAACTTATTCAGTTATTCAGATAGCTCTGTGAATCAAGTATACTTAATACACTTTTCAATGTATGGTATCTTGTTCTTTTTACTGACCCAAGTCTTAGATAAGTGTTTAAGAGAATGAATCTCAGATACTTGATCTTTCGTTTCAACTCTTTCACAGATAGCTATGCTTGTTTAGGATCAGGACACTTAGACCTTCAGTGTTACTCAAGATCAAAAGCTTTGGTCGCAACAGAAAGCTTTGAGGATAAGTAATTTGCTTTGAGAGAGTAAGATGTTTAGTAAGTTCTGTGTAGTTCAAGGTGTCTCAGTATCTGCTCAAGCAGTCTAAGTGTTGATATTTATAGATGAATTTGAGTGCCGTTTGAATAGTATCCGTTAGGCTCAAATTCAAACTATTGATATCTGTGTATAATCTTATGTGAGTTTTGTCTTCTTCTTCAGAAGCTGCCGTTGCTTTTGTTCAGACATCTCTGTCCGTGCATTAAATGCATTGTACTATTCTTTTTGTCCTGTAGTGTCAACGGAACTATGCTTTGTATCAGGGACTAGTATTATCTGATTCTTTGCACGTCCTTTATCTTCAATCTTCAGATACCACATTTATTGAAACAACTTTGTTTGCAATATATATATATTTCTTTTTCAGAAATGTGGTTAAAGCTCAAGGTATCTGAGAATAGATATTTGTGGACACTTTCCTTGTTTTCAGATAGACCTTTCATTTCGAAGATATCTCTTGTGACACAGTTTGTTTAAAAACTATTTGTGTCTTCAAGATATCTGGCTAAGGTTCTGAAAAACTGTTCCAGTAATCTTGTGCAGTTTCTTCAAGTCTTCAATGTCGTTGAGTTTGTTCTGCTTGGATGTCTTCTTCTTGGTCTTCTCTTCATAAAATAAAAATTACATTTTGAGACCTAACATCCTATACAAGATTAGCTAGACTATGATACTTAGTGGGTTTCCTCTTTTACAATGTTCAAGTGAACCAAGAGTACTAATCACCTTCTGAGACTAAGATAAGTCATCATGTTGCTGATCAAAATCTAAACAGATATTTCTAACAAAATATCTAACAAATTTCCTAACAGGATTGAATCTTTCTTTGAGGATGTTCCACCTTGTTGCACGTCATGCCTTGCAATCGGGCATTTCATTACTGATTGTGGTCATACTAAAGCTGATGCACAGGTCACTACTCCTTCTAATGATCACCAAAATTTCCAGAGCAAGATTGAATGGAAAGGATAAAGGAGTTGCGAATGTCTCTATTCCTGGGCTCACAAGTCGCAATGGGAAGAATATATAGGATGCGGATGGCTTTATTCCTGTGTTGCCAAGACGTAATGTACTACCTCGTCGTACAAGTTTTCTTCTTGTCTCTTCTGGTTTTTTTAGGGATCATGATGTCGTTAAGAATACTAAGGTTTCTGGCAATCGTTTTTCTGTGTTATCTTCTAATGAGAATAATTTACCGGAGGAAAATGCTTCCCCTCCTGCTCAAGTTATTGCGCCGCAAATCACTATAGCTACTGGTTCCCCATCCCATACACGAGTCCCCCGCTCTTTGGCTCGCTCTTCTTCAGTGAACTCTTTGTCTTCTACTGAAGAGACGATTGTTGCGGATTCTCATATTCAGGATTCTATGGAGATGACTCGTTGTCGTCTAAATAGGTTGGCTAGTTCTTCGGATCCTATTATGGAAAATGAGGCTTCCACAGATGCTCTTAAAGCTATGCAGGTTGTTGCTCGGAGTTCTTGGGTTGATTTGGCGGAGGACGATTCTATCCTTCCTGAGTCTGTACTTCCATCCACTTCGATCAGTCATACATCTCAGTCGACCCGGTCTGCCATGGTCATCCCTTCTCCTAATGTTTCCTCCTGAATGTTCTTTTTTGGAACATTCGCGGAATAGGCAATGTGCCTTCGCAAACTATGCTTCGTCAGCATTGTGAGAAGTCAATTTGAGATTTAAACAACACGCAGGAGAAGTAATAAAATAACGAACGAAGAACTCTACTTGAGAGTAAAACAAAACACAAAAGGAGTGGGATAAACAACAAACGAACAACTCCACTTGAGAGATATACAACACACTAAAGGAGGGGGATAATGTCAAACGAAGAATTCTATTCGGCATATAAACAATACACAGAAGGAGTATGAGTATCACAAGCGAATAACACTACTTGAAAGTTGAACAACACACATAAGGAGTGGGATAAACAACACAATAAACGAGTGGGATAATTACAAATGGAGAAGTCAATTTGAGATTGAAACAACACACAGGAGGAGTAACAAAATAACGAACGAAGAACTCTACATGAGAGTTAAACAAAACACAAAATGAGTGAGATAAACAACAAACGAACAACGCCACTTGACAGATAAACAACACACTAAAGGATTGGGATAATGTCAAACGAAGCAGTCTATTTAGGATTTAAATAATACACAGGAGTGGTATAAACGAAGCAGTCTATTTAGGATTTAAATAATACATTGGAGTTTCACAAACGAAGAACTCTACTTGAGAGTTAAACGACGCACAAAAGGAGTGGGATAAACTACAAATGTAAAACTCTACTCGAGAGTTAAATAACACAATAAAGGAGTGGTAGAATTACAAACGGAGAAGTCAATTTGATATTTAAACAACACACTGGAGGACTGATAAAATAACGAACGAAGAACTCTACTTGTGAGTTAAACAACACACATAAGGAATGGGATAAACAACAAATGTAAAACTCTACTCGAGTGTTCAAGAACACAATAAAGGGGTGGGATAATTACAAACAGAGAAGTCAATTTGAGATTTAAACAACACACAGGAGGAGTAATAAAATAACGAACGAAGAACTCTACTTGAGAATAAAACAAAACACAAAAGGAGTGGGATAAACAACAAACGAACAACTCCACTAGAGAGATAAACAACACACTAAAGGAGGGGGATAATGTCAAACGAATAATTCTATTCGGCATTTAAACAATACACAGGCGTATGAGTTACAAAAACGAAGAACTCTACTTGAGAGTTATACAACACACAAAAGGAGTGCGATAAACTACAAATGTAAAACTCTACTCGAGAGTTAAATAACAAAATAAAGGAGTGGTAGAATTACAAACGGAGAAGTCAATTTTAGATTTAAACAACACTGGAGGACTGATAAAATAACGAACGAAGAACTCTACTTGTGAGTAAAACAACACACAAAAGGAATCGGATAAACTACAAATGTAAAACTCTACTCCAGTGTTGAACAACACAATAATGGGGTGGGATAGTTACAAACAGAGAAGTCAATTTGAGATTTAAACAACACGCAGGAGGAGTAATAAAATAACGAACGAAGAACTCTATTTGAGAGTAAAACAAAACACAAAAGGAGTTGGATAAACAACAAACGAACAACACCACTTGAGAGATAAACAACACACTAAAGGAGGGGGATAATGTCAAACAATGAAGTCTATTCGGGATTTAAACAATACATAGAAGGAGTATGAGTATCACACACGAAGAACACTACATGAGAGCTAAACAACACACAAAAGAAGTGGGATAATGTCAAACGTAGAAGTCTATTCAGGATTTAAATAATACACAGGAGTATGAGTTTCAGAAACGAAGAACTCTACTTGAGAGTTATACAACACACAAAAGGAGTGGGATAAACTACAAATGTAAAACTCTACTCGAGAGTTAAATGACACAATAAAGGAGTGGTAGAATTACAAATGGAGAAGTCAAATTGAGATTTAAACAACACTAGAGGACTGATAAAATAACGAACGAAGAACTCTACTTGTGAGTTAAACAACACACAAAAGGAATGGGATAAACTACAAATGTAAAACTCTACTCGAGTGTTCAGCAACACAATAAAGGGGTGGGATAATTACAAACAGAGAAATCAATTTGAGATTTAAACAACACTCAGGAGGAGTAATAAAATAACGAACGAAGAACTCTACTTGAGAGTAAAACAAAACACAAAAGGAGTGGGATATACAACATACGAACAACTCCACTTGAGAGATAAACAACACACTAGAGGAGGGGGATAAGGTCAAATGAAGAAGTCTGTTCGGGATTTAAACAATACACGGAAGGAGTATGAGTATCACAAACGAAGAACACTACATGAGAGTTAAACAACACGCAAAAGGGTTGGATAATGTCAAACGAAGAAGTCTATTCAGGATATAAATAATATACAGGAGTATGAGTTTCACAAATGAAGAAGTCTACTTGAGAGTTATACAACACAAAGAAGGAGTGAGATAAACTACATATGTAAAACTCTACTCGACAGTTAAATAACACAATAAAGGAGTGGTAGAATTACAAACGGAGAAGTCAATTTGAGATTTAAACAACACTGGAGGACTGATAAAATAACGAACGAAGAACTCTACTTGTGAGTTAAACAACACAAAAAAGGAATGGGATAAACTACAAATATAAAACTCCACTCAACTGTTCAACAACACAATAAAGTGGTGGGATAATTACAAACAGAGAAGTAAATTTGAGATTTAAACAACACTCATGAGGAGTAATAAAATAACGAACGAAGAACTCTACTTGAGAGTAAAACAAAACACAAAAGGCTTGGGATAAACAACATACGAACAATTCCACTTGAGAGATAAACAACACACTAAAAGAGGGGGATAATGTCAATCGAATAATTCTATTCGGCATTTCAACAATACACAGGCGTATGAGTTTCACAAACGAAGAACTCTACTTGAGATTTATACAACACACAAAAGGAGTGGGACAAACTACAAATGTGAAACTCTACTCGAGAGTTAAATAACACAATAAAGGAGTGGTAGAATTACAAACGGAGAAGTCAATTTGAGATTTAAACAACACTGGAGGACTAATAAAATAACGAACGAAGAACTCTACTTGTGAGTTAAACAACACACAAAAGGAATGAGATAAACTACAAATGTAAAACTCTACTCAAGTGTTCAACAACAGAATAAAGGGGTGGGATAATTACAAACAGAGAAGTCATTTTGAGATTTAAACAACACAGGAGAAGTAATAAAATAACGAACGAACAACTCTACTTGAGAGTAAAACAAAACACAAAAGGAGTGGGATAAACAACAAACGAACAACATCACTTGAGAGATAAACAATACAGTAAAGGAGGGGGATAATGTCAAACGAAGAAGTCTATTCGGGATTTAAACAATACACAGAAGGAGTATGAGTAATACAAACGAAGAACACTACATGAGAGTTAAACAACACACAAAAGGAGTGGGATAATGTCAACCGAAGAAGTCTATTCAGGATTTAAATAATACACAAGAGTATGAGTTTCACAAACGAAGAACTCTACTTGAGAGTTATACAACACACAAAAGGAGTGGGATAAACTACAAATGTAAAACTCTACTCGAGAGTTAAATAACACAATAAAGGAGTGGTAGAATTACAAACGGAGAAGTCAATTTGAGATTTAAACAACATTGGAGGACTGATAAAATAACGAACGAAGAACTCTACTTGAGAGTTATACAACACACAAAAGGAGTGCGATAAACTACAAATGTAAAACTCTACTCGAGAGTTAAATAACAAAGTAAAGGAGTGGTAGAATTACAAACGGAGAAGTCAATTTTAGATTTAAACAACAGTGGAGCACTGATAAAATAACGAACGAAGAACTCTACTTGTGAGTAAAACAACACACAAAAGGAATTGGATAAACTACAAATGTAAAACTCTACACCAGTGTTAAACAACACAATAATGGGGTGGGATAGTTACAAACAGAGAAGTCAATTTGAGATTTAAACAACACGCAGGAGGAGTAATAAAATAACGAACGAAGAACTCTATTTGAGAGTAAAACAAAACACAAAAGGAGTTGGATAAACAACAAACGAACAACACCACTTGAGAGATAAACAACACACTAAAGGAGGGGGATAATGTCAAACGAAGAAGTCTATTCGGGATTTAAATAATACACAGAAGGAGTATGAGTATCACAAACGAAGAACACTACATGAGAGCTAAACAACACACAAAAGAAGTGGGATAATGTCAAACGTAGAAGTCTATTCAGGATTTAAATAATACACAGGAGTATGAGTTTCACAAACGAAGAACTCTACTTGAGAGTTATACAACACACAAAAGGAGTGGGATAAACTACAAATGTAAAACTCTACTCGAGAGTTAAATGACACAATAAAGGAGTGGTAGAATTACAAATGGAGAAGTAAAATTGAGATTTAAACAACACTAGAGGACTGATAAAATAACGAACGAAGAACTCTACTTGTGAGTTAAACAACACACAAAAGGAATGGGATAAACTACAAATGTAAAACTCTACTCGAGTGTTCAGCAACACAATAAAGGGGTGGGATAATTACAAACAGAGAAATCAATTTGAGATTTAAACAACACTCAGGAGGAGTAATAAAATAACGAACGAAGAACTCTACTTGAGAGTAAAACAAAACACAAAAGGAGTGGGATATACAACATACGAACAACTCCACTTGAGAGATAAACAACACACTAGAGGAGGGGGATAAGGTCAAATGAAGAAGTCTGTTCGCGATTTAAACAATACACGGAAGGAGTATGAGTATCACAAACGAAGAACACTACATGAGAGTTAAACAACACGCAAAAGGAGTTGGATAATGTCAAACGAAGAAGTCTATTCAGAAAAGAAATAATATACAGGAGTATGAGTTTCACAAATGAAGAAGTCTACTTGAGAGTTATACAACACAAAGAAGGAGTGAGATAAACTACATATGTAAAACTCTACTCGACAGTTAAATAACACAATAAAGGAGTGGTAGAATTACAAACGGAGAAGTCAATTTGAGATTTAAACAACACTGGAGGACTGATAAAATAACGAACGAAGAACTCTACTTGTGAGTTAAACAACACAAAAAAGGAATGGGATAAACTACAAATGTAAAACTACACTCAACTGTTCAACAACACAATAAAGTGGTGGGATAATTACAAACAGAGAAGTAAATTTGAGATTTAAATAACACTCATGAGGAGTAATAAAATAACGAACGAAGAACTCTACTTGAGAGTAAAACAAAACACAAAAGGCTTGGGATAAACAACATACGAACAACTCCACTTGAGAGATAAACAACACACTAAAAGAGGGGGATAATGTCAATCGAATAATTCTATTCGGCATTTCAACAATACACAGGCGTATGAGTTTCACAAACGAAGAACTCTACTTGAGATTTATACAACACACAAAAGGAGTGGGACAAAGTACAAATGAAAAACTCTACTCGAGAGTTAAATAACACAATAAAGGAGTGGTAGAATTACAAACGGAGAAGTCAATTTGAGATTTAAACAACACTGGAGGACTGATAAAATAACGAACGAAGAACTCTACTTGTGAGTTAAACAACACACAAAAGGAATGAGATAAACTACAAATGTAAAACTCTACTCAAGTGTTCAACAACAGAATAAAGGGGTGGGATAATTACAAACAGAATAAAGGGGTGGGATAAACCACAGACGAACAACTCCACTTGAGAGATAAACAACACACTAAAGGAGGGGGATATTGTCAAATGAAGAAGTCTATTCGGGATTCAAACAATACACGGAAGGAGAAAGAGTATCACGAACGAAGAACACTACATGAGAGTTAAACAACACACAAAAGGAGTTGGATAATGTCAAACGAAGAAGTCTATTATGGATTTAAATAATACACAGGAGTAAGAGTTTCACAAACGAATAACTTTACTTGAGAGTTATACAACACACAAAAGGAGTGGGAGAAACTACAAATGCAAAACTCTACTCGAGAGTTAAATAACACAATAAAGGAGTGGTAGAATTTCAAACAAAGAAGTCAATTTGAGATTTAAACAACACTGGAGGACTGATAAAATAACGAACGAAGAACTCTACATGTGAGTTAAACAACACACAAAAGGAAAGGGATAAACTACAAACGTAAAACTCTACTCGAGTGTTCAACAACACAATAAAGGGGTGAGATAATTACAAACAGAGAAGTTAATTTGAGATTTAAACAACACACATGAGGAGTAAAAAAATAACTAACGAAGACCTCTACTTGAGAATAAAACAAAACACAAAAGGAGTGGGATAAACAACAAACGAACAATTCCACTTGAGAGATAAACAACACACTAATGGAGGGGGATAATGTCAAACGAATAATTCTATTCGGCATTTAAACAATACACAGGCGTATGAGTTTCACAAACGAAGAACTCTACTTGAGAGATATACAACACACAAAAGGAGTGGGATAAACTACAAATGTAAAACTCTACTCGAGAGTTAAATAAAACAATAAAGGAGTGGTAGAATTACAAACAGAGAATTCAATTTGAGATTTAAACAACACACTGGAGGACTGATAAAGTAACGAACGAAGAACTCTACTTGTGAGTTAAACAACACACAAAAGGAATGGGATAAAATACAAATGTAAAACACTACTCGAGAGTTAAATAACACAATAAAGGAGTGGTAGAATTACAAACGGAGAAGTCAATTTGAGATTTAAACAACACTGGAGGACTGATAAAATAACGAACGAAGAACTCTACTTGTGAGTTAAACAACACACAAAAGGAATGGGATAAACTACAAATGTAAAACTCTACTCAAGTGTTCAACAGCACAATAAAGGGGTGGGATAATTACAAACAGAGAAGTCAATTTGAGATTTAAACAACACAGGAGAAGTAATAAAATAACGAACGAAGAACTCTACTTGAGAGTAAAACAAAAGACAAAAGGAGTGGGATAAACAACAAACGAACAACATCACTTGAGAGATAAACAATACACTAAAGGAGGGGGATAATGTCAAACGAAGAAGTCTATTCGGGATTTAAACAATACACAGAAGGAGTATGAGTAATACAAACAAAGAACACTACATGAGAGTTAAACAACACACAAAAGGAGTGGGATAATGTCAAGCGAAGAAGTCTATTCAGGATTTAAATAATACACAAGAGTAAGAGTTTCACAAACGTAGAACTCTACTTGAGAGTTATACAACACACAAAAGGAGTGGGATAAACTACAAATGTAAAACTCTACTCGACAGTTAAATAACACACTAAAGGAGTGGTAGAATTGCAAACGGAGAAGTCAATTTGAGATTTAAACAACACTGGAGGACTGATAAAATAACGAACGAAGAACTCTACTTGTGAGTTAAATAACACACAAAAGGAATGGGATAAACTACAAATGTAAAATTCTACTCAAGTGTTCAACAACAATAAAGGGGTGGGATGATTACAAACAGAGAAGTAAATTTGAGATTTAAACAACACTTAGGAGGAGTAATAAAATAACGAACGAAGAACTCTACTTGAGAGTAAAACAAAACATAAAAGGAGTGGGATAAACAACATACGAACAACGCCACTTGAGAGATAAACAACACACTAAAGGAGGGGGATATTGTCAAATGAAGAAGTCTATTCTGGATTTAAACAATACACGGAAGGAGAATGAGTATCACAAACGAAGAACACTACATGAGAGTTAAACAACACACAAAAGGAGTTGGATAATGTCAAACGAAGAAGTCTATTCTTGATTTAAATAATACACAGGAGTAAGAGTTTCACAAACGAATAACTATACTTGAGAGTCATACAACGCACAAAAGGAGTGGGAGAAACTACAAATGCAAAACTCTACTTGAGAGTTAAATAACACAATAAAGGAGTGGTAGAATTACAAACGGAGAAGTCAATTTGAGATTTAAACAACACTGGAGAACTGATAAAATAACGAACGAAGAACTCTATTCGGGATTTAAACAATACACGGAAGGAGTATGAGTATCACAAACGAAGAACACTAAATGAGAGTTAAACAACACACAAAAGGAGTGGGATAAACTACAAATGTAAAACACTACTCGAGAGTTAAATAACACAATACAGGAGTGGTAGAATTGCAAACGGAGAAGTCAATTTGAGATTTAAACAACACTGGAGGACTGATAAAATAACGAACGAAGAACTCTACATGTGAGTTAAACAACACACAAAAGGAATGGGATAAACTACAAACGTAAAACTCTACTCGAGTGTTCAACAACACAATAAAGGGGTGGGATAATTACAAACAGAGAAGTTAATTTGAGATTTAAACAACACACATGAGGAGTAAAAAAATAACGAACGAAGAACTCTACTTGAGAATAAAACAAAACACAAAAGGAGTGGGATAAACAACAAACGAACAATTCCACTTGAGAGATAAACAACACACTAAAGGAGGGGGATAATGTCAAACGAATAATTCTATTCGGCATTTAAACAATACACAGGCGTATGAGTTTAACAAACGAAGAACTCTACTTGAGAGTTATACAACACACAAAAGGAGTGGGATAAACTACAAATGTAAAACTCTACTCGAGAGTTAAATAACACAATAAAGGAGTGGTAGAATTACAAACGGAGAAGTCAATTTGAGATTTAAACAACACTGGAGGACTGATAAAATAACGAACGAAGAACTCTACTTGTGAGTTAAACAACACACAAAAGGAATGGGATAAACTACAAATGTAAAACTCTATCCAACTGTTCAACAACACAATAAAGTGGTGGGATAATTACAAACAGAGAAGTAAATTTCAGATTTAAACAACACTCAGGAGGAGTAATAAAATAACGAACGAAGAACTCTACTTGAGAGTAAAACAAAACATAAAAGGAGGGGGATAAACAACATACGAACAACTCCACTTGAGAGATAAACAACACACTAAAGGAGTGGGATAATGTCAAACGAATAATTCTATTCGGCATTTCAACAATACACAGAAGGAGTATGAGTAATACAAACGAAGAACACTACATGAGAGTTAAACAACACACAAAAGGAGTGGGATAATGTCAAGCGAAGAAGTCTATTCAGGATTTAAATAATGCACAGGAGTATGAGTTTCACAAACGAAGAACTCTACTTGAGAGTTATACAACACACAAAAGGAGTGGGATAAACTACAAATGTAAAACTCTACTCGAGAGTTAAATAACACAATAAAGGAGTGGTAAAATTGTAGACGGAGAAGTCAATTTGAGATTTAAACAACACTGGAGGACTGATAAAATAACGAGCGAAGAACTCTACTTGTGAGTTAAACAAAACACAAAAGGAGTGGGATAAACTACAAATGTAAAACAATACTTGAGTGTTCAACAACACAATAAAGGGGTCGGATAATTACAAACAGACAAGTCAATTTGAGATTTAAACAACACATAGGAGAAGTAATAAAATAACGAACGAAGAACTATAATTAAGAGTAAAACAAAACACAAAAGGAGTGGGATAAACAACAAACAAACAATACCACTTGAGAGATAAACCACACACTAAAGGAGGGGAATAATGTCAAACGAAGAAGTCTATTCGGGATTTAAACATTACACAAAAGAGTATGAGTTTCACAAACGAAGAACACTACATGAGAGTTAAAAAACACACAAAAGGAGTGGGATAATGTCAAGCGAAGAAGTCTATTCAGGATTTAAATAATGCACAGGAGTATGAGTTTCACAAACGAAGAACTCTACTTGAGAGTTATACAACACACAAAAGGAGTGGGATAAACTACAAATGTAAAACTCTACTCGAGAGTTAAATAAAAAGGAGTGGTAAAATTATAGACTGAGAAGTCAATTTGAGATTTAAACAACAGTGGAGGACTAATAAAATAACGAGCGAAGAACTCTACTTGTGAGTTAAACAAAACACAAAAGGAGTGGGATAAACTACAAATGTAAAACAATACTTGAGTGTTCAACAACACAATAAAGGGGTCGGATAATTACAAACAGACAAGTCAATTTGAGATTTAAACAACACACAGGAGAAGTAATAAAATAACGAACGAAGAACTCTAATTAAGAGTAAAACAAAACATAAAAGGAGGGGGATAAACAACATACGAACAACTCCACTTGAGAGATAAACAACACACTAAAGGAGGGGGATAATGTCAAACGAAGAAATCTATTTGGCATTTAAACAATACACAGAAGGAGTATGAGTAATACAAACGAAGAACACTACATGAGAGTTAAACAACACACAAAAGGAGTGGGATAATGTCAAGTGAAGAAGTCTATTCAGGATTTAAATAATGCACAGGAGTATGAGTTTCACAAACGAAGAACTCTACTTGAGAGTTATACAACACACAAAAGGAGTGGGATAAACTACAAATGTAAAACTCTACTCGAGAGTTAAATAACACAATAAAGGAGTGGTAAAATTATAGACGGAGAAGTCAATTTGAGATTTAAACAACAGTGGAGGACTAATAAAATAACGAGCGAAGAACTCTACTTGTGAGTTAAACAAAACACAAAAGGAGTGGGATAAACTACAAATGTAAAACAATACTTGAGTGTTCAACAACACAATAAAGGGGTCGGATAATTACAAACAGACAAGTCAATTTGAGATTTAAACAACACACAGGAGAAGTAATAAAATAACGAACGAAGAACTCTAATTAAGAGTAAAACAAAACACAAAAGGAGTGGGATAAACAACAAACAAACAATACCACTTGAGAGATAAACAACACACTAAAGGAGGGGGATAATGTCAAACGAAAAAGTCTATTCGGGATTTAAACATTACACAAAAGGAGTATGAGTTTCACAAACGAAGAACACTACATGAGAGTTAAAAAACACACAAAAGGAGTGGATAATGTCAAACGAAGAAGTCAATTCATGATTTAAATAATACACCGGAGTATGAGTTTCACAAACGAAGAACTCTACTTGAGAGTTATACAACACACAAAGGTGGGATAAACTACAAATGTAAAACTCTACTCGAGAGTTAAATAACACAATAAAGGAGTGGTAGAATTACAAACGGAGAAGTCAATTTGAGATTTAAACAACACACTGGAGGACTGATAAAGTAAGAAACGATGAACTCTACTTGTGAGTTAACAACACACAAAAGGAATGGGATAAACTACAAATGTAAAACTTTACTCGAGTGTTCAGCAACACAATAAAGGGGTGGGATAATTACAAACAGAGAAGTCAATTTGAGATTTAAACAACACTCAGCAGGAGTAATAAAATAAAGAACGAAGAACTCTCTTGAGAGTAAAACAAAACACAAAAGGAGTGGGATAAACAACAAACGAACAACACCCCTTGAGAGATAAACCACACACTAAAGGAGGGGGATGATGTCAAACGAAGAAGTCTGTTCGGGATTTAAACATTATACAGAAGGAGTATGAGTTTCACAAACGAAGAACACTACATGAGAGTTAAACAACACAGAAAAGGCGTGGGATAATGTCAAACGAAGAAGTCTATTCAGAATTTAAATTATACACAGGAGTATGAGTTTCACAAACGAAGAACTCTACTTGAGAGTTATGCAACACACAAAAGGAGTGGGATAAACTACAAATGTAAAACTCTACTCGAGAGTTAAATAACACAATAATGGAGTGGTAGAATTAAAAATGGAAAAGTCAAATTGAGATTTAAACAACACTAGAGGACTGATAAAATAACGAGCGAAGAACTCTACTTGTGAGTTAAACAACACACAAAAGGAATGGGATAAACTACAAATGTAAAACTCTACTCAAGTGTTCAACAACACAATAAAGGGGTGGGATAATTACAAACAGAGAAGTCAATTTGAGATTTAAACAACACACAGGAGAAGTAATACAATAACGAACGAGGAACTCTACTTGAGAGTAAAACAAAACATAAAAGGAGGGGGATAAACAACATACGAACAACTCCACTTGAGAGATAAACAACACACTAAAGGAGGGGGATAATGTCAAACGAAGAAATCTATTTGGCATTTAAACAATACACAGAAGGAGTATGAGTAATACAAACGAAGAACACTACACGAGAGTTAAACAACACACAAAAGGAGTGGAGGACTAATAAAATAACGAACGAAGAACACTACATGAGAGTTAAACAACACACAAAAGGAGTGGGATAATGTCAAACGAATAATTCTATTCGGCATTTCAACAATACATAGGCGTATGAGTTTCACAAACGAAGAACTCTACTTGAGAGTTATACAACACACAAAAGGAGTGGGATAAACTACAAATGTAAAACTCTACTCGAGAGTTCAATAACACAACAAAGGAGTGGTAGAATTAGAAACGGAGAAGTCAATTTGAAATTTAAACAACACACTGGAGGACTGATAAAGTAACAAACGAGGAACTCTACTTGTGAGTTAACAACACACAAAAGGAATGGGATAAACTACAAATGTAAAACTTTACTCGAGTGTTCAGCAACACAATAAAGGGGTGGGATAATTACAAACACAGAAGTCAATTTGAGATTTAAACAACACTCAGGAGGAGTAATAAAATAAAGAACGAAGAACTCTACTTGAGAGTAAAACAAAACACAAAAGGGGTGGGATAAACAACATACGAACAACTCCACTTGAGAGATAAACAACACACTAAAGGAGGGGGATAATGTCAAATGAAGAAGTCTATTGGGGATTTAAACAATACACGGAAGGAGTATGAGTATCACAAACGAAGAACACTACATGAGAGTTAAACAACACGCAAAAGGAGTTGGATTATGTCAAACGAAGAAGTCTATTCAGGATTTATATAATACACAGGAGTATGTGTTTCACAAATGAAGAACTCTACTTGGGAGTTATACAACACACAAATGGAGTGGGATAAATTACAAATGTAAAACTCTACTCGAGAGTTAAATAACACAATAAAGGAGTGGTAGAATTACAAACGGAGAAGTCAATTTGAGATTTAAACAACACACTGGAGGACTGATAAAGTAACAAACGAAGAACACTACTTGTGAGTTAACAACACACAAAAGGAATGGGATAAAATACAAATATAAAACTTTACTCGAGTGTTCAGCAACAGAATAAAGGGGTGGGAAGATTAGAAACAGAGAAGTCAATTTGAGATTTAAACAACACTCAGGAGGAGTGATAAAATAAAGAACGAAGAACTCTACTTGAGAGTAAAACAAAACACAAAAGGGGTGGGATAAACAACATACGAACAACTCCACTTGAGAGATAAACAACGCACTAAAGGAGGGGGATAATGTCAAATGAAGAAGTCTATTGGGGATTTAAACAATACACGGAAGGAGTATGAGTATCACAAACGAAGAACACTACATGAGAGTTAAACAACACGCAAAAGGAGTTGGATTATGTCAAACGAAGAAGTCTATTCAGGATTTAAATAATACACAGGAGTATGAGTTTCACAAACGAAGAACTCTACTTGAGAGTTATACAACACACAAAAGGAGTGGGATAAACTACAAATGTAAAACTGTACTCGAGAGTTAAATAACACAATAAAGGAGTGGTAGAATTACAAACGGAGAAGTCAATTTGAGATTTAAACAACACACTGGAGGACTGATAAAGTAACAAACGAAGAACACTACTTGTGAGTTAACAACACACAAAAGGAATGGGATAAAATACAAATATAAAACTTTACTCGAGTGTTCAGCAACAGAATAAAGGGGTGGGAAGATTAGAAACAGAGAAGTCAATTTGAGATTTAAACAACACTCAGGAGGAGTGATAAAATAAAGAACGAAGAACTGTACTTGAGAGTAAAACAAAACACAAAAGGGGTGGGATAAACAACATACGAACAACTCCACTTGAGAGATAAACAACGCACTAAAGGAGGGGGATAATGTCAAATGAAGAAGTCTATTGGGGATTTAAACAATACACGGAAGGAGTATGAGTATCACAAACGAAGAACACTACATGAGAGTTAAACAACACGCAAAAGGAGTTGGATTATGTCAAACGAAGAAGTCTATTCAGATTTAAATAATACATGGAGTATGAGTTTCAAACGAAGAACTACTTGAGAGTTATACAACACACAAAAGGAGTGGGATAAACTACAAATGTAAAACTCTACTCGAGAGTTAAATAACACAATAAAGGAGTGGTAGAATTACAAGCGGAGAAGTCAATTTGAGATTTAAACAACAATTTGGAGGTGATAAAGTAAGAAACGATGAACTCTACTTGTGAGTTAACAACACAAAAGGAATGGGATAAACTACAAATGTAAAACTTTACTGTGTTCAACAATACAATAAAGGGTGGGATAATTACAAACAAAGAAGTCAATTTGAGATTTAAACAACACTCGGAGTAATAAAATAAAGAACGAAGAACTCTACTTGAGAGTAAAACAAAACACAAAAGGGGTGGGATAAACAACATACGAACAACTCCACTTGAGAGATAAACAACACACTAAAGGAGGGGGATAATGTCAAATGAAGAAGTCTATTGGGGATTTAAACAATACACGGAAGGAGTATGAGTATCACAAACGAAGAACACTACATGAGAGTTAAACAACACGCAAAAGGAGTTGGATTATGTCAAACGAAGAAGTCTATTCAGGATTTATATAATACATGAGGTATGTGTTTCACAAATGAAGAACTCTACTTGGGAGTTATACAACACACAAATGGAGTGGGATAAATTACAAATGTAAAACTCTACTCGAGAGTTAAATAACACAATAAAGGAGTGGTAGAATTACAAACGGAGAAGTCAATTTGAGATTTAAACAACACACTGGAGGACTGATAAAGTAACAAACGAAGAACACTACTTGTGAGTTAACAACACACAAAAGGAATGGGATAAAATACAAATATAAAACTTTACTCGAGTGTTCAGCAACAGAATAAAGGGGTGGGATGATTAGAAACAGAGAAGTCAATTTGAGATTTAAACAACACTCAGGAGGAGTGATAAAATAAAGAACGAAGAACTCTACTTGAGAGTAAAACAAAACACAAAAGGGGTGGGATAAACAACATACGAACAACTCCACTTGAGAGATAAACAACGCACTAAAGGAGGGGGATAATGTCAAATGAAGAAGTCTATTGGGGATTTAAACAATACACGGAAGGAGTATGAGTATCACAAACGAAGAACACTACATGAGAGTTAAAAAACACACAAAAGGAGTGGATAATGTCAAACGTAGAAGTCTATTCATGATTTAAATAATACACCGGAGTATGAGTTTCACAAACGAAGAACTCTACTTGAGAGTTATACAACACACAAAAGGAGTGGGATAAACTACAAATGTAAAACTCTACTCGAGAGTTAAATAACACAATAAAGGAGTGGTAGAATTACAAATGGAGAAGTCAATTTGAGATTTAAACAACACACTGGAGGACTGATAAAGTAAACGATGAACTCTAGTTGTGAGTTAACAACACAAAAGGAATGGGATAAACTACAAATGTAAAACTTTACTCGAGTGTTCAACACAATAAAGGGTGGGATAATTACAAACCAGTAAGTCAATTTGAGATTTAAACATCACTCAGGAGGAGTAATAAAATAAAGAACGAAGAACTCTACTTGAGAGTAAAACAAAACACAAAAGGGGTTGGATAAACAACATCGAACAACTCCACTTGAGAGATAAACAACACACTAAAGGAGGGGATAATGCCAAATGAAGAAGTCTATTGGGGATTTAAACAATACACGAAGGAGTATGAGTATCCCAACGAATAACAATACATGAGAGTTAAACAACACGCAAAAGGAGTTGGATAATGTCAAACGAAGAAGTCTATTCAGGATTTAAATAATACAGGAGTATGAGTTTCACAAATGAGGAACTCTACTTGAGAGTTATACAAAACACAAATGGAGTGGGATAAATTACAAATGTAAAACTCTCCGAGAGTTAAATAACACAATAAAGGAGTGGTAGAATTACAAGCGGAGAATTCAATTTGAGATTTAAACAACACTTTGGAGGAGTGATAAAATAACGAAGAACTCTCCATTTGAGTTAAACAAAATACAAAAGGAGTGGGATAAACTACAAATGTAAAACACTACTTGAGTGTTCAACAAAACAATAAAGGGTGGGATAATTACAAACAGAGAAGTCAATTTGTTATTTTAACAACACAGGAGAAGTAATAAAATAACGAACGAAGAACTCTACTTGAGAGTAAAACAAAACACAAAAGGAGTGGGATAAACAACAAGCGAACAACACCACTTGAGAGATAAACAACACACTAAAGGAGGGGATAATGTCAAAGAAGAAGTCTATTCGGATTTAAACATTACACAAAAGGAGTATGAGTTTCACAAACGAAGAACACTACATGAGAGTTAAAAGACACACAAAAGGAGTGGATAATGTCAAACGAAGAAGTCTATTCATGATTTAAATAATACACAGGAGTATGAGTTTCACAAGCGAAGAACTCTACTTGAGAGTTATACAACACACAAAGGAGTGGGATAAACTACAAATGTAAAACTCTACCGAGAGTTAAATAACACAATAAAGGAGTGGTAGAATTACAAATGGAGAAGTCAATTTGAGATTTAAACAACACCTTTGGAGGACTGATAAAGTAACAAACGATGAACTCTAGTTGTGAGTTAACAACACACAAAAGGAATGGGATAAACTACAAATGTAAAACTTTACTCGAGTGTTGACAACACAATAAAGGGTGGGATAATTACAAACAGAAGTCAATTTGAGATTTAAACAACACTCGGAGGAGTTATAAAATAAAGAACGAAGAACTCTACTTGAGAGTAAAACAAAACACAAAAGGGGTGGGATAAACAACATACGAACAACTCCACTTGAGATAAACAACACTAAAGGAGGGGATAATGTCAAATGAAGAAGTCTATTGGGATTTAAACAATACGGAAGGAGTATGAGTATCACAAACGAAGAACACTACATGAGAGTTAAACAACACACAAAAAGGAGTGGGATAAACTACAAATGTAAAACCACTACCGTGTGTTCAACAACACAATAAAAGGGTGGATAATTACAAGCAGAGAAGTCAATTTGAGATTTAAACAACCTTTGGAGGAGTGATAAAATAACGAGCGAAGAACTCTACATTTGAGTTAAACAAAATACAAAAGGTGGGATAAACTACAAATGTAAAACACTACTTGAGTGTTCAACAAAACAATAAAGGGGTGGGATAATTACAAATGAGAAGTCAATTTGAGATTTAAACAACACACAGGAGAAGTAATAAAATAACGAACGAAGAACTCTACTTGAGAGTAAAACAAAACACAAAAGGAGTGGGATAAACAACAAACGAACAACACCACTTGAGAGATAAACAACACACTAAAGGAGGGGGATAATGTCAAACGAAGAAGTCTATTCGGGATTTAAACATTACACAAAAGGAGTATGAGTTTCACAAACGAAGAACACTACATGAGAGTTAAAAGACACACAAAAGGAGTGGATAATGTCAAACGAAGAAGTCTATTCATGATTTAAATAATACACCGGAGTATGAGTATCACAAACGAAGAACACTACATGAGAGTTAAACAACACGCAAAAGGAGTTGGATTATGTCAAACGAAGAAGTCTATTCAGGATTTATATAATACACAGGAGTATGTGTTTCACAAATG
The DNA here is from genome assembly GCA_026545765.1 of Plantago major. Lineage (NCBI taxonomy): Eukaryota > Viridiplantae > Streptophyta > Magnoliopsida > Lamiales > Plantaginaceae > Plantago > Plantago major. The sequence continues at coordinate 44,696,327 of CM048841.1, forward strand.
AAGAACTCTACTTGGGAGTTATACAACACACAAATGGAGTGGGATAAATTACAAATGTAAAACTCTACTCGAGAGTTAAATAACACAATAAAGGAGTGGTAGAATTACAAACGGAGAAGTCAATTTGAGATTTAAACAACACACTGGAGGACTGATAAAGTAACAAACGAAGAACACTACTTGTGAGTTAACAACACACAAAAGGAATGGGATAAAATACAAATATAAAACTTTACTCGAGTGTTCAGCAACAGAATAAAGGGGTGGGATGATTAGAAACAGAGAAGTCAATTTGAGATTTAAACAACACTCAGGAGGAGTGATAAAATAAAGAACGAAGAACTCTACTTGAGAGTAAAACAAAACACAAAAGGGGTGGGATAAACAACATACGAACAACTCCACTTGAGAGATAAACAACGCACTAAAGGAGGGGGATAATGTCAAATGAAGAAGTCTATTGGGGATTTAAACAATACACGGAAGGAGTATGAGTATCACAAACGAAGAACACTACATGAGAGTTAAAAAACACACAAAAGGAGTGGATAATGTCAAACGTAGAAGTCTATTCATGATTTAAATAATACACCGGAGTATGAGTTTCACAAACGAAGAACTCTACTTGAGAGTTATACAACACACAAAAGGAGTGGGATAAACTACAAATGTAAAACTCTACTCGAGAGTTAAATAACACAATAAAGGAGTGGTAGAATTACAAATGGAGAAGTCAATTTGAGATTTAAACAACACACTGGAGGACTGATAAAGTAACAAACGATGAACTCTAGTTGTGAGTTAACAACACACAAAAGGAATGGGATAAACTACAAATGTAAAACTTTACTCGAGTGTTCAAAGAACAGAATAAAGGGGTGGGATAATTACAAACACAGAAGTCAATTTGAGATTTAAACAACACTCAGGAGGAGTAATAAAATAAAGAACGAAGAACTCTACTTGAGAGTAAAACAAAACACAAAAGGGGTGGGATAAACAACATACGAACAACTCCACTTGAGAGATAAACAACACACTAAAGGAGGGGGATAATGCCAAATGAAGAAGTCTATTGGGGATTTAAACAATACACAGAAGGAGTATGAGTATCCCAAACGAAGAACACTACATGAGAGTTAAACAACACGCAAAAGGAGTTGGATAATGTCAAACGAAGAAGTCTATTCAGGATTTAAATAATACACAGGAGTATGAGTTTCACAAATGAGGAACTCTACTTGAGAGTTATACAAAACACAAATGGAGTGGGATAAATTACAAATGTAAAACTACTCGAGAGTTAAATAACACAATAAAGGAGTAGAATTACAAGCGGAGAATTCAATTTGAGATTTAAACAACCTTTGGAGGAGTGATAAAATAACGAGCGAAGAACTCTCCATTTGAGTTAAACAAAATACAAAAGGAGTGGGATAAACTACAAATGTAAAAACACTACTTGAGTGATAAACAACACAATAAATGAGTGGGATAATTACAAACTAAGAAGTCAATTTCAGATTTAAACAACACACAGCAGAAGTAATAAAATAACGAACGAAGAACTCTACTTGAGAGTAAAACAAAACACAAAAGGAGTGGGATAAACAACAAACGAACAACTCCACTTGAGAGATAAACAACACACTAAAGGAGGGGGATAATGTCAAACGAAGAAGTCTATTCGGGATTTAAACATTACACAAAAGGAGTATGAGTTTCACAAACGAAGAACACTACATGAGAGTTAAAAGACACACAAAAGGAGTGGATAATGTCAAACGAAGAAGTCTATTCATGATTTAAATAATACACCGGAGTATGAGTTTCACAAACGAAGAACTCTACTTGAGAGTTATACAACACACAAAAGGAGTGGGATAAACTACAAATGTAAAACTCTACTCGAGAGTTAAATAACACAATAAAGGAGTGGTAGAATTACAAATGGAGAAGTCAATTTGAGATTTAAACAACACACTGGAGGACTGATAAAGTAACAAACGATGAACTCTAGTTGTGAGTTAACAACACACAAAAGGAATGGGATAAACTACAAATGTAAAACTTTACTCGAGTGTTCAGCAACACAATAAAGGGGTGGGATAATTACAAACACAGAAGTCAATTTGAGATTTAAACAACACTCAGGAGGAGTAATAAAATAAAGAACGAAGAACTCTACTTGAGAGTAAAACAAAACACAAAAGGGGTGGGATAAACAACATACGAACAACTCCACTTGAGAGATAAACAACACACTAAAGGAGGGGGATAATGTCAAATGAAGAAGTCTATTGGGGATTTAAACAATACACGGAAGGAGTATGAGTATCACAAACGAAGAACACTACATGAGAGTTAAACAACACACAAAAGGAGTGGGATAAACTACAAATGTAAAACACTACTCGTGTGTTCAACAACACAATAAAAGGGTCGGATAATTACAAACAGAGAAGTCAATTTGAGATTTAAACAACACTGGAGGAGTGATAAAATAACGAACGAAGAACTCTACATTTGAGTTAAACAAAATACAAAAGGAGTGGGATAAACTACAAATGTAAAACACTACTTGAGTGTTCAACAAAACAATAAAGGGGTCGGATAATTACAAACAGAGAAGTCAATTTGAGATTTAAACAACACACAGGAGAAGTAATAAAATAACGAACGAAGAACTCTACTTGAGAGTAAAACAAAACACAAAAGGAGTGGGATAAACAACAAACGAACAACACCACTTGAGAGATAAACAACACACTAAAGGAGGGGGATAATGTCAAACGAAGAAGTCTATTCGGGATTTAAACATTACACAAAAGGAGTATGAGTTTCACAAACGAAGAACACTACATGAGAGTTAAAAGACACACAAAAGGAGTGGATAATGTCAAACGAAGAAGTCTATTCATGATTTAAATAATACACCGGAGTATGAGTTTCACAAACGAAGAACACTACATGAGAGTTATACAACACACAAAAGGAGTGGGATAAACTACAAATGTAAAACTCTACTCGAGAGTTAAATAACACAATAAAGGAGTGGTAGAATTACAAATGGAGAAGTCAATTTGAGATTTAAACAACACACTGGAGGACTGATAAAGTAACAAACGATGAACTCTAGTTGTGAGTTAACAACACACAAAAGGAATGGGATAAACTACAAATGTAAAACCTTACCGAGTGTTCGACAACACAATAAAGGGGTGGGATAATTACAAACATGAAGTCAATTTGAGATTTAAACAACACTCGGAGGAGTAATAAAATAAAGAACGAAGAACTCTACTTGAGAGTAAAACAAAACACAAAAAGGGGGGGGATATAACAACAACAGAGAAGTCAAATTTTGAGATAAAAAACACACAGGAGTAAAACAAAACACAAAAGGGGTGGGATAAACAACATACGAACAACTCCACTTGAGATAAACAACACACTAAAGGAGGGGATAATGCCAAATGAAGAAGTCTATTGGGATTTAAACAATACACAAAAGGTATGAGTATCCCAAACGAAGAACACTACATGAGAGTTAAACAACACACAAAAGGTTGGATAATGTCAAGCGAAGAAGTCTATTCATGATTTAAATAATACAGTGAGTATGAGTTTCACAAATGAGGAACTACTTGAGAGTTATACAACACAAATGGAGTGGGATAAATTACAAATGTAAAACTACCGAGAGTTAAATAACACAATAAAGGAGTGGTACAATTTCAAAGGGAGAATTCAATTTGAGATTTAAACAACACTTTGGAGGAGTGATAAAATAACAACGAAGAACTCTACATTTGAGTTAAACAAAATACAAAAGGAATGGGATAAACTACAAATGTAAAACACTACTTGAGTGTTCAACAAAACAATAAAGGGGTCGGATAATTACAAACAGAGAAGTCAATTTGAGATTTAAACAACACACAGGAGAAGTAATAAAATAACGAACGAAGAACTCTACTTGAGAGTAAAACAAAACAAAAAAGGAGTGGGATAAACAACAAACGAACAACACCACTTGAGAGATAAACAACACACTAAAGGAGGGATAATGTCAAAGAAGAAGTCTATTGATTTAAACATTACACAAAAGTATGAGTTTCACAAACGAAGAACACTACATGAGAGTTAAAGACACACAAAAAGGAGTGGATAATGTCAAGCGAAGAAGTCTATTCATGATTTAAATAATACACGGAGTATGAGTTTCACAAGCGAAGAACTCTACTTGAGAGTTATACAACACACAAAAGGTGGGATAAACTACAAATGTAAAACTACTGAGAGTTAAATAACACAATAAAGGAGTGGTAGAATTACAAATGGAGAAGTCAATTTGAGATTTAAACAATACATCTTGGAGGACTGATAAAGTAACAAGCGATGAACTCTAGTTGTGAGTTAACAACACAAAAGGAATGGGATGAACTACAAATGTAAAACTTTACTGAGTGTTCACAACACAATAAAGGGGTGGGATAATTACAAACGAGAAGTCAATTTGAGATTTAAACAACACTCGGGAGGAGTAATAAAATAAAGAACGAAGAACTCTTGAGAGTAAAACAAAACACAAAAGGGGTGGCATAAACAACATACGAACAACTCCATGAGAGATAAACAACACACTAAAGGAGGGGATAATGTCAAATGAAGAAGTCTATTGGGGATTTAAACAATACACGGAAGGAGTATGAGTATCACAAACGAAGAACACTACATGAGAGTTAAACAACACGCAAAAGGAGTTGGATTATGTCAAACGAAGAAGTCTATTCAGGATTTAAAGAATACACAGGAGTATGTGTTTCACAAATGAAGAACTCTACTTGAGAGTTATACAACACACAAATGGAGTGGGATAAATTACAAATGTAAAACTCTACTCGAGAGTTAAATAACACAATAAAGGAGTGGTAGAATTACAAGCGGAGAAGTCAATTTGAGATTTAAACAACACCTTTGGAGGATGATAAAGTAACAAACGAAGAACACTACTTGTGAGTTAACAACACACAAAAGGAATGGGATAAAATACAAATGTAAAACTTTACTCGAGTGTTCAGCAACAGAATAAAGGGGTGGGATGATTAGAAACAGAGAAGTCAATTTGAGATTTAAACAACACTCAGGAGGAGTGATAAAATAAAGAACGAAGAACTCTACTTGAGAGTAAAACAAAACACAAAAGGGGTGGGATAAACAACATACGAACAACTCCACTTGAGAGATAAACAACGCACTAAAGGAGGGGGATAATGTCAAATGAAGAAGTCTATTGGGGATTTAAACAATACACGGAAGGAGTATGAGTATCACAAACGAAGAACACTACATGAGAGTTAAACAACACGCAAAAGGAGTTGGATTATGTCAAACGAAGAAGTCTATTCAGGATTTAAATAATACACAGGAGTATGAGTTTCACAAACGAAGAACTACTTGAGAGTTATACAACACACAAAAGGAGTGGGATAAACTACAAATGTAAAACTCTACTCGAGAGTTAAATAACACAATAAAGGAGTGGTAGAATTACAAACGGAGAAGTCAATTTGAGATTTAAACAACACACTGGAGGACTGATAAAGTAAGAAACGATGAACTCTACTTGTGAGTTAACAACACACAAAAGGAATGGGATAAACTACAAATGTAAAACTTTACTCGTGTGTTCAACAATACAATAAAGGGGTGGGATAATTACAAACAAAGAAGTCAATTTGAGATTGAAACAACACTCAGCAGGAGTAATAAAATAAAGAACGAAGAACTCTACTTGAGAGTAAAACAAAACACAAAAGGGGTGGGATAAACAACATACGAACAACTCCACTTGAGAGATAAACAACACACTAAAGGAGGAGGATAATGTCAAACGAAGAAGTCTGTTCGGGATTTAAACATTACATAGAAGGAGTATGAGTTTCACAAACGAAGAACACTACATGAGAGTTAAACAACACACAAAAGGAGTGGGATAATGTCAAACGAAGAAGTCTATTCAGGATTTAAATAATACACAGGAGTATGAGTTTCAGAAAAGAAGAACTCTACTTGAGAGTTATGCAACACACAAAAGGAGTGGGATAAACTACAAATGTAAAACTCTACTCGAGAGTTAAATAACACAACAAAGGAGTGGTAGAATTAGAAACGGAGAAGTCAATTTGAAATTTAAACAACACACTGGAGGACTGATAAAATAACGAACGAAGAACTCTATTCGGGATTTAAACAATACACGGAAGGAGTATGAGTATCACAAATGAAGAACACTAAATGAGAGTTAAACAACACACAAAAGGAGTGGGATAAACTACAAATGTAAAACTCTACTAGAGAGTTAAATAACACAATAAAGGAGTGGTAGAATTACAAACGGAGAAGTCAATTTGAGATTTAAACAACACTGGAGGACTGATAAAATAACGAACGAAGAACTCTACTTGTGAGTTAAACAACACACAAAAGGAATGGGATAAACTACAAATGTAAAACTCTATCCAACTGTTCAACAACACAATAAAGTGGTGGGATAATTACAAACAGAGAAGTAAATTTCAGATTTAAACAACACTCAGGAGGAGTAATAAAATAACGAACGAAGAACTCTACTTGAGAGTAAAACAAAACACAAAAGGAGTGGGATAAACAACAAACGAACAACATCACTTGAGAGATAAACAATACACTAAAGGAGGGGGATAATGTCAAACAAAGAAGTCAATTCGGGATTTAAACAATACACAGAAGGAGTATGAGTAATACAAACGAAGTACACTACATGAGAGTTAAACAACAAACAAAAGGAGTGGGATAATGTCAAGCGAAGAAGTCTATTCAGGATTTAAATAATACATAAGAGTATGAGTTTCACAAACGAAGAACTCTACTTGAGAGTTATACAACACACAAAAGGAGTGGGATAAACTACAAATGTAAAACTCTACTCGACAGTTAAATAAACACTAAAGGAGAGGTAGAATTACAAACGGAGAAGTCAATTTGAGATTTATACAACACTGGAGGACTGATAAAATAACGAACGAAGAACTCTACTTGTGTGTTAAACAACACACAAAAGGAATGGGGTAAACTACAAATGTAAAACTCTACTCAAGTGTTCAACAACAATAAAGGGGTGGGATAATTACAAACAGAGAAGTCAATTTGAGATTTAAACAACACAGGTGAAGTAATAAAATAACGAACGAAGAACTCTACTTGAGAGTAAAACAAAACACAAAAGGAGTGGGATAAACAACAAACGAACAACATCACTTGAGAGATAAACAATATACTAAAGGAGGGGGATAATGTCAAACGAAGAAGTCTATTCGGGATTTAAACAATACACAGATGGAGTATGAGTAATACAAACGAAGTACACTACATGAGAGTTAAACAACACACAAAAGGAGTGGGATAATGTCAAGCGAAGAAGTCTATTCAGGATTTAAATAATACACAAGAGTATGAGTTTCACAAACGAAGAACTCTACTTGAGAGTTATACAACCCACAAAAGGAGTGGGATAAACTACAAATGTAAAACTCTACTTGACAGTTAAATAACACACTAAAGGAGTGGTAGAATTGCAAACGGAGAAGTCAATTTGAGATTTAAACAACACTGGAGGACTGATAAAATAACGAACGAAGAACTCTATTCGGGATTTAAACAATACACGGAAGGAGTATGAGTATCACAAACGAAGAACACTAAATGAGAGTTAAACAACACACAAAAGGATTGGGATAAACTACAAATGTAAAACACAACTCGAGAGTTAAATAACACAATACAGGAGTGGTAGAATTGCAAACGGAGAAGTCAATTTGAGATTTAAACAACACTGGAGGACTGATAAAATAACGAACGAAGAACTCTACATGTGAGTTAAACAACACACAAAAGGAATGGGATAAACTACAAACGTAAAACTCTACTCGAGTGTTCAACAACACAATAAAGGGGTGGGATAATTACAAACAGAGAAGTTAATTTGAGATTTAAACAACACACATGAGGAGTAAAAAAATAACGAACGAAGAACTCTACTTGAGAATAAAACAAAACACAAAAGGAGTGGGATAAACAACAAACGAACAATTCCACTTGAGAGATAAACAACACACTAAAGGAGGGGGATAATGTCAAACGAATAATTCTATTCGGCATTTAAACAATACACAGGCGTATGAGTTTCACAAACGAAGAACTCTACTTGAGAGTTATACAACACACAAAAGGAGTGGGATAAACTACAAATGTAAAACTCTACTCGAGAGTTAAATAACACAATAAAGGAGTGGTAGAATTACAAACGGAGAAGTCCATTTGAGATTTAAACAACACTGGAGGACTGATAAAATAACGAACGAAGAACTCTATTCGGAATTTAAACAATACACGGAAGGAGTATGAGTATCACAAACGAAGAACACTAAATGAGAGTTAAACAACACACAAAAGGAGTGGGATAAACTACAAATGTAAAACACTACTCGAGAGTTAAATAACACAATACAGGAGTGGTAGAATTGCAAACGGAGAAGTCAATTTGAGATTTAAACAACACTGGAGGACTGATAAAATAACGAACGAAGAACTCTACATGTGAGTTAAACAACACACAAAAGGAATGGGATAAACTACAAACGTAAAACTCTACTCGAGTGTTCAACAACACAATAAAGGTGTGGGATAATTACAAACAGAGAAGTTAATTTGAGATTTAAACAACACACATGAGCAGTAAAAAAATAATGAACGAAGAACTCTACTTGAGAATAAAACAAAACACAAAAGGAGTAGGATAAACAACAAACGAACAATTCCACTTGAGAGATAAACAACACACTAAAGGAGGGGGATAATGTCAAACGAATAATTCTATTCGGCATTTAAACAATACACAGGCGTATGAGTTTCACAAACGAAGAACTCTACTTGAGAGTTATACAACACACAAAAGGAGTGGGATAAACTACAAATGTAAAACTCTACTCGAGAGTTAAATAACACAATAAAGGAGTGGTAGAATTACAAACGGAGAAGTCAATTTGAGATTTAAACAACACTGGAGGACTGATAAAATAACGAACGAAGAACTCTACTTGTGAGTTAAACAACACACAAAAGGAATGGGAAAAAAACTACAAATGTAAAACTCTACTCAACTGTTGAACAACACAATAAAGTGGTGGGATAATTACAAACAGAGAAGTAAATTTGTTATTTAAACAACACTCAGGAGGAGTAATAAAATAACGAACGAAGAACTCTACTTGAGAGTAAAACAAAACATAAAAGGAGGGGGATAAACAACATACGAACAACTCCACTTGAGAGATAAACAACACACTAAAGGAGGGGGATAATGTCAAACGAAGAAATCTATTTGGCATTTAAACAATACACAGAAGGAGTATGAGTAATACAAACGAAGAACACTACATGAGAGTTAAACAACACACAAAAGGAGTGGGATAATGTCAAGCGAAGAAGTCTATTCAGGATTTAAATAATGCACAGGAGTATGAGTTTCACAAACGAAGAACTCTACTTGAGAGTTATACAACACACAAAAGGAGTGGGATAAACTACAAATGTAAAACTCTACTCGAGAGTTAAATAACACAATAAAGGAGTGGTAAAATTGTAGACGGAGAAGTCAATTTGAGATTTAAACAACACTGGAGGACTGATAAAATAACGAGCGAAGAACTCTACTTGTGAGTTAAACAAAACACAAAAGGAGTGGGATAAACTACAAATGTAAAACAATACTTGAGTGTTCAACAACACAATAAAGGGGTCGGATAATTACAAACAGACAAGTCAATTTGAGATTTAAACAACACACAGGAGAAGTAATAAAATAACGAACGAAGAACTATAATTAAGAGTAAAACAAAACACAAAAGGAGTGGGATAAACAACAAACAAACAATACCACTTGAGAGATAAATAACACACTAAAGGAGGGGAATAATGTCAAACGAAGAAGTCTATTCGGGATTTAAACATTACACAAAAGAGTATGAGTTTCACAAACGAAGAACACTACATGAGAGTTAAAAAACACACAAAAGGAGTGGGATAATGTCAAGCGAAGAAGTCTATTCAGGATTTAAATAATGCACAGGAGTATGAGTTTCACAAACGAAGAACTCTACTTGAGAGTTATACAACACACAAAAGGAGTGGGATAAACTACAAATGTAAAACTCTACTCGAGAGTTAAATAACACAATAAAGGAGTGGTAAAATTATAGACGGAGAAGTCAATTTGAGATTTAAACAACAGTGGAGGACTAATAAAATAACGAGCGAAGAACTCTACTTGTGAGTTAAACAAAACACAAAAGGAGTGGGATAAACTACAAATGTAAAACAATACTTGAGTGTTCAACAACACAATAAAGGGGTCGGATAATTACAAACAGACAAGTCAATTTGAGATTTAAACAACACACAGGAGAAGTAATAAAATATCGAACGAAGAACTCTAATTAAGAGTAAAACAAAACACAAAAGGAGTGGGATAAACAACAAACAAACAATACCACTTGAGAGATAAACAACACACTAAAGGAGGGGGATAATGTCAAACGAAGAAGTCTATTCGGGATTTAAACATTACACAAAAGGAGTATGAGTTTCACAAACGAAGAACACTACATGAGAGTTAAAAAACACACAAAAGGAGTGGATAATGTCAAACGAAGAAGTCAATTCATGATTTAAATAATACACCGGAGTATGAGTTTCACAAACGAAGAACTCTACTTGAGAGTTATACAACACACTAAAGGAGTGGGATAAACTACAAATGTAAAACTCTACTCGAGAGTTAAATAACACAATAAAGGAGTGGTAGAATTACAAACGGAGAAGTCAATTTGAGATTTAAACAACACACTGGAGGACTGATAAAGTAAGAAACGATGAACTCTACTTGTGAGTTAAACAAAACACAAAAGGAGTGGGATAAACTACAAATGTAAAACAATACTTGAGTGTTCAACAACACAATAAAGGGGTGGGATAATTACAAACAGAGAAGTCAATTTGAGATTTAAACAACACTCAGCAGGAGTAATAAAATAAAGAACGAAGAACTCTCTTGAGAGTAAAACAAAACACAAAAGGAGTGGGATAAACAACAAACGAACAACACCCCTTGAGAGATAAACCACACACTAAAGGAGGGGGATGATGTCAAACGAAGAAGTCTGTTCGGGATTTAAACATTATACAGAAGGAGTATGAGTTTCACAAACGAAGAACACTACATGAGAGTTATGCAACACACAAAAGGAGTGGGATAAACTACAAATGTAAAACTCTACTCGAGAGTTAAATAACACAATAATGGAGTGGTAGAATTAAAAATGGAAAAGTCTAATAGAGATTTAAACAACACTAGAGGACTGATAAAATAACGAGCGAAGAACTCTACTTGTGAGTTAAACAACACACAAAAGGAATGGGATAAACTACAAATGTAAAACTCTACTCAAGTGTTCAACAACACAATAAAGGGGTGGGATAATTACAAACAGAGAAGTCAATTTGAGATTTAAACAACACACAGGAGAAGTAATACAATAACGAACGAGGAACTCTACTTGAGAGTAAAACAAAACATAAAAGGAGGGGGATAAACAACATACGAACAACTCCACTTGAGAGATAAACAACACACTAAAGGAGGGGGATAATGTCAAACGAAGAAATCTATTTGGCATTTAAACAATACACAGAAGGAGTATGAGTAATACAAACGAAGAACACTACATGCGAGTTAAACAACACACAAAAGGAGTGGAGGACTAATAAAATAACGAACGAAGAACACTACATGAGAGTTAAACAACACACAAAAGGAGTGGGATAATGTCAAACGAATAATTCTATTCGGCATTTCAACAATACACAGGCGTATGAGTTTCACAAACGAAGAACTCTACTTGAGAGTTATACAACACACAAAAGGAGTGGGATAAACTACAAATGTAAAACTCTACTCGAGAGTTCAATAACACAACAAAGGAGTGGTAGAATTAGAAACGGAGAAGTCAATTTGAAATTTAAACAACACACTGGAGGACTGATAAAGTAACAAACGAGGAACTCTACTTGTGAGTTAACAACACACAAAAGGAATGGGATAAACTACAAATGTAAAACTTTACTCGAGTGTTCAGCAACACAATAAAGGGGTGGGATAATTACAAACACAGAAGTCAATTTGAGATTTAAACAACACTCAGGAGGAGTAATAAAATAAAGAACGAAGAACTCTACTTGAGAGTTAAACAAAACACAAAAGGGGTGGGATAAACAACATACGAACAACTCCACTTGAGAGATAAACAACACACTAAAGGAGGGGGATAATGTCAAATGAAGAAGTCTATTGGGGATTTAAACAACACACGGAAGGAGTATGAGTATCACAAACGAAGAACACTACATGAGAGTTAAACAACACGCAAAAGGAGTTGGATTATGTCAAACGAAGAAGTCTATTCAGGATTTAAATAATACACAGGAGTATGTGTTTCACAAATGAAGAACTCTACTTGAGAGTTATACAACACACAAATGGAGTGGGATAAATTACAAATGTAAAACTCTACTCGAGAGTTAAATAACACAATAAAGGAGTGGTAGAATTACAAACGGAGAAGTCAATTTGAGATTTAAACAACACACTGGAGGACTGATAAAGTAACAAACGAAGAACACTACTTGTGAGTTAACAACACACAAAAGGAATGGGATAAACTACAAATGTAAAACTTTACTCGAGTGTTCAGCAACACAATAAAGGGGTGGGATAATTACAAACACAGAAGTCAATTTGAGATTTAAACAACACTCAGGAGGTAATAAAATAAAGAACGAAGAACTCTACTTGAGAGTAAAACAAAACACAAAAGGGGTGGGATAAACAACATACGAACAACTCCACTTGAGAGATAAACAACACACTAAAGGAGGGGGATAATGTCAAATGAAGAAGTCTATTGGGGATTTAAACAATACACGGAAGGAGTATGAGTATCACAAACGAAGAACACTACATGAGAGTTAAACAACACGCAAAAGGAGTTGGATAAACGAAGAAGTCTATTCAGGATTTATATAATACACAGGAGTATGTGTTTCACAAATGAAGAACTCTACTTGAGAGTTATACAACACACAAATGGAGTGGGATAAATTACAAATGTAAAACTCTACTCGAGAGTTAAATAACACAATAAAGGAGTGGTAGAATTACAAACGGAGAAGTCAATTTGAGATTTAAACAACACCTTTGGAGGACTGATAAAGTAACAAACGAAGAACACTACTTGTGAGTTAACAACACAAAAGGAATGGGATAAAATACAAATATAAAACTTTACTGAGTGTTCAAGAAGAATAAAGGGGTGGGATGATTAGAAACAGAGAAGTCAATTTGAGATTTAAACAACACTCAGGAGGAGTGATAAAATAAAGAACGAAGAACTCTACTTGAGAGTAAAACAAAACACAAAAGGGGTGGGATAAACAACATACGAACAACTCCACTTGAGAGATAAACAACGCACTAAAGGAGGGGGATAATGTCAAATGAAGAAGTCTATTGGGGATTTAAACAATACACGGAAGGAGTATGAGTATCACAAACGAAGAACACTACATGAGAGTTAAACAACACGCAAAAGGAGTTGGATTATGTGAAACGAAGAAGTCTATTCCGGATTTAAATAATACACAGGAGTATGAGTTTCACAAACGAAGAACTGTACTTGAGAGTTATACAACACACAAATGGAGTGGGATAAATTACAAATGTAAAACTCTACTCGAGAGTTAAATAACACAATAAAGGAGTGGTAGAATTACAAACGGAGAAGTCAATTTGAGATTTAAACAACACACTGGAGGACTGATAAAGTAACAAACGAAGAACACTACTTGTGAGTTAACAACACACAAAAGGAATGGGATAAACTACAAATGTAAAACTTTACTCGAGTGTTCAGCAACACAATAAAGGGGTGGGATAATTACAAACACAGAAGTCAATTTGAGATTTAAACAACACTCAGGAGGTAATAAAATAAAGAACGAAGAACTCTACTTGAGAGTAAAACAAAACACAAAAGGGGTGGGATAAAACATACGAACAACTCCACTTGAGAGATAAACAACACACTAAAGGAGGGGGATAATGTCAAATGAAGAAGTCTATTGGGGATTTAAACAATACACGGAAGGAGTATGAGTATCACAAACGAAGAACACTACATGAGAGTTAAACAACACGCAAAAGGAGTTGGATTATGTCAAACGAAGAAGTCTATTCAGGATTTATATAATACACAGGAGTATGTGTTTCACAAATGAAGAACTCTACTTGAGAGTTATACAACACACAAATGGAGTGGGATAAATTACAAATGTAAAACTCTACTCGAGAGTTAAATAACACAATAAAGGAGTGGTAGAATTACAAACGGAGAAGTCAATTTGAGATTTAAACAACACACTGGAGGACTGATAAAGTAACAAACGAAGAACACTACTTGTGAGTTAACAACACACAAAAGGAATGGGATAAACTACAAATGTAAAACTTTACTCGTGTGTTCAGCAATACAATAAAGGGGTGGGATAATTACAAACAAAGAAGTCAATTTGAGATTGAAACAACACTCAGCAGGAGTAATAAAATAAAGAACGAAGAACTCTACTTGAGAGTAAAACAAAACACAAAAGGGGTGGGATAAACAACATACGAACAACTCCACTTGAGAGATAAACAACACACTAAAGGAGGGGGATAATGTCAAATGAAGAAGTCTATTGGGGATTTAAACAATACACGGAAGGAGTATGAGTATCACAAACGAAGAACACTACATGAGAGTTAAACAACACGCAAAAGGAGTTGGATTATGTCAAACGAAGAAGTCTATTCAGGATTTATATAATACACAGGAGTATGTGTTTCACAAATGAAGAACTCTACTTGGGAGTTATACAACACACAAAAGGAGTGGGATAAACTACAAATGTAAAACTCTACTCGAGAGTTAAATAACACAACAAAGGAGTGGTAGAATTAGAAACGGAGAAGTCAATTTGAAATTTAAACAACACACTGGAGGACTGATAAAGTAACAAACGAAGAACTCTACTTGTGAGTTAACAACACACAAAAGGAATGGGATAAACTACAAATGTAAAACTTTACTCGAGTGTTCAGCAACACAATAAAGGGGTGGGATAATTACAAACACAGAAGTCAATTTGAGATTTAAACAACACTCAGGAGGAGTAATAAAATAAAGAACGAAGAACTCTACTTGAGAGTAAAACAAAACACAAAAGGGGTGGGATAAACAACATACGAACAACTCCACTTGAGAGATAAACAACACACTAAAGGAGGGGGATAATGTCAAATGAAGAAGTCTATTGGGGATTTAAACAATACACGGAAGGAGTATGAGTATCACAAACGAAGAACACTACATGAGAGTTAAACAACACACAAAAGGAGTGGGATAAACTACAAATGTAAAACACTACTCGTGTGTTCAACAACACAATAAAAGGGTCGGATAATTACAAACAGAGAAGTCAATTTGAGATTTAAACAACACTGGAGGAGTGATAAAATAACGAAGAACTCTACATTTGAGTTAAACAAAATACAAAAGGAGTGGGATAAACTACAAATGTAAAACACTACTTGAGTGTTCAACAAAACAATAAAGGGGTCGGATAATTACAAACAGAGAAGTCAATTTGAGATTTAAACAACACACAGGAGAAGTAATAAAATAACGAACGAAGAACTCTACTTGAGAGTAAAACAAAACACAAAAGGAGTGGGATAAACAATAAACGAACAACACCACTTGAGAGATAAACAACACACTAAAGGAGGGGGATAATGTCAAACGAAGAAGTCTATTCGGGATTTAAACATTACACAAAAGGAGTATGAGTTTCACAAACGAAGAACACTACATGAGAGTTAAAAAACACACAAAAGGAGTGGATAATGTCAAACGAAGAAGTCTATTCATGATTTAAATAATACACCGGAGTATGAGTTTCACAAACGAAGAACTCTACTTGAGAGTTATACAACACACAAAAGGAGTGGGATAAACTACAAATGTAAAACTCTACTCGAGAGTTAAATAACAAAATAAAGGAGTGGTAGAATTACAAATGGAGAAGTCAATTTGAGATTTAAACAACACACTGGAGGACTGATAAAGTAACAAACGATGAACTCTAGTTGTGAGTTAACAACACACAAAAGGAATGGGATAAACTACAAATGTAAAACTTTACTCGAGTGTTCAAAGAACACAATAAAGGGGTGGATAATTACAAACACGAAGTCAATTTGAGATTTAAACAACACTCAGGAGGAGTAATAAAATAAAGAACGAAGAACTCTACTTGAGAGTAAAACAAAACACAAAAGGGGTGGGATAAACAACATACGAACAACTCCACTTGAGAGATAAACAACACACTAAAGGAGGGGGATAATGCCAAATGAAGAAGTCTATTGGGGATTTAAACAATACACAGAAGGAGTATGAGTATCCCAAACGAAGAACACTACATGAGAGTTAAACAACACGCAAAAGGAGTTGGATAATGTCAAACGAAGAAGTCTATTCAGGATTTAAATAATACACAGGAGTATGAGTTTCACAAATGAGGAACTCTACTTGAGAGTTATACAAAACACAAATGGAGTGGGATAAATTACAAATGTAAAACTCTACCGAGAGTTAAATAACACAATAAAGGAGTGGTAGAATTACAAGCGGAGAATTCAATTTGAGATTTAAACAACCTGGAGGAGTGATAAAATAACGAAAAAACTCTACATTTGAGTTAAACAAAATACAAAAGGAGGATAAACTACAAATGTAAAACACTTGAGTGTTCAACAAAACAATAAAGGGTGGGATAATTACAAGCAGAAGTCAATTTGAGATTTAAACAACACAGGAGAAGTAATAAAATAACGAACGAAGAACTCTACTTGAGAGTAAAACAAAACACAAAAGGAGTGGGATAAACAATAAACGAACAACACCACTTGAGAGATAAACAACACACTAAAGGAGGGGGATAATGTCAAACGAAGAAGTCTATTCGGGATTTAAACATTACACAAAAGGAGTATGAGTTTCACAAACGAAGAACACTACATGAGAGTTAAAAAACACACAAAAGGAGTGGATAATGTCAAACGAAGAAGTCTATTCATGATTTAAATAATACACCGGAGTATGAGTTTCACAAACGAAGAACTCTACTTGAGAGTTATACAACACACAAAAGGAGTGGGATAAACTACAAATGTAAAACTCTACTCGAGAGTTAAATAACAAAATAAAGGAGTGGTAGAATTACAAATGGAGAAGTCAATTTGAGATTTAAACAACACACTGGAGGACTGATAAAGTAACAAACGATGAACTCTAGTTGTGAGTTAACAACACACAAAAGGAATGGGATAAACTACAAATGTAAAACTTTACTAAAGTGTTCAACAAACACAATAAAGGGGTGGGATAATTACAAACACAGAAGTCAATTTGAGATTTAAACAACACTCAGGAGGAGTAATAAAATAAAGAACGAAGAACTCTACTTGAGAGTAAAACAAAACACAAAAGGGGTGGGATAAACAACATACGAACAACTCCACTTGAGAGATAAACAACACACTAAAGGAGGGGGATAATGCCAAATGAAGAAGTCTATTGGGGATTTAAACAATACACAGAAGGAGTATGAGTATCCCAAACGAAGAACACTACATGAGAGTTAAACAACACGCAAAAGGAGTTGGATAATGTCAAACGAAGAAGTCTATTCAGGATTTAAATAATACACAGGAGTATGAGTTTCACAAATGAGGAACTCTACTTGAGAGTTATACAAAACACAAATGGAGTGGGATAAATTACAAATGTAAAACTCTACTTGAGAGTTAAATAACACAATAAAGGAGTGGTAGAATTACAAATGGAGAAGTCAATTTGAGATTTAAACAACACACTGGAGGACTGATAAAGTAACAAACGATGAACTCTAGTTGTGAGTTAACAACACACAAAAGGAATGGGATAAACTACAAATGTAAAACTTTACTCGAGTGTTCAGCAACACAATAAAGGGGTGGGATAATTACAAACACAGAAGTCAATTTGAGATTTAAACAACACTCAGGAGGAGTAATAAAATAAAGAACGAAGAACTCTACTTGAGAGTAAAACAAAACACAGAAGGAGTGGGATAAACAATAAACGAACAACACCACTTGAGAGATAAACAACACACTAAAGGAGGGGGATAATGTCAAACGAAGAAGTCTATTCGGGATTTAAACATTACACAAAAGGAGTATGAGTTTCACAAACGAAGAACACTACATGAGAGTTAAAAAACACACAAAAGGAGTGGATAATGTCAAACGAAGAAGTCTATTCATGATTTAAATAATACACCGGAGTATGAGTTTCACAAACGAAGAACTCTACTTGAGAGTTATACAACACACAAAAGGAGTGGGATAAACTACAAATGTAAAACTCTACTCGAGAGTTAAATAACAAAATAAAGGAGTGGTAGAATTACAAATGGAGAAGTCAATTTGAGATTTAAACAACACACTGGAGGACTGATAAAGTAACAAACGATGAACTCTAGTTGTGAGTTAACAACACACAAAAGGAATGGGATAAACTACAAATGTAAAACTTTACTCGAGTGTTCAGCAACACAATAAAGGGGTGGGATAATTACAAACACAGAAGTCAATTTGAGATTTAAACAACACTCAGGAGGAGTAATAAAATAAAGAACGAAGAACTCTACTTGAGAGTAAAACAAAACACAAAAGGGGTGGGATAAACAACATACGAACAACTCCACTTGAGAGATAAACAACACACTAAAGGAGGGGGATAATGCCAAATGAAGAAGTCTATTGGGGATTTAAACAATACACAGAAGGAGTATGAGTATCCCAAACGAAGAACACTACATGAGAGTTAAACAACACGCAAAAGGAGTTGGATAATGTCAAACGAAGAAGTCTATTCAGGATTTAAATAATACACAGGAGTATGAGTTTCACAAATGAGGAACTCTACTTGAGAGTTATACAAAACACAAATGGAGTGGGATAAATTACAAATGTAAAACTCTACTTGAGAGTTAAATAACACAATAAAGGAGTGGTAGAATTACAAACGGAGAATTCAATTTGAGATTTAAACAACCTTTGGAGGAGTGATAAAATAACGAACGAAGAACTCTACATTTGAGTTAAACAAAATACAAAAGGAGTGGGATAAACTACAAATGTAAAACACTACTTGAGTGTTCAACAAAACAATAAAGGGGTCGGATAATTACAAACAGAGAAGTCAATTTGAGATTTAAACAACACACAGGAGAAGTAATAAAATAACGACGAACTCTACTTGAGAGTAAAACAAAACACAAAAGGAGTGGGATAAACAACAAACGAACAACACCACTTGAGAGATAAACAACACACTAAAGGAGGGGGATAATGTCAAACGAAGAAGTCTATTCGGGATTTAAACATTACACAAAAGGAGTATGAGTTTCACAAATGAAGAACACTACATGAGAGTTAAAAAACACACAAAAGGAGTGGATAATGTCAAACGAAGATGTCTATTCATGATTTAAATAATACACCGGAGTATGAGTTTCACAAACGAAGAACTCTACTTGAGAGTTATACAACACACAAAAGGAGTGGGATAAACTACAAATGTAAAACTCTACTCGAGAGTTAAATAACACAATAAAGGAGTGGTAGAATTACAAATGGAGAAGTCAATTTGAGATTTAAACAACACACTGGAGGACTGATAAAGTAACAAACGATGAACTCTAGTTGTGAGTTAACAACACACAAAAGGAATGGGATAAACTACAAATGTAAAACTTTACTCGAGTGTTCAAAGAACTGACAAAGGGTGGGATAATTACAAACAGTAAGTCAATTTGAGATTTAAACAACACTCAGGAGGAGTAATAAAATAAAGAACGAAGAACTCTACTTGAGAGTAAAACAAAACACAAAAGGGGTGGGATAAACAACATACGAACAACTCCACTTGAGAGATAAACAACACACTAAAGGAGGGGGATAATGCCAAATGAAGAAGTCTATTGGGGATTTAAACAATACACAGAAGGAGTATGAGTATCCCAAACGAAGAACACTACATGAGAGTTAAACAACATGCAAAAGGAGTTGGATAATGTCAAACGAAGAAGTCTATTCAGGATTTAAATAATACACAGGAGTATGAGTTTCACAAATGAGGAACTCTACTTGAGAGTTATACAAAACACAAATGGAGTGGGATAAATTACAAATGTAAAACTCTACTCGAGAGTTAAATAACACAATAAAGGAGTGGTAGAATTACAAACGGAGAATTCAATTTGAGATTTAAACAACACTGGAGGAGTGATAAAATAACGAACGAAGAACTCTACATTTGAGTTAAACAAAATACAAAAGGAGTGGGATAAACTACAAATGTAAAACACTACTTGAGTGTTCAACAAAACAATAAAGGGGTCGGATAATTACAAACAGAGAAGTCAATTTGAGATTTAAACAACACACAGGAGAAGTAATAAAATAACGAACGAAGAAATCTACTTGAGAGTAAAACAAAACACAAAAGGAGTGGGATAAACAACAAACGAACAACACCACTTGAGAGATAAACAACACACTAAAGGAGGGGGATAATGTCAAACGAAGAAGTCTATTCGGGATTTAAACATTACACAAAAGGAGTATGAGTTTCACAAATGAAGAACACTACATGAGAGTTAAAAAACACACAAAAGGAGTGGATAATGTCAAACGAAGATGTCTATTCATGATTTAAATAATACACCGGAGTATGAGTTTCACAAACGAAGAACTCTACTTGAGAGTTATACAACACACAAAAGGAGTGGGATAAACTACAAATGTAAAACTCTACTCGAGAGTTAAATAACACAATAAAGGAGTGGTAGAATTACAAATGGAGAAGTCAATTTGAGATTTAAACAACACACTGGAGGACTGTTAAAGTAACAAACGATGAACTCTACAGTGAGTTAACAACACACAAAAGGAATGGGATAAACTACAAATGTAAAACTTTACTCGAGTGTTCAAAGAACACAATAGGGTGGGATAATTACAAATACAGAAGTCAATTTGAGATTTAAACAACACTCAGGAGGAGTAATAAAATAAAGAACGAAGAACTCTACTTGAGAGTAAAACAAAACACAAAAGGGGTGGGATAAACAACATACGAACAACTCCACTTGAGAGATAAACAACACACTAAAGGAGGGGGATAATGCCAAATGAAGAAGTCTATTGGGGATTTAAACAATACACAGAAGGAGTATGAGTATCCCAAACGAAGAACACTACATGAGAGTTAAACAACATGCAAAAGGAGATGGATAATGTCAAACGAAGAAGTCTATTCAGGATTTAAATAATACACAGGAGTATGAGTTTCACAAATGAGGAACTCTACTTGAGAGTTATACAAAACACAAATGGAGTGGGATAAATTACAAATGTAAAACTCTACTCGAGAGTTAAATAACACAATAAAGGAGTGGTAGAATTACAAACGGAGAATTCAATTTGAGATTTAAACAACACTGGAGGAGTGATAAAATAACGAAGAACTCTACATTTGAGTTAAACAAAATACAAAAGGAGTGGGATAAACTACAAATGTAAAACACTACTTGAGTGTTCAACAAAACAATAAAGGGGTCGGATAATTACAAACAGAGAAGTCAATTTGAGATTTAAACAACACACAGGAGAAGTAATAAAATAACGAACGAAGAACTCTACTTGAGAGTAAAACAAAACACAAAAGGAGTGGGATAAACAACAAACGAACAACACCACTTGAGAGATAAACAACACACTAAAGGAGGGGGATAATGTCAAACGAAGAAGTCTATTCGGGATTTAAACATTACACAAAAGGAGTATGAGTTTCACAAACGAAGAACACTACATGAGAGTTAAAAAACACACAAAAGGAGTGGATAATGTCAAACGAAGAAGTCTATTCATGATTTAAATAATACACCGGAGTATGAGTTTCACAAACGAAGAACTCTACTTGAGAGTTATACAACACACAAAAGGAGTGGGATAAACTACAAATGTAAAACTCTACTCGAGAGTTAAATAACACAATAAAGGAGTGGTAGAATTACAAACGGAGAATTCAATTTGAGATTTAAACAACACTGGAGGAGTGATAAAATAACAAACGAAGAACTCTACATTTGAGTTAAGCAAAATACAAAAGGAGTGGGATAAACTACAAATGTAAAACACTACTTGAGTGTTCAACAAAACAATAAAGGGGTCGGATAATTACAAACAGAGAAGTCAATTTGAGATTTAAACAACACAGGAGAAGTAATAAAATAACGAACGAAGAACTCTACTTGAGAGTAAAACAAAACACAAAAGGAGTGGGATAAACAACAAACGAACAACACCACTTGAGAGATAAACAACACACTAAAGGAGGGGGATAATGTCAAACGAAGAAGTCTATTCGGGATTTAAACATTACACAAAAGGAGTATGAGTTTCACAAATGAAGAACACTACATGAGAGTTAAAAAACACACAAAAGGAGTGGATAATGTCAAACGAAGATGTTTATTCATGATTTAAATAATACACCGGAGTATGAGTTTCACAAACGAAGAACTCTACTTGAGAGTTATACAACACACAAAAGGAGTGGGATAAACTACAAATGTAAAACTCTACTCGAGAGTTAAATAACACAATAAAGGAGTGGTAGAATTACAAATGGAGAAGTCAATTTGAGATTTAAACAACACACTGGAGGACTGATAAAGTAACAAACGATGAACTCTAGTTGTGAGTTAACAACACACAAAAGGAATGGGATAAACTACAAATGTAAAACTTTACTCGAGTGTTCAGCAACACAAGAAAGGGGTGGGATAATTACAAACACAGAAGTCAATTTGAGATTTAAACAACACTCAGGAGGAGTAATAAAATAAAGAACGAAGAACTCTACTTGAGAGTAAAACAAAACACAAAAGGGGTGGGATAAACAACATACGAACAACTCCACTTGAGAGATAAACAACACACTAAAGGAGGGGGATAATGCCAAATGAAGAAGTCTATGGGGATTTAAACAATAATACGAGAAGGAGTATGAGTATCCCAAACGAAGAACACTACATGAGAGTTAAACAACACGCAAAAGGAGTTGGATAATGTCAAACGAAGAAGTCTATTCAGGATTTAAATAATACACAGGAGTATGAGTTTCACAAATGAGGAACTCTACTTGAGAGTTATACAAAACACAAATGGAGTGGGATAAATTACAAATGTAAAACTCTACTCGAGAGTTAAATAACACAATAAAGGAGTGGTAGAATTACAAACGGAGAATTCAATTTGAGATTTAAACAACACTGGAGGAGTGATAAAATATAACGAAGAACTCTACATTTGAGTTAAACAAAATACAAAAGGAGTGGGATAAACTACAAATGTAAAACACTACTTGAGTGTTCAACAAAACAATGAAGGGGTCGGATAATTACAAACAGAGAAGTCAATTTGAGATTTAAACAACACACAGGAGAAGTAATAAAATAACGAACGAAGAACTCTACTTGAGAGTAAAACAAAACACAAAAGGAGTGGGATAAACAACAAACGAACAACACCACTTGAGAGATAAACAACACACTAAAGGAGGGGGATAATGTCAAACGAAGAAGTCTATTCGGGATTTAAACATTACACAAAAGGAGTATGAGTTTCACAAACGAAGAACACTACATGAGAGTTAAAAAACACACAAAAGGAGTGGATAATGTCAAACGAAGAAGTCTATTCATGATTTAAATAATACACCGGAGTATGAGTTTCACAAACGAAGAACTCTACTTGAGAGTTATACAACACACAAAAGGAGTGGGATAAACTACAAATGTAAAACTCTACTCGAGAGTTAAATAACACAATAAAGGAGTGGTAGAATTACAAATGGACAAGTCAATTTGAAATTTAAACAACACACTGGAGGACTGATAAAGTAACAAGCGATGAACTCTAGTTGTGAGTTAACAACACACAAAAGGAATGGGATAAACTACAAATGTAAAACTTTACTCGAGTGTTCAGCAACACAATAAAGGGGTGGGATAATTACAAACACAGAATTCAATTTGAGATTTAAACAACACTCAGGAGGAGTAATAAAATAAAGAACGAAGAACTCTACTTGAGAGTAAAACAAAACACAAAAGGGGTTGGATAAACAACATACGAACAACTCCACTTGAGAGATAAACAACACACTAAAGGAGGGGGATAATGCCAAATGAAGAAGTCTATTGGGGATTTAAACAATACACAGAAGGAGTATGAGTATCCCAAACGAAGAACACTACATGAGAGTTAAACAACACGCAAAAGGAGTTGGATAATGTCAAACGAAGAAGTCTATTCAGGATTTAAATAATACACAGGAGTATGAGTTTCACAAATGAGGAACTCTACTTGAGAGTTATACAAAACACAAATGGAGTGGGATAAATTACAAATGTAAAACTCTACTCGAGAGTTAAATAACACAATAAAGGAGTGGTAGAATTACAAACGGAGAATTCAATTTGAGATTTAAACAACACTGGAGGAGTGATAAAATAACGAACGAAGAACTCTACATTTGAGTTAAACAAAATACAAAAGGAGTGGGATAAACTACAAATGTAAAACACTACTTGAGTGTTCAACAAAACAATAAAGGGGTCGGATAATTACAAACAGAGAAGTCAATTTGAGATTTAAACAACACACAGGAGAAGTAATAAAATAACGAACGAAGAACTCTACTTGAGAGTAAAACAAAACACAAAAGGAGTGGGATAAACAACAAACGAACAACACCACTTGAGAGATAAACAACACACTAAAGGAGGGGGATAATGTCAAACGAAGAAGTCTATTCGGGATTTAAACATTACACAAAAGGAGTATGAGTTTCACAAACGAAGAACACTACATGAGAGTTAAAAGACACACAAAAGGAGTGGATAATGTCAAACGAAGATGTCTATTCATGATTTAAATAATACACCGGAGTATGAGTTTCACAAACGAAGAACTCTACTTGAGAGTTATACAACACACAAAAGGAGTGGGATAAACTACAAATGTAAACTTCTACTCGAGAGTTAAATAACACAATAAAGGAGTGGTAGAATTACAAATGGAGAAGTCAATTTGAGATTTAAACAACACACTGGAGGACTGATAAAGTAACAAACGATGAACTCTAGTTGTGAGTTAACAACACACAAAAGGAATGGGATAAACTACAAATGTAAAACTTTACTCGAGTGTTCAGCAACACAATAAAGGGGTGGGATAATTACAAACACAGAAGTCAATTTGAGATTTAAACAACACTCAGGAGGAGTAATAAAATAAAGAACGAAGAACTCTACTTGAGAGTAAAACAAAACACAAAAGGGGTGGGATAAACAACATACGAACAACTCCACTTGAGAGATAAACAACACACTAAAGGAGGGGGATAATGCCAAATGAAGAAGTCTATTGGGGATTTAAACAATACATGAAGGAGTATGAGTATCCCAAACGAACACTACATGAGAGTTAATCATCACGCAAATGGAGTTGGATTATGTCAAGCGAAGAAGTCTATTCGTGATTTAAATAATACATAGGAGTATGAGTTTCACAAATGAGGAACTCTACTTGAGAGTTATACAAAACACAAATGGAGTGGGATAAATTACAAATGTAAAACTCTACTCGAGAGTTAAATAACACAATAAAGGAGTGGTAGAATTACAAACGGAGAATTCAATTTGAGATTTAAACAACACTGGAGGAGTGATAATATAACGAACGAAGAACTCTACATTTGAGTTAAACAAAATACAAAAGGAGTGGGATAAACTACAAATGTAAAACACTACTTGAGTGTTCAACAAAACAATAAAGGGGTCGGATAATTACAAACAGAGAAGTCAATTTGAGATTTAAACAACACACAGGAGAAGTAATAAAATAACGAACGAAGAACTCTACTTGAGAGTAAAACAAAACACAAAAGGAGTGGGATAAACAACAAACGAACAACACCACTTGAGAGATAAACAACACACTAAAGGAGGGGGATAATGTCAAACGAAGAAGTCTATTCGGGATTTAAACATTACACAAAAGGAGTATGAGTTTCACAAACGAAGAACACTACATGAGAGTTAAAAAACACACAAAAGGAGTGGATAATGTCAAACGAAGAAGTCTATTCATGATTTAAATAATACACCGGAGTATGAGTTTCACAAACGAAGAACTCTACTTGAGAGTTATACAACACACAAAAGTGGGATAAACTACAAATGTAAAACTCTACTCGAGAGTTAAATAACACAATAAAGGAGTGGTAGAATTACAAACGGAGAATTCAATTTGAGATTTAAACAACACTGGAGGAGTGATAAAATAACGAACGAAGAACTCTACATTTGAGTTAAACAAAATACAAAAGGAGTGGGATAAACTACAAATGTAAAACACTACTTGAGTGTTCAACAAAACAATAAAGGGGTCGGATAATTACAAACAGAGAAGTCAATTTGAGATTTAAACAACACAGGAGAAGTAATAAAATAACGAACGAAGAACTCTACTTGAGAGTAAAACAAAACACAAAAGGAGTGGGATAAACAACAAACGAACAACACCACTTGAGAGATAAACAACACACTAAAGGAGGGGGATAATGTCAAACGAAGAAGTCTATTCGGGATTTAAACATTACACAAAAGGAGTATGAGTTTCACAAACGAAGAACACTACATGAGAGTTAAAACACACAAAAGGAGTGGGATAATGTCAAACGAAGAAGTCTATTCAGGATTTAAATAATACACAGGAGTATGAGTTTCACAAACGAAGAACTCTACTTGAGAGTTATACAACACACAAAAGGAGTGGGATAAACTACAAATGTAAAACTCTACTCGAGAGTTAAATAACACAATAAAGGAGTGGTAGAATTACAAACGGAGAAGTCAATTTGAGATTTAAACAACACTGGAGGAGTGATAAAATAACGAACGAAGAACTCTACATTTGAGTTAAACAAAATACAAAAAGGAGGGGATAAACTACAAATGTAAAACACTACTGAGTGTTCAACAAAACAATAAAGGGGTCGGATAATTACAAACAGAGAAGTCAATTTGAGATTTAAACAACACACAGGAGAAGTAATAAAATAACGAACGAAGAACTCTACTTGAGAGTAAAACAAAACACAAAAGGAGTGGGATAAACAACAAACGAACAACACCACTTGAGAGATAAACAACACACTAAAGGAGGGGGATAATGTCAAACGAAGAAGTCTATTCGGGATTTAAACATTACACAAAAGGAGTATGAGTTTCACAAATGAAGAACACTACATGAGAGTTAAAAAACACACAAAAGGAGTGGATAATGTCAAACGAAGATGTCTATTCATGATTTAAATAATACACCGGAGTATGAGTTTCACAAACGAAGAACTCTACTTGAGAGTTATACAACACACAAAAGGAGTGGGATAAACTACAAATGTAAACTTCTACTCGAGAGTTAAATAACACAATAAAGGAGTGGTAGAATTACAAATGGAGAAGTCAATTTGAGATTTAAACAACACACTGGAGGACTGATAAAGTAACAAACGATGAACTCTAGTTGTGAGTTAACAACACACAAAAGGAATGGGATAAACTACAAATGTAAAACTTTACTCGAGTGTTCAGCAACACAATAAAGGGGTGGGATAATTACAAACACAGAAGTCAATTTGAGATTTAAACAACACTCAGGAGGAGTAATAAAATAAAGAACGAAGAACTCTACTTGAGAGTAAAACAAAACACAAAAGGGGTGGGATAAACAACATACGAACAACTCCACTTGAGAGATAAACAACACACTAAAGGAGGGGGATAATGCCAAATGAAGAAGTCTATTGGGGATTTAAACAATACACAGAAGGAGTATGAGTATCCCAAACGAAGAACACTACATGAGAGTTAAACAACACGCAAAAGGAGTTGGATAATGTCAAACGAAGAAGTCTATTCAGGATTTAAATAATACACAGGAGTATGAGTTTCACAAATGAGGAACTCTACTTGAGAGTTATACAAAACACAAATGGAGTGGGATAAATTACAAATGTAAAACTCTACTCGAGAGTTAAATAACACAATAAAGGAGTGGTAGAATTACAAACGGAGAATTCAATTTGAGATTTAAACAACACTGGAGGAGTGATAAAATAACGAACGAAGAACTCTACATTTGAGTTAAACAAAATACAAAAGGAGTGGGATAAACTACAAATGTAAAACACTACTTGAGTGTTCAACAAAACAATAAAGGGGTCGGATAATTACAAACAGAGAAGTCAATTTGAGATTTAAACAACACACAGGAGAAGTAATAAAATAACGAACGAAGAACTCTACTTGAGAGTAAAACAAAACACAAAAGGAGTGGGATAAACAACAAACGAACAACACCACTTGAGAGATAAACAACACACTAAAGGAGGGGGATAATGTCAAACGAAGAAGTCTATTCGGGATTTAAACATTACACAAAAGGAGTATGAGTTTCACAAACGAAGAACACTACATGAGAGTTAAAAAACACACAAAAGGAGTGGATAATGTCAAACGAAGAAGTCTATTCATGATTTAAATAATACACCGGAGTATGAGTTTCACAAACGAAGAACTCTACTTGAGAGTTATACAACACACAAAAGGAGTGGGATAAACTACAAATGTAAAACTCTACTCGAGAGTTAAATAACACAATAAAGGAGTGGTAGAATTACAAACGGAGAATTCAATTTGAGATTTAAACAACACTGGAGGAGTGATAAAATAACGAACGAAGAACTCTACATTTGAGTTAAACAAAATACAAAAGGAGTGGGATAAACTACAAATGTAAAACACTACTAGACTATTCAACAAAAAAATAAAGGGTCGGATAATTACAAACAGAGAAGTCAATTTGAGATTTAAACAACACACAGGAGAAGTAATAAAATAACGAACGAAGAACTCTACTTGAGAGTAAAACAAAACACAAAAGGAGTGGGATAAACAACAAACGAACAACACCACTTGAGAGATAAACAACACACTAAAGGAGGGGGATAATGTCAAACGAAGAAGTCTATTCGGGATTTAAACATTACACAAAAGGAGTATGAGTTTCACAAACGAAGAACACTACATGAGAGTTAAAAAACACACAAAAGGAGTGGATAATGTCAAACGAAGAAGTCTATTCATGATTTAAATAATACACCGGAGTATGAGTTTCACAAACGAAGAACTCTACTTGAGAGTTATACAACACACAAAAGGAGTGGGATAAACTACAAATGTAAAACTCTACTCGAGAGTTAAATAACACAATAAAGGAGTGGTAGAATTACAAACGGAGAATTCAATTTGAGATTTAAACAACACTGGAGGAGTGATAAAATAACGAACGAAGAACTCTACATTTGAGTTAAACAAAATACAAAAGGAGTGGGATAAACTACAAATGTAAAACACTACTTGAGTGTTCAACAAAACAATAAAGGGGTCGGATAATTACAAACAGAGAAGTCAATTTGAGATTTAAACAACACACAGGAGAAGTAATAAAATAACGAACGAAGAACTCTACTTGAGAGTAAAACAAAACACAAAAGGAGTGGGATAAACAACAAACGAACAACACCACTTGAGAGATAAACAACACACTAAAGGAGGGGGATAATGTCAAACGAAGAAGTCTATTCGGGATTTAAACATTACACAAAAGGAGTATGAGTTTCACAAACGAAGACCACTACATGAGAGTTAAACAACACGCAAAAGGAGTTGGATTATGTCAAACGAAGAAGTCTATTCAGGAATTAAATAATACATAGGAGTATGTGTTTCACAAATGAAGAACTCTACTTGAGAGTTATACAACACACAAATGGAGTGGGATAAATTACAAATGTAAAACTCTACTCGAGAGTTAAATAACACAATAAAGGAGTGGTAGAATTACAAACGGAGAAGTCAATTTGAGATTTAAACAACACACTGGAGGACTGATAAAGTAACAAACGAAGAACACTACTTGTGAGTTAACAACACACAAAAGGAATGGTATAAAATACAAATGTAAAACTTTACTCGAGTGTTCAGCAACAGAATAAAGGGGTGGGATGATTAGAAACAGAGAAGTCAATTTGAGATTTAAACAACACTCAGGAGGAGTGATAAAATAAAGAACGAAGAACTCTACTTGAGAGTAAAACAAAACACAAAAGGGGTGGGATAAACAACATACGAACAACTCCACTTGAGAGATAAACAACGCACTAAAGGAGGGGGATAATGTCAAATGAAGAAGTCTATTGGGGATTTAAACAATACACGGAAGGAGTATGAGTATCACAAACGAAGAACACTACATGAGAGTTAAACAACACGCAAAAGGAGTTGGATTATGTCAAACGAAGAAGTCTATTCAGGATTTAAATAATACACAGGAGTATGAGTTTCACAAACGAAGAACTCTACTTGAGAGTTATACAACACACAAAAGGAGTGGGATAAACTACAAATGTAAAACTCTACTCGAGAGTTAAATAACACAATAAAGGAGTGGTAGAATTACAAACGGAGAAGTCAATTTGAGATTTAAACAACACACTGGAGGACTGATAAAGTAAGAAACGATGAACTCTACTTGTGAGTTAACAACACACAAAAGGAATGGGATAAACTACAAATGTAAAACTTTACTCGTGTGTTCAGCAATACAATAAAGGGGTGGGATAATTACAAACAAAGAAGTCAATTTGAGATTGAAACAACACTCAGCAGGAGTAATAAAATAAAGAACGAAGAACTCTACTTGAGAGTAAAACAAAACACAAAAGGGGTGGGATAAACAACATACGAACAACTCCACTTGAGAGATAAACAACACACTAAAGGAGGAGGATAATGTCAAACGAAGAAGTCTGTTCGGGATTTAAACATTACATAGGAGGAGTATGAGTTTCACAAACGAAGAACACTACATGAGAGTTAAACAACACACAAAAGGAGTGGGATAATGTCAAACGAAGAAGTCTATTCAGGATTTAAATAATACACAGGAGTATGAGTTTCACAAAAGAAGAACTCTACTTGAGAGTTATGCAACACACAAAAGCAGTGGGATAAACTACAAATGTAAAACTCTACTCGAGAGTTAAATAACACAACAAAGGAGTGGTAGAATTAGAAAAGGAGAAGTCAATTTGAAATTTAAACAACACACTGGAGGACTGATAAAGTAACAAACGAAGAACTCTGCTTGTGAGTTAACAACACACAAAAGGAATGGGATAAACTACAAATGTAAAACTTTACTCGAGTGTTCAGCAACACAATAAAGGGGTGGGATAATTACAAACAGAGAAGTCAATTTGAGATTTAAACAACACTCAGGAGGAGTAATAAAATAAAGAACGAAGAACTCTACTTGAGAGTAAAACAAAACACAAAAGGGGTGGGATAAACAACATACGAACAACTCCACTTGAAAGATAAACAACACACTAAAGGAGGGGGATAATGTCAAATGAAGAAGTCTATTGGGGATTTAAACAATACACGGAAGGAGTATGAGTATCACAAACGAAGAACACTACATGAGAGTTAAACAACACGCAAAAGGAGTTGGATTATGTCAAACGAAGAAGTCTATTCAGGATTTAAATAATACACAGGAGTATGAGTTTCACAAACGAAGAACTCTACTTGAGAGTTATACAACACACAAAAGGAGTGTGATAAACTACAAATGTAAAACTCTACTCGAGAGTTAAATAACACAATAAAGCAGTCGTAGAAATACAAACGGAGAAGTCAATTTGAGATTTCAACAACACACTGGAGGACTGATAAAGTAACAAACGAAGAACTCTACTTGAGAGTTAACAACACACAACAGGAATGGGATAAACTACAAATGTAAAACTTTACTCGAGTGTTCAGCAACACAATAAAGGGGTTGGATAATTACAAACAGACAAGTCAATTTGAGATTTAAACAACACTCAGGAGGAGTAATAAAATAAAGAACGAAGAACTCTCTTGAGAGTAAAACAAAACACAAAAGGAGTGGGATAAACAACATACGAACAACTCCACTTGAGAGATAAACAACACACTAAAGGAGTGGGATAATGTCAAATGAAGAAGTCTATTTGGGATTTAAACAATACACGGAAGGAGTTCACAAACGAAGAACTCTACTTGAGAGTTATACAACACACAAAAGGAGTGGGATAAACTACAAATGTAAAACTCTACTCGAGAGTTAAATAACACAATAAAGGAGTGGTAGAATTACAAACGGAGAAGTCAATTTGAGATTTAAACAACACACTGGAGGACTGATAAAGTAAGAAACGATGAACTCTACTTGTGAGTTAACAACACACAAAAGGAATGGGATAAACTACAAATGTAAAACTTTACTCGTGTGTTCAGCAATACAATAAAGGGGTGGGATAATTACAAACAAAGAAGTCAATTTGAGATTGAAACAACACTCAGCAGGAGTAATAAAATAAAGAACGAAGAACTCTACTTGAGAGTAAAACAAAACACAAAAGGGGTGGGATAAACAACATACGAACAACTCCACTTGAGAGATAAACAACACACTAAAGGAGGAGGATAATGTCAAACGAAGAAGTCTGTTCGGGATTTAAACATTACATAGAAGGAGTATGAGTTTCACAAACGAAGAACACTACATGAGAGTTAAACAACACACAAAGGAGTGGGATAATGTCAAACGAAGAAGTCTATTCAGGATTTAAATAATACACAGGAGTATGAGTTTCACAAAAGAAGAACTCTACTTGAGAGTTATGCAACACACAAAAGGAGTGGGATAAACTACAAATGTAAAACTCTACTCGAGAGTTAAATAACACAATAAAGCAGTCGTAGAAATACAAACGGAGAAGTCAATTTGAGATTTAAACAACACACTGGAGGACTGATAAAGTAACAAACGAAGAACTCTACTTGAGAGTTAACAACACACAAAAGGAATGGGATAAACTACAAATGTAAAACTTTACTCGAGTGTTCAGCAACACAATAAAGGGGTGGGATAGTTACAAACAGACAAGTCAATTTGAGATTTAAACAACACTCAGGAGGAGTAATAAAATAAAGAACGAAGAACTCTCTTGAGAGTAAAACAAAACACAAAAGGAGTGGGATAAACAACATACGAACAACTCCACTTGAGAGATAAACAACACACTAAAGGAGTGGGATAATGTCAAATGAAGAAGTCTATTGGGGATTTAAACAATACACGGAAGGAGTTCACAAACGAAGAACTCTACTTGAGAGTTATACAACACACAAAAGGAGTGGGATAAACTACAAATCTAAAACTCTACTCGAGAGTTAAATAACACAATAAAGGAGTGGTAGAATTACAAATGGAGAAGTCAATTTGAGATTTAAACAACACACTGGAGGACTGATAAAATAACGAACGAAGAACTCTACTTGTGAGTTAAAGAAAACACAAAAGGAGTGGGACAAACTACAAATGTAAAACACTACTTGAGTGTTCAACAACACAATAAAGGGGTCGGATAATTACAAACAGAGAAGTCAATTTGAGATTTAAACAACACACAGGAGAAGTAATAAAACAACGAACGAAGAACTCTACTTAAGAGTAAAACAAAACACAAAAGGAATGGGATAAACAACAAACGAACAACACCACCTAAGAGATAAACAACACACTAACGGAGGGGGATAATGTCAAACGAAGAAGTCTATTCGGGATTTAAACATTACACATAAGGAGTATGAGTTTCACAAACAAAGAACACTACATGAGAGTTAAAAAACACATAAAAGGAGTGGGATAATGTCAAACGAAGAAGTCTATTCAGGATTTAAATAATACACAGGATATGAGTTTCACAAACGAAGAACTCTACTTGAGAGTTATACAACACACAAGAGGAGTGGGATAAACTACAAATGTAAAACTCTACTCGAGAGTTAAATAACACAATAAAGGAGTGGTAGAATTACAAACGGAGAAGTCAATTTGAGATTTAAACAACACACTGGAGGACTGATAAAGTAACAAACGATGAACTCTAGTTGTGAGTTAACAACACACAAAAGGAATGGGATAAACTACAAATGTAAAACTTTACTCGAGTGTTCAGCAACACAATAAAGGGGTGGGATAATTACAAACACAGAAGTCAATTTGAGATTTAAACAACACTCAGGAGGAGTAATAAAATAAAGAACGAAGAACTCTCTTGAGAGTAAAACAAAACACAAAAGGAGTGGGATAAACAACATACGAACAACTCCACTTGAGAGATAAACAACACACTAAAGGAGGGGGATAATGCCAAATGAGGAAGTCTATTGGGGATTTAAACAATACACAGAAGGAGTATGAGTATCCCAAACGAAGAACACTACATGAGAGTTAAACAACACGCAAAAGGAGTTGGATAATGTCAAACGAAGAAGTCTATTCAGGATTTAAATAATACACAGGAGTATGAGTTTCACAAATGAGGAACTCTGCTTGAGAGTTATACAAAACACAAATGGAGTGGGATAAATTACAAATGTAAAACTCTACTCGAGAGTTAAATAACACAATAAAGGAGTGGTAGAATTACAAACGGAGAATTCAATTTGAGATTTAAACAACACTGGAGGAGTGATAAAATAACGAACGAAGAACTCTACATTTGAGTTAAACAAAATACAAAAGGAGTGGGATAAACTACAAATGTAAAACACTACTTGAGTGTTCAACAAAACAATAAAGGGGTCGGATAATTACAAACAGAGAAGTCAATTTGAGATTTAAACAACACACAGGAGAAGTAATAAAATAACGAACGAAGAACTCTACTTGAGAGTAAAACAAAACACAAAAGGAGTGGGATAAACAACAAACGAACAACACCACTTGAGAGATAAACAACACACTAAAGGAGGGGGATAATGTCAAACGAAGAAGTCTATTCGGGATTTAAACATTACACAAAAGGAGTATGAGTTTCACAAACGAAGAACACTACATGAGAGTTAAAAAACACACAAAAGGAGTGGATAATGTCAAACGAAGAAGTCTATTCATGATTTAAATAATACACCGGAGTATGAGTTTCACAAACGAAGAACTCTACTTGAGAGTTATACAACACACAAAAGGAGTGGGATAAACTACAAATGTAAAACTCTACTCGAGAGTTAAATAACACAATAAAGGAGTGGTAGAATTACAAACGGAGAAGTCAATTTGAGATTTAAACAACACACTGGAGGACTGATAAAGTAAGAAACGATGAACTCTACTTGTGAGTTAACAACACACAAAAGGAATGGGATAAACTACAAATGTAAAACTTTACTCGAGTGTTCAGCAACACAATAAAGGGGTGGGATAATTACAAACAGAGAAGTCAATTTGAGATTTAAACAACACTCAGCAGGATTAATAAAATAAAGAACGAAGAACTCTCTTGAGAGTAAAACAAAACACAAAAGGAGTGGGATAAACAACAAACGAACAACACCACTTGAGAGATAAACCACACACTAAAGGAGGGGGATAATGTCAAACGAAGAAGTCTGTTCGGGATTTAAACATTATACAGAAGGAGTATGAGTTTCACAAACGAAGAACACTACATGAGAGTTAAACAACACACAAAAGGAGTGGGATAATGTCAAACGAAGAAGTCTATTCAGGATTTAAATAATACACAGGAGTATGAGTTTCACAAACGAAGAACTCTACTTGAGAGTTATGCAACACACAAAAGGAGTGGGATAAACTACAAATGTAAAACTCTACTCGAGAGTTCAATAACACAATGAAGGAGTGGTAGAATTAGAAACGGAGAAGTCAATTTGAAATTTAAACAACACACTGGAGGACTGATAAAGTAACAAACGAGGAACTCTACTTGTGACTTAACAACACACAAAAGGAATGGGATAAACTACAAATGTAAAACTTTACTCGAGTGTTCAGCAACACAATAAAGGGGTGGGATATTTACAAACACAGAAGTCAATTTGAGATTTAAACAACACTCAGGAGGAGTAATAAAATAAAGAACGAAGAACTCTACTTGAGAGTAAAACAAAACACAAAAGGGGTGGGATAAACAACATACGAACAACTCCACTTGAGAGATAAACAACACACTAAAGGAGGGGGATAATGTCAAACGAAGAAGTCTGTTCGGGATTTAAACATTACATAGAAGGAGTATGAGTTTCACAAACGAAGAACACTACATGAGAGTTAAACAACACACAAAAGGAGTGGGATAATGTCAAACGAAGAAGTCTATTCAGGATTTAAATAATACACAGGAGTATGAGTTTCACAAAAGAAGAACTCTACTTGAGAGTTATGCAACACACAAAAGGAGTGGGATAAACTACAAATGTAAAACTCTACTCGAGAGTTAAATAACACAACAAAGGAGTGGTAGAATTAGAAACGGAGAAGTCAATTTGAAATTTAAACAACACACTGGAGGACTGATAAAGTAACAAACGAAGAACTCTACTTGTGAGTTAACAACACACAAAAGGAATGGGATAAACTACAAATGTAAAACTTTACTCGAGTGTTCAGCAACACAATAAAGGGGTGGGATAATTACAAACAGAGAAGTCAATTTGAGATTTAAACAACACTGAGGAGGATTAATAAAATAAAGAACGAAGAACTCTACTTGAGAGTAAAACAAAACACAAAAGGGGTGGGATAAACAACATACGAACAACTCCACTTGAAAGATAAACAACACACTAAAGGAGGGGGATAATGTCAAATGAAGAAGTCTATTGGGGATTTAAGCAATTTGAAGGAGTATGAGTATCACAAACGAAGAACACTACATGAGAGTTAAACAACACGCAAAAGGAGTTGGATTATGTCAAACGAAGAAGTCTATTCAGGATTTAAATAATACACAGGAGTATGAGTTTCACAAACGAAGAACTCTACTTGAGAGTTATACAACACACAAAAGGAGTGTGATAAACTACAAATGTAAAACTCTACTCGAGAGTTAAATAACACAATAAAGCAGTCGTAGAATTACGAACGGAGAAGTCAATTTGAGATTTAAACAACACACTGGAGGACTGATAAAGTAACAAACGAAGAACTCTACTTGATAGTTAACAACACACAACAGGAATGGGATAAACTACAAATGTAAAACTTTACTCGAGTGTTCAGAAACACAATAAAGGGGTGGGATAATTACAAACAGACAAGTCAATTTGAGATTTAAACAACACTCAGGAGGAGTAATAAAATAAAGAACGAAGAACTCTCTTGAGAGTAAAACAAAACACAAAAGGAGTGGGATAAACAACATACGAACAACTCGACTTGAGAGATAAACAACACACTAAAGGAGTGGGATAATGTCAAATGAAGAAGTCTATTGGGGATTTAAACAATACACGGAAGGAGTTCACAAACGAAGAACTCTACTTGAGAGTTATACAACACACAAAAGGAGTGGGATAAACTACAAATGTAAAACTCTACTCGAGAGTTAAATAACACAATAAAGGAGTGGTAGAATTACAAATGGAGAAGTCAATTTGAGATTTAAACAACACACTGGAGGACTGATAAAATAACGAACGAAGAACTCTACTTGTGAGTTAAAGAAAACACAAAAGGAGTGGGACAAACTACAAATGTAAAACACTACTTGAGTGTTCAACAACACAATAAAGGGGTCGGATAATTACAAACAGAGAAGTCAATTTGAGATTTAAACAACACACAGGAGAAGTAATAAAACAACGAACGAAGAACTCTACTTAAGAGTAAAACAAAACACAAAAGGAATGGGATAAACAACAAACGAACAACACCACCTAAGAGATAAACAACACACTAACGGAGGGGGATAATGTCAAACGAAGAAGTCTATTCGGGATTTAAACATTACACAGAAGGAGTATGAGTTTCACAAACAAAGAACACTACATGAGAGTTAAAAAACACACAAAAGGAGTGGGATAATGTCAAACGAAGAAGTCTATTCAGGATTTAAATAATACACAGGATATGAGTTTCACAAACGAAGAACTCTACTTGAGAGTTATACAACACACAAAAGGAGTGGGATAAACTACAAATGTAAAACTCTACTCAAGAGTTAAATCACACAATAAAGGAGTGGTAGAATTACAAACGGAGAAGTCAATTTGAGATTTAAACAACACACTGGAGGACTGATAAAGTAACAAACGATGAACTCTAGTTGTGAGTTAACAACACACAAAAGGAATGGGATAAACTACAAATGTAAAACTTTACTCGAGTGTTCAGCAACACAATAAAGGGGTGGGATAATTACAAACACAGAAGTCAATTTGAGATTTAAACAACACTCAGGAGGAGTAATAAAATAAAGAACGAAGAACTCTCTTGAGAGTAAAACAAAACACAAAAGGAGTGGGATAAACAACATACGAACAACTCCACTTGAGAGATAAACAACACACTAAAGGAGGGGGATAATGCCAAATGAAGAAGTCTATTGGGGATTTAAACAATACACAGAAGGAGTATGAGTATCCCAAACGAAGAACACTACATGAGAGTTACACAACACGCAAAAGGAGTTGGATAATGTCAAACGAAGAAGTCTATTCAGGATTTAAATAATACAAGGAGTATGAGTTTCACAAATGAGGAACTCTACTTGAGAGTTATACAAAACAAAAATGGAGTGGGATAAATTACAAATGTAAAACTCTACTCGAGAGTTAAATAACACAATAAAGGAGTGGTAGAATTACAAACGGAGAATTCAATTTGAGATTTAAACAACACTGGAGGACTGATAAAATAACGAACGAAGAACTCTACTTTTGAGTTAAACAAAATACAAAAGGAGTGGGATAAACTACAAATGTAAAACACTACTTGAGTGTTCAACAAAACAATAAAGGGGTCGGATAATTACAAACAGAGAAGTCAATTTGAGATTTAAACAACACAGGAGAAGTAATAAAATAACGAACGAAGAACTCTACTTGAGAGTAAAACAAAACACAAAAGGAGTGGGATAAACAACAAACGAACAACACCACTTGAGAGATAAACAACACACTAAAGGAGGGGGATAATGTCAAACGAAGAAGTCTGTTTGGGATTTAAACATTACACAGAAGGATTATGAGTTTCACAAATGAAGAACACTACATGAGAGTTAAACAACACACAAAAGGAGTGGGATAATGTCAAACGAAGTAGTCTATTCAGGATTTAAATAATACACAGGAGTATGAGTTTCACAAACGAAGAACTCTACTTGAGAGTTATACAACACACAAAAGGAGTGGGATAAACTACAAATGTAAAACTCTACTCGAGAGTTAAATAACACAATAAAGGAGTGGTAGAATATTTACAAACGGGGAAGTCAATTTGAGATTTAAACAACACACTGGAGGACTGATAAAGTAACAAACGAAGAACTCTACTTGTGAGTTAACAACACACAAAAGGAATGGGATAAAATACAAATGTAAAACTTTACTCGAGTGTTCAGCAACACAATAAAGGGGTGGGATAATTACAAACAGAGAAGTCAATTTGAGATTTAAACAACACTCAGGAGGAGTAATAAAATAAAGAACGAAGAACTCTCTTGAGAGTAAAACAAAACACAAAAGGAGTGGGATAAACAACATACGAACTGCTGAGGGGAAAAGTCCCCCAAACACTTAATGAATTTTCCTTGCTTTCCTCCACTCTAAGTACCTAGACCACCTTTGAGTAAGAACCAAAGAGTAAGAGTCCGTAAGGACCGTCGTACTGGTAAGAGGCGATGCGTAAGGACCTGCACAAGTGACTTGGAGGGGGGGGGGGGGTTAGAACCCGGTTTGCTAAGTGTCAAACCGGACTGAGACTTTACTCAAGAGAGACTGAAGATCTACTCTGTATAATAGTTGAGAAGGTAAGAGTCTAGGAAGAAGACTTCACTTACTTTGCATTGTGAGGATATGTGCATATTTATAGGTTTCCCTTGAGAAAGGGAGGGCTCACAAGATCGCGCCAAGTGTCCGTCCCAGATTGTGCCAACAATGCTCTAGGCCCATGGCCAAAGTCTTGATAGGCCTGTGGCCCAAATGGAAGAAAGGTTGGTCCGGACGCTTGGTCCGGACCGTAATGGGTTGTCAGATGAGGAAGCCCATCTAAGCCTGCCCGACTCTTCTGACTCGGAACTCAGGGTTCGGACCCCTACTCTCGGTGCTATGCTTGGTTACTTGAGATTGTCATGCTGGATCCGAGTGATTGTCCGTATCGGTGGCCTTAGGTCGGAGACAGTACTGTTCAAGCACTATGTCTCTTTT
The DNA here is from genome assembly GCA_026545765.1 of Plantago major. Taxonomy (NCBI): domain Eukaryota; kingdom Viridiplantae; phylum Streptophyta; class Magnoliopsida; order Lamiales; family Plantaginaceae; genus Plantago; species Plantago major. The sequence continues at coordinate 44,737,097 of CM048841.1, forward strand.
TCCAGAGAGGCTCGGACCCAGGTGGGTCGGACCTGAGATCCTTGGGTCGGTCCTGAGATCCTTGGGTCGGACCTAGTAAGCTTCAGATCCTTTGTTCCTCTGTTCTAGGGTGGGTTCGGACCATGGTGGGTCTACCCGTATCGGACCGTTGGCTCGGACCAATGTGTCTCGGATCCATTAGATGACTTAGGACGCCTTAGAATTCGTTCCAATGACTCCTATGACGGATTGGAACGAATTCTAAGGACCTAGGACCTAGGAACGAATTCCAAGGACCTAGGAACGAATCCTAAGGCGTCCTAAGTCATCCAATGGATCCGAGACACTTTATTCCGAGCCAATGGTCCGATCCGGGCAGACCATCCATGGTGTGACCCACCCTAAAAGAAAGGGACAAAGGATTTAGACCTACAAGGCCCGACCCGGAACCATAGGTCCGACCCACCTTGGTCCGAACCTCTTTGGGAAAGGAGCATGGTGCTAAGTCAGTACCCTCTCCGACCCAAGGACTCCGATACGGATGTCAACTCGGATCCAGCATGACCATCTCATAAAGCAACCAAGCAAATGGGCACCAAAGAGTGAGGCATCCGAACCCAGGAGCTCCGAATCGGAAGAGTTGGACAGGCAGGAGAACTTCCTCGGTGACACCAGTGCAGTCCGGATCAGCATCGGACCAATCTCTCGAACACAGGATCTCGGCAGACCTTGTCACATCCTCAAGAACTCTCCCAATAATGACCAAACTACCCCTAAAGCCCAAGATGGCATGGGCTAAAGCTTCATTATTGGGCTATGGGCCTCATATTAGCATTGGTGGCTCAATCCTAGCCGTACACATGGCGCAATCCTAGCAAGGCCTTCCATTTTGATGGTAGCCTATAAATAAGGCACACATCCAAACAAGTAAGTAACTTCGGACAAGTCATCTTGCTAGTCACATCACGACCCCAATCCCGAGTATTATACAGAGTTGATCTTCAGTCACTCTCGAGTAAAGTCTCATCCCGGTTTGACACTTAGCAAACCGGGCACAAACCCCCCCCCCCTACTCAAGTGTGCAGGTCCTTACCGAAGTAGTTGGTCGCTGGTTCTTACGCCTTGGTCCTCACCTAGCAAGGAGCTTCTTACCTTGGCACCCATTAGAAGAGTTAAATAAAATCTAAGTAGTTGGGGAGTTACACCCTCAACATTTTGGCGCCGTCTGTGGGAATCTTTACAAAAAGTCCCATTCTCTTCAGTAATGGCAAGAACAAGAAGGACCGCAAGAACCAACGCCACTGCCATTGGTACGCCTGCTCCAAGACAAAGGGGGAGACCTCCCACTAAAAGAGGTGGGGTAGCAAGAGTTTCAACAAGGGAAGTAGTAGATGATCCAAGTGATGGCCATACCGCTAGTCTTTCTTCTGGCGAGGAAAGAGCCACTAATCCACCAGTTAGGATCCAGACACTTGGGGATGAAGGACAGGTTCCAGGGAACACATGGTCCTCCCCCAGGAAGAAACTTTACCCTCCCGAATGGACAGATCATTCGTCCTAGTGAGTTTGGGATGAATGAGAATCAGTTTGGCCTCTTACTCACCACTATTCAAGGATGCTTTGGATCAAACAACCTACAGCCTCCTCAGCCCACCCCGCCTACACCAATCCCAAGGCAAGCTGAACCCGCTCAATCAAGAAATGAGCACCGTCCTATCCAACAAAGGCTGGGGGAACAAGCTCAACCAGAAGATCTGAGACATCTTCTCAATAGAAGAGCCACTGCTTCTCATGAACAACGAGGGAGAAGTCCAGAGGTGCCACGAGTAGACGAAGTGGGAACCAGTCGGCGAGGAGCTCTACAACATGTGCCTAGAGATCAAATGGCGGAAAGCACCCCGATTGTTCCAATCGGTGATCTTCCTCCAGATGTAGCTATCAATCCCAGAACCGGTGAAAGACTGACAACTGAGCAGATCTACCTCCAACAGAAGGCCTTGGAAACACAAATTGCCACCTTGAGCAGGATGGTCAAAGCACATGAGAAGGTGGTAGTTAAAACTCCCAACCCTCTGTGCGATGAGATCAGTTGAGAAAGAAAGCGCCCCGACTGTGTTATCCCAAACCTTGAGCATTACTATCGAGATACTTCCCCTGTAGGGCATCTTACTAGATACGAAAGTAAGATGGAAAGCAATGGACTCAACGACAACATGAAAGCTCTCAACATTTACACCACACTCTTTGGAGAAGCAATGGATTGGTGGACCTCACTACGTAATGGTTCCATCAAATCTTATGCGGACGTCGCCTCCCTTTTCTTGAAAAGGTTTGAGAAAGCAAAGAGAAGGAAGAGGTCAGTTGAGCACCTGGCAGACATAATCCAGAAAGAGCATGAGGACCTTAGATCCTTCCTTGACCGCTTCAACGCTGAAGTACAACAGGTAGAGCCTCATAGAATCAAAGAGCGGGTCCGACACCTATATGCTAACACTTATAATGATGAGCTTAGAAGGAAGCTTTCCAATGAAGAAATCACCACTGAAAAGTACCTGGAAGATATCTGCGAAGGAGTCTTGTATGGAGAAGATTACCGAAGAAATGTCCCGATAAGAGCAGGGATCAAGAAGGGAAAAGAACAAGTACGACAGGAACCCCCTCCTCGTCAAGGGAAGTTCGAGCAAAAAAGAGATCTCAGGGACAGAAAAGAATTCCACAGAGAAAGAACTCCACCCAGGAGATACGCCGAGTATACTCGCCTCAACAGACCAAGATCCGACATCTTGGCTTCTATTGTTGAGAAGGACTTAGATATACAATGGCCTAAACCTGTCAAGAGCAGCAAGAAGAGTAAATTCTCTAAAGACTACTGTAGGTTCCACAAGCAGAAAGGTCACCCGACTGAGGATTGCATCCAGTTGAAGACAGAAATTGAAAGACTAGTGAGAAGTGGGAAGTTGAAAGAACCAACAGGCGAAGAAGAACCCTCCTAGCATGTAATGAGCAAAGAAGAGAGGAGCGTGGTTCTGAACCTCCGACAGGATCTTTATCACCACCTCCAGCGGAAATCCCACCTCGGCATGCCCAAAGATACCAAGGGTACCGCGAAGATACGGAAATGGAGAACCTCCCTTACAGTGGAGTTATCAACGCCATTGCAGGAGGACCAACAGGGGGAGACAGCAGAAATGCAAGGGAAAGGACCGCGCAACACTTGAGAAACAATGACAGAGCTTACGGTCCACCAGCCTTGAATGGCACAAATGCAATTACCTTTGACGATAGCGAGATCCCCCCACCAACGTCTGGCGGAGGAGATCTCAAGGACCCCGATGTCCCGTTGGTTGTTTCTCTAGTGATTGCCACTTACAAGGTCAACAAGGTACTAATCGACACAGGAAGCTCCTCCAATGTCATATCCAAAAGGACTGTGGAGCAAATGCACCTGGGGCAAATACAATATGGATGAGTATACACCTTATTGGTAGGTTTTGGAGGGTCTGTAGTGCGCCCCATTGGAAGCATACCACTACAAGTCTCTATGGGCACCTTTCCGACAAGGGTGACCAAGACTATCCTCTTTGTGGTAGTAGATAGCACCTTCGACTATAACGTGATCTTGGGCCGCCCGGGACTTAACCAATTCAGAGCAATTGCTTCACCCTTACACAACAGGGTAAAGTTTCCAACCCCGAACGGCGTGGGGGAAGAAATGGGCAACGTTAGAGAAGCCTGGGAGTGCTACATCATGTCAACCAGAGGGGCCACAGTACTAGTCCTTTCATAGCCATTCTTCCATAGCCGTTCTTCCATTACTCTAACGTCACCAAAGGAAGAAATCGGTATTGGATCGCTCAGAGAAAAGTTCCCCAAGACAGCTAGAATAGAATCCCATGAAGCCTTGAAAGAGGTCCAACTGGTCGAAGGAAATCCGGAAAGAACAACTCGGATTGGAACGGAGATGAGTACGGAAGTAGAGCTGAAGCTCATCACTTGCCTTCGTGACAATCGTGACATCTTTGCTTGGAGCACAGATGATCTCAAGGGGATAGACCCAAGGATCGCAGTTCACCGTCTGAACATGGATCCTACGGTCAAGCACATCCGGCAAAAGAGGAAAGACTTCGGGCCAGTTGAGGATGCTATCATAGCAGGAGAGGTTGACAAGTTGATGAAAGCAGGTCATATCGAAGAAGTCAGATACTCCGATTGGGTCTGCAACGTGGTCCTCGTTGAAAAAGCTCCCGGAAAGTGGAGAATGTGCAATGACTTCACTAGACTCAACAAGTTTTGTCCAAAGGATCCCTATCCATTGCCACGCATAGACCAGCTCGTTGATTCCACTGCAGGATGTGCACTTCTAAGCTTCATGGATGCATATCAAGGCTTCTACCAAATTAGGATGGCTCAAGAAGACATCAAGAAAACGGCATTCTTTGCGGCCGGAGGGGTCTATTGCTTCAAGGTCATGCCCTTTGGCCTCAAGAATGCAGGAGCTACTTACCAACGGCTGGTAAATAAGATGTTCAAGGAAGAATTGGGAAAAACCATGGAAGTCTATGTGGATGACATGCTTGTGAAAAGCAAGACTGAAGAGGAGCACATCAAACACCTCAACAATTGCTTTTCTATTCTCCGGAAATATGGAATGAAGCTGAACCCTGAAAAGTGCACTTTCGGGGTGAAAGGAGGAAAATTCCTTGGCTACATGGTCACAGAAAGAGGCATCAGTGCTAACCCAGAGAAAATAAAGGCACTCATAGATCTACCACAGCCCAAGACTGTCAATGAAGTTCAGAAGCTTCTAGGAAAGGTGATGGCGTTGAGCCGTTTTATCTCAAGATCCGCCGAGAAGAATCTTCCCTTCTTTAAGATCTTACGAAAAGGAAATAAGTTCGAGTGGACAAAGGAGTGCGAGGAAGCCCTGGAAAACATGAAAAAGTATCTCCTCTCGCCGCCCCTTCTGTCTAAACCCATGGAGGATGAAACTCTGTACCTCTATTTGGCCACCACTAATGAAGCAATGAGTTCTGTACTGGAACGGCTACAAGACAACGAGCATTTACCAATTTACTATTTGAGCAAAGCTCTTGTAGGCTCTGAGGCCAGATATGTCAAGATTGAGAAGCTCGCCATTGCATTGGTTTACACTGCACGACGACTGAAGCCTTACTTCAAGTCGCATCGGATTGTGGTCCTTACAAATGAGCCACTCAAACATGTCTTGGAAAAGCCGGATCAGTCAGGACGCCTGTCCAAATGGGCTATTGAGCTAAGTGAATATGATATTGAGTATCAAGCCCCATCTGCCAAGAAAGCGCAAGTTCTGGCCGACTTCCTGGTGGACTATACGGAGAAAGCAGAAGAAGAGAATAAAAACTCCCAGGAAAAGTCTAGTCATGTGGTGATAGCCCAGATCAAGGAATCAAGTGGAGAGAAAGAAGCAGAAGAGACACAAAGAGGTAGCATCCAGCCTTTGACTGAATATTACCAACCTATGGATGATTCACTGAGAGTGAGGCACATGTTTCTCTTGGACGAAGAACTCAATACCTCGACTACTGTATCTTTCGACAAGAAGCAGGAGGTTGAGAAAGCACTCACTCCCACTTCGGGAGGTAAGGAAAGAAACAAAGAATGTTGGACATTACAAGTGGACGGATCATCAACCGGACGGTTGGGAGGAATAGGAATTTTCCTTGAAAGTCCTGAAGGAGCCAAGCTAGAGTACGCCGTCACTCTCAATTTTAAGGTGACAAATAACGAGGCCGAGTATGAAGCACTTATCACCGGACTAAGAATGGCGAAAGCCCTTCAGGTAAAAAGGATCAAAGCCTACACAGACTCGCAGCTCGTACAATCCAAGTTCTCCGGGTCCTTTACTACCAAAGGACCTAACATGATCAAATACTTGGAGCTCCTCAAGAAAGAGGTTGAGCACTTTGAAGAATTTACTCTTGACCAATTTCACAGAGAATGGAATGAAAAGGCCGACGCCCTCTCCAAGCACTCAGCCTTAGGAGCTTTGGACACGAGAAGTGTCATCCTCATGACCCGCGTGGAATCCTCCCTGGGAAACCCCAACGGAAAGATGTTTCTCTTGAGCACAGAAAGAAACTGGATGACTGATATATTCCGTTACCTCAAGGATGGTACTTTACCTATGGATCCTAGAGAGGCCAGGAAGATTCAATGTCGAGCTAACAGATACTTTATTCTGGGAGAAGATCTCTACAAGAGATCCTACAGCGGAACTCACATGAGGTGCCTAGATCCTCAAGAGGCGAAAACTGCGATGGAAGAAATCCACGCCGGAAGTTGTGGAAGTCATTCTGGAGGAAGAACTTTGGCGCAGAAGATCATAAGGCAAGGATACTATTGGCCAACTATTGACATGGATGCTGCCAACATCGCCCGCGCCTGTGAAGACTGCCAATACTATGCCAACATACCACACCGCCCGACCAACCCTATGATTCCGTCAATCATAGCATGCCCATTTGATCAATGGGGCATAGACATAGTTGGTCCCTTTCCGCGAGGAACACATCAAAAGAAGTTCTTGATAGTGGCAGTGGAGTACTTCACTAAGTGGGTTGAAGCTGAAGCAGTGTCAACCATCACAGAAAGCAGGGTGCGGACATTCATCTGGAAGAACATCATCTGCCGGTTTGGACTCCCACGAGTGCTAGTTTCAGACAATGGAGCACAATTTTCTGGGTCAAGACTGAAGGAGTGGCTTCAATCCTTCAAAATAGAACAACGCTTTACTTTCGTTGGCCACCCCCAAGCCAATGGTCAGGTGGAAGCCACCAACAAGACCATAGTCAAAATTTTGGAGAAAAGGTTGAGAACTTCCCAAGACAGTTGGGCGGATGATCTCGACACGGTCCTTTGGGCCCATCGAACGACAGCCCGAACTGCCACACAAGAAACACCTTTCTCCTTGGTCTATGGATCCGAGGCGGTCATCCCTTCGGAGATGGTGGTAGCAACCCAGAGAATCCAGCAATACAACCCAGTTGATAATGAGTTCGCAAGGATCTATGACCTTGAGCTCCTTGAAGACAAGCGCGATAAGGCATTGGCCAACATCCTTCGGTACCAAGCCATGACCGCTCGAGCCTACAATAAACGTGTCTTTCCCAAGGACATACAAGTTGGAGACTTAGTCCTCAGAAGAGCCGATATACTAAGTCATGTGGGGAAACTTAAGCCCAAGTGGGAAGGACCGTACAAGGTTACTGGGGCAAGAGTTAATGGAAGCTTCGAACTAGAAGATGAACAAGGGCGGGCCTTGAAGAGAACTTGGAATGCTCAGAATCTCCAAAAGTTTTACACTTAGAGAAGTATGGCAACGACTGTCACCTTCCTCTATCTTGTCGACCTGTTTTTTGTGTTTGTTTTTTGAAAAGGCCTCGAAGCCCTCAAGTTGTAATTCGATTTCCGTCAAATCAATACAACTGTGATTTCATAAACATTGTTGATAATCATGTCCTCCGAATCTCATGATTCAAACGGGCCATGAAGATATTTAACTACTTAATCCGAACCTAGATCATACACTGATCAGGATCGGATTAACACAATCAAACAGTGTCCGACCTTCACAAAGGCAAATACGCTTTTATTAAAACAGGAGTACAGATTTACAAAGTCAGGGTCCGAAGAGCCCTAATCAAGCTTACAAAAACAAGCTCCTACTCTATATCTTTTCTACTTCTACAGCGAAGCTTCCTAATTAACCCTGGTCTACCGAACCAAACCCCGTCCGAGCACTATTAGCTGCATCTGTGGGCGCTCCGAAGGAAGAAGGAATTCCACCATCCCAACTTTGATTGCTTACTGACAAAGATTTCGAAGCCCCCTTCGGACAATCCAAAGACTAACAGCAGCCGGACGATATAACTGAGGCCATTCAATGCTTCCAGAAAGGATACTGCATCACTACTGAACGAAAGACAGCTCCGAAGCAGGCAAGAAGCACTATAACAATCCAGATCGCCTCTTGCCAAATACTATAAATACATCCGAGATTCAGAGTATTTGGAAGGCAACCAACCCGGATAGTCGGAATAAGCCAAGTCAATCCGGAGGCTCCCGTTGGTCCGAGTCCCAACAAGACCGGCATTGTCAGGAACACCATCCCAGAATTGCAAGTCGCTCCCTCGAGCCTTCAATTCTGGAACGCAGCCACCAACAAAGCCGAGCTGCTCGGACAAATGAGTCACTAGAAAGGTTACTTCCGGAAGCCCCCAATGATCCGACTCCAAACAAGCTCAGCACTGTCGGGGACTACTTTCCAGAATTACAAGTAGCTCCCTCGAGCCTGCAATCCTGGAAACAATGTCACCAACAGAACCGAACTGCTCGGACACGTATCTTCAAGGACGAGCTGGAAGACCTACTAAAAAGGATACATCCGGAGCTCCCTCAATCCGAGAAACGAACAAATAGACACAACAGGATTGGTAGAAAGCCTTCCAACATCTCGGGCGGTTTTTTACGACCGAACCACGAAATACTGGAAGGGATTCTACCAAACCAATTATGCCGACTTGTCGCTGCCCGGGCACATACCCAGAAGCGGATCGCCTCGGATGCATTGAGGCTCAAAAACAACTATTTGAAGATCCCCGAACCATCCAGCTAATCTACCTCTCCGGAGAAAGAAGATTAGCCTGACGATCAGAGGAATTGATTGGCAAAAATTTCAGGCCTCACTCAGCACGGACCGTATCCTCGAAGATCCGAGGCTGGCTTTCTGAGCAATTTAATTTCCGAAACTCTCACCGAGAACCAACCCGGGTTGACTTCCGAATCATCGGAGAAACCCTTGGGACGAGATCACGGGCAAGAGTGACGGTATAAACATGCTCACCAGCCGCTCGGACTCGAGCTCCGGACCTTTAATTACTATAAAAGGGCGAGATGTCCTAATGAAAAGCCGTACAAAGCAGGAGTATATATAGAAAGAGAAGACCAATTAGAAGCGGACACGTGTCCCATATTCACCGGAAATGGGCTTGGGCCGAACATGGGCCTGGCTCTTCGGCTTCCATTGGCCCAACCCAACAATCCATCCATACGGTCGAGAATATCGACTAAGCTACTCACTCGGACGTATCAAGCTCGGGACTGACATAACAACATCCGAAGCAACTGTGATTCGTATAGAGTCGCCCTGTACTTGATGCTGATCATCTTTTCACTATCTCACAAGTCTGCATGACTCGGGATAACACACCAAGTCAACGTCCGAATCGCCACTACTGATCACGACACAAGGAGATTCTCTTTCTCGCAAGTCTGGTCACTCTAAGACGTGGCTCCGAACCGTTCGTGATCCGGTTTATTTCTATTAAAGATTCCGATTCGAATGGGCACAATGGTTGATCGTCCCCCAAGACCCGCAAAAGAGAATTTGCATCAGGCAAATTAATGTCCTGGCGGTATGAATCTCAAGGGTCTGAACCCACTATCCGAGTCCACGAGATTTGATGAGTTACTATGCAAATACGAAATTAAAACGTACAGGAATGTAAACAGCAACATTAGCATTCTTGTGACAAAAATAGTTCCGAGCCACCAGGGGGCCCAAACCAACAAACGTTCATCAAAACCAAGTATATATTTATCCAACAAAAGATGACGAGCAAAAGAAAAAACAACATTGTTTCTAGGCCCGGAGGCACCCTATTACAAACAACCCGGGGCATACCCCGTCTTCACTGCTTTCGCCGCTCGGACGAACTAGGTTGAGACCGAGAGGGGCCCCCCGTATCCTTCTCCGGAGGCGCTTGATCTTGCTGTTGGGCTGCTTGGGCCAACCTCCGTTCTCTCCGAGCCTCAACCTCTTTCAGGAAGGCCGGACACTGCTCCATCAAGTCTAGGTTGCGATCAAAACCATGGACAGGCCCGGGCAGAGTCAGCCAGTCTCGGTTGTGCTCCAAGTGATCCTCCAAAGGAACGAAAACACTGGACATAAGCACCCGAGGGACGAAGGATGGGAGATACGGACCGCCATGGTTGTACTTCTTGCCCTCCGACTCGTCGCAGACCAGCTCCACAAACTCACATTTGAGCAGGTCTTCGTCCAAGACACCCTCCGGAGCAAAGTCCGAGCCATCTCCATTCTTAACGGCGGAAACCCCCTCAGCCTCCAAGTTGCAGTCATTCGGTATCCAACCCTTCCTCCGGCACTGCTCCACAGCTACATCAAACCCATCTTGATGGGCCTCATCATACTTCGACTCGAACAAAAACTTGCAGGAGTCCGAATAAAGGAAATCTTGGACAGCCCTTGTCCGGACCCCTCGAAGCTCCTTCACCATCTTATCTTTGAAAGTCCGAGAGACGGCCACGAAATCGTCCAAACTATCTTGGTGGACTTTCAAGTCAGCCTCCAAAGATCGAATGGCACTTTTCATCTTGGCGTCTCGACTCGGCCTCTGTTTGGCGCTATGGCCTTCTTCAGCGCTCAGTCTTGTTCAACCGGGACGCTTCAATCGCCCGGGCAGCCTCAGCCTTGGCCAAATCCTCTTCCAGGGTAGCCCTCCGAGCCGCCACCAAGGAGCATGCTTCCACAGCAGCAGCAAGCTAAAAATGACGGATATCACAAACGTTTAGATATCTCCGAATCGCAGGAAGATAACAAAATAACCAAAACACTTACCTTGCGTTGAGCGGCAACCAACTCTGAAATCCGCTCCACCTCAAGGCAACAGTGAAGCAACTTCAGCATCCGAATCCAGCTCGGGCGCCTCGCTCATCTTCCCCTTGCCTTTTTTGGCGGGAGGATTCTGACCTTCGGAGGGGCGCTTTTTTGTAGCCGCAGCGCTCGATCCGCTTGCGGGAGGATCTCGGGACACGGATCTTGGAGGCTTCTTCGAGCCCTTAGATCCGACCACCTTACCCTTGTCCGGAGTAGGGATAGTTTGGGCCTCTTCGCCCGCAGCAGCTCTCCGAGACTCCTCCACTCGGAACACAGCAGCATTTCTTGGCTCATTCATCGGGAGTACGGTGGAAGTCTTGATAATCTGGGTCCGGGAACCCTCTGCCAACTCCTTGCGCTGCGCAACGTTTTGCTGATGCTTCAACTCCCGCATGGTCGACATCGTATACTCGAACCAAAAAGCTACACATCCGAATCACAATGAGTTGCAAGATACAAAAGAATCTACAAATGTTAACTACATAGTCGACAAACAGACAACCGACTCGGACAACCAACCAGAGGTAGAGAGAAACCACTTACTCAAATCCTCCATATTGTCACAAAAACTTGGCTCGGACAAGCCGGCCAAGAAAGGCAGAGGCTGACATATCAGCCCTCGGAAGAAGTACTTCTCCGGCTCTTGACTCCGATGGAACGCTTGCATCCACAAAGGGATGTTCCCTGCCGGTGGCTTCCAATCTGGCAGCTTGCCTCGGAAGAACTTTTTCTAGAAATGCCACGTGGGCCTCTCCGCTTCGGATTGCCCGGGCTTCAGAGCCGGACGGACAAAAATGTACCTCTTAAACCATTGGATTCCCAACGAGGACAAGGGGTCAACAAAAAACGTGTGCGCCTGGCGACATACAAACGTATAGAACCATGTGTTCCTACTACTTACACTTATGTTGAATAATTAACGGAAATTATCGAAGGTGAACGGGATGCCTTTATATTTACATAAGACTCTGAAGCACATCAGATTTTCGAGGGAGTTGGGGATGATCTGGTGCGGACTCAAACCCATGCTGTTCAAAATCTCCAGAAACTCGGACGATACGGGTAGCCGCCACCTGCAATGGAGACTTATCTCATAGACAGACATGTAGCCCGGAGGCGGATTATAAAAAGCATGAGATTCGTCTGGGATGAGAATCTCCACACACTTGGAATACGTCCTCACCCTTCCTCAGCCTCTCCGGACGCTCTTCCTCAGCCACCTGCCGACTCGGCCCTGCTTGCCCAGCAGTTTGCACACGGAGCACATTAGCGGATGGCTCTACACATTAGCGGATGGCTCTACACCTTCTTCCACACAGAATCATGGCCCCGCACACCTTCCTCTGCCTCATCTTCCTCGGATGAGGACGCTAACTCTACGACAGTTTGAAGAGGCATAGTGACTTGCACACGATCCTCCTCACCCTCTTCGAAGATGCCCAAATTCGGAGGTGCTTCCGAAGTATCATGCACTTCCTCAATAGTCGGCTCCTGCGGATCCGGAACGAACGGGACTCGATTAGGATTACTCCTAAAGTTATAACCTAGGGTGCGAATTAAAGTTCGGATCTCTACCGGAAGTTCTGATTCCTGGCCAGCCCGACCCGGGCGACTTGTTCCTATAACTCGCGAGCTTGTCTCTTGAGCCGCTACAATAACCTGCACATGCGACACTCGCAGGTAATCCGGACGCCTCGGAGGACCAGAATCCGGAACAACTAACCGAAGTAAGGAACTTACCTCGGGCTCTTCCCGACTCGGATGGGGCGCTTGTTCCGCCTCCAGTACTTCGTCGTCATCCACGATCTCAATCTCCTCGGAGCTATCGGTTAAGGATATCGCCTCGGAGTCATATCCCTCAGCCTCGGATCGATTTTGGCTATCACTCTCAGACATCCTAGGGAAAGGAGAAAGCAATATACTAGAAAGGGTTTGTGTTCTTACTAAAATATCATTAGCCGCGAAGAGGAGATAATTATGATCTCTACAAAAAAAGTGTGAATTACTTAGTTTTTCTCAATGGAACCAGTTCGCTTAACAAGATCTCCTTCTTGAATAGCGGTATCATTCCCAAATACGACAATGCCGTCTTATTAGTACTCTGCTTACCTCGTATTAAATTAGGTCCTGGCGATTTTTTAGGTTTTTCCTTAAAATTCTACTAAGAAGAAGAGCCTATACCGGAGTACCTAATACTTTTTCCTTTGATCTATAATGATCAAATATTAGCGAGTACTCCTCTTTAATTTTGCATTATTATTATAATATTTTAAATAGCAGGGATGAATTTGACTAAAATTTAAAGGCTAAGATAATTTTTTTTCATATACAAAGTTTCGGTCTAGACCTAACAAACAATTTCGGTGATTAAGAATCTAGTCTTTAAATCTTCCACCAAGTCTCCCTTTTCAGATTAATTAAATAAATATTATGCATTTATTTTTTCTTCTAAAATCTAAGACACAGTAGGATCGGATCCTTACAACTGTTGTAAGTTTCGCCCTCCATAACTCTTGGAATTGGAGTTGTAGGAATTTATTTTTGATATATTCATTCATTATCCAGATACAAATTTATTGCGTAGGTTTTATCTTGGTTTTTACAACTTAGTTTCCCATGGATAGCACTTTGTATCACGCATAAAGAGAACAGGGCTTAAAAGAGAAAAAGACCTAAATTTCTGTTACTGAGACACATATAACCTTTTTTGAAAGTAAAGTTCTTAGTTTAGATTTCTTAGTTTAGAATCCGACTTATTATTATTATTATTATTAGGATTTTTCTTTAATTTTAAGAGGAAAATCTTCGGGAATTAAGAAATACGAAAGAGGTGTTACAATATCATATTTGGTTGTATTTGAACAATTAAGTAAGTGAGTAGCTAAAAGAGTTAAGCCTTGATTGTATATATAAAGTGAAAGTAAAAAGCTAAAGGAAAGTGATATTTGTAATGTTTGTAAAGAAGCCAACATCAAAGTAGAGGTACTAAAAAATAGAAAAAATATATAGGAAAGAACCTATTAGCTCCAAAGTTCTAATAATAATATAGTGGTACCAGAAAAATGTATTAGAAACAGTACAGAGTATTTTTAAATCCAATAAGACCAACAAAGCCATATGCAACTCGGCCAAGTCGGATTTTACAAGTAAGAGGTGTGAAAGCAAAGTTGTAGGTCAGTCAGAGGTCAACGCTTATGATCGTACCTTTCAAAGATCAAGATAGATTTACCTCGTATTCCTTTCAACTAGCGTAGGCTATGATATAAGACTTAGTAAATATATGTTGTATTATAGTGCACTTGCTTTCTTATCCTCTATTTTATTTTATTAGATACCTTGGCATTTCTAAAAATAAGTCCTAATTTATCTTGCATTACAAACCTTATGATGATCTTTCGTAAGCTTTAAGATGGCAGTCCGAGAGGTCGTTTATGTATATTAAAGTGGTCAGTTCAAAGCCAAAACTAGCGGCTTTACTCGACGAAGTTAGTTCCGAGCCAGTACTATGCTTATTCGAGGTTAGTCAACATCAAGTACGTAATGGTTACCAACTATACTACACATCATAAGCATGCATCCGAGTAACTTGAAGATGAAAGACAACAGAGATAATTTAATCATAAGACGAGACAGGTAAACTTACTTGGACTCGGATGATTAGATAGAAGTGACTTGACTTTGCACAGGATCACGCGCTTCGAACCCCTCGTTGCTCGCTTCGGATTGCTGGTAGTTGCTTCGGATATACTCAGAATGCAAAAATTCTCTCTCTAAACGGTGAGAAATGAACCGGCCAACCCCTCTATTTATAGAGGGCCATATTGGGAACTCCAACCGTCGCGATTTTTCGGATTTAATCTCCACCGTCGATCAAAAACCATCCAACGGTATAGTACAATTATACCAAGTGAAATGACGAATTGGTACAACAAATTTATCTCGCGGGTAGACGAATACAACAACTATCCCACTCTCGGGCGTGAAAAGACGAGAGTTCCGGATTGTCATCTTCTCGGACGCCTAGCGGCTTATCAGTCCAATATAACTTGTCCACACAAGGAACCTCGTATACTCGAGCGATTACCCTTCGGACCTTCCCGCGACCACAGAGGTTGGTTCGGACGGGACACGCACCTACGGTCCGCCACCGTAGCTCATCAAAGGTACACTACCGATGTTCGGAGCCTAAACTTAGTCTCCATTACAAATACCCTTTTTTCTTTTTTCTTCACTTCGTTGCCCTTCGGACCCAGTCCCTCGGATGGCGACGATGTTTTAGAAAAATAAAAAAAGGGGGGGAGAGAGACTAAGTCAATGGCCACACGAAGTACGGAGTACACCTTTTTTCAACAAAATCGAAACGGATTGGACTGAAGAACGGATTTTTTCCTCAAAACAGCTTCCCAAACCAATAGTTCCACAACTATCTTCTACTAAGATACTTGGAAACTAGGGGGACATATGTTGATACGGAAATATGTCCAATCCGTCATAAAGGACCTAGGAACGAATCCTAAGGCGTCCTAAGTCATCCAATGGATCCGAGACACTTTAGTCCGAGCCAATGGTCCGATCCGGGCAGACCATCCATGGTCCGACCCACCCTAAAAGAAAGGGACAAAGGATTTAGACCTACAAGGCCCGACCCAGAACCATAGGTCCGACCCACCTTGGTCCGAACCTCTCTGGGAAAGGAGCATGGTGCTAAGTCAGTACCCTCTCCGACCCAAGGACTCCGATACGGATGTCAACTCGGATCCAGCATGACCATCTCATAAAGCAACCAAGCAAATGGGCACCAAAGAGTGAGGCATCCGAACCCAGGAGCTCCGAATCGGAAGAGTTGGACAGGCAGGAAAACTTCCTCAGCTGACAACCAGGTACGGTCTGGATCAGGCATCCGGACCAATCTCTCCGAACCTGGGATCTCGGCAGACCTTGTCACATCCTCAAGAACTCTCCAAATAATGACCAAACTACCCCTAAAGCCCAAGATGGCATGGGCTAAAGCTTCATTATTGGGCTATGGGCCTCATATTAGCATTGGTGGCTCAATCCTAGCCGTACACATGGCGCAATCCTAGCAAGGCCTTCCATTTTGATGGTAGCCTATAAATAAGGCACACATCCCAACAAGTAAGTAACTTCGGACAAGTCATCTTGCTAGTCACATCACGACCCCAATCCCGAGTATTATACAGAGTTGATCTTCAGTCACTCTCGAGTAAAGTCTCATCCCGGTTTGACACTTAGCAAACCGGGCACTAACCCCCCCCCCCCACTCAAGTGTGCAGGTCCTTACCGAAGTAGTTGGTCGCTGGTTCTTACGCCTGGGTCCTCACCTAGCAAGGAGCTTCTTACCTTGGCACCCATTAGAAGAGTTAAATAAAATCTAAGTAGTTGGGGAGTTACACCCTCAACACTTCCCCCCCCCCTCTTTTCTTACAGTCCGAGAGGGAGATGTCCCGTCTCGGACTGTAGGAAAAGAGGTATTTGTAGCGAGATAGGGTCAAACGTGAAGGCTTAGGTCTTTGGAAAATTTTGTCGCTCGAATGTCATATCCGAGGAGCTATGCCGGCTAAATTTTTCCTTGTAGAATTTGTCATTCGGATGTCGGATCCGAACTTGGAAAGATTAAATATAACTTCTTCAATTTGTCGGATTCCATGATGCTACCTAATGGCCAATATATTTGTTGTATTGCATTTCACAAGTCTTCGTGCTAAGTTGCTTGTACTAGCGGTTCCCTTCTCTTTCACCTTTTTAATCGGTGAGTTAAGGATCGGACTGAGTACCAATAAGTCTGATTTTATAACAAGTACCACCACCTAAGCCTGTTATGGGCCTGAACCAAACCAACCCAGACCATTGTATAGAAGTTGGGCCCAAAATCCGCAACCGGCCCATGAAACCATCTGCTCAAAAACTTAAATCCAATAAAAATAGCCATTTTTTCTTCATCTCCATTCAATCATCCCAAAACTCCTTCTCTATTTTTTCTTATGCCTCAGTCTCTCAAATCGATGGCCATGGAAGTTTTACCAGTGTTCCACGTCGATCGGAGGTCTAGTACAACAACTGAGCACATGACGAAGATTTGTTCAGGTACGTTTGCTCGTGTTTGAATGGTGGCAAAGTTGGAGAGGCAGTGGGAGGCGGAAATGGGGAAGTTGGGAAGTAGTAGTGCGGAGAGGTGGTGGATGGCGACAGAGAGGGATAAGTTTGTAGCTCTCTCGAGTTAAATGAAGTCGAGTATCCGCAGATCCGGATCGGATATGCTTTATACGATTTTATGCTCTGACCGAGCTTTTCCATTTTGAGTACTTGGAGCTTGTGCCGTCGGAAGCTAGAGTCTGAAACTTTTGTCCGAAATGTTGAGAGAGGTGGGAGCCGAAAGTCGAGGTCTTGCTACGATCCGGAACTTGCTATAGTCATTTCAATCACTGGATTCATCATGCGAATCCAAATGAAGTAGGAAAAAAGCGAGATCCGGACTTGCGGTGGCGGATTGACAGATCTTGAAGCTTTGGATCTTGACTACGACTTTGGATCGCATAAGAAGCCCCAATCGAATCGAGCGATGGCAGATCCGCCGGTCAAATGGAGCGATGGCAATTCACGTAAAGGCGTGCGGCTCCCATTTTCGCAATGCTCTTAGTTCCAAGTTCGATGCTCGCTTTCTTCTTCACTATTTTGTTATGAATTTAGAGTCCAAATCGCTTTCTTGCATCCCGATCCAAGTTTGTCTGCTGAGTTTCGGATTGTTTGTTTTTGTTCTTTGTGTTTGACGAATTATGTTGCTCGAGTGATGACAAGAGAAGGGCTCTATTTCGGTGATAGAGCCTTAGTAAGGCTAGAACTAAATCGATATTTTGATCCTTTCGGGTTTGTGCTTCAAAGATCTTCTCTAATCGAGTTAAGGATCTGAAGTCATTGATGTTTCAGATCTGTTTGCATTCTTCTCAAGCCATCCAAGGCTACTGTTGTTCAATCCGAATGTGTAAATTCGGAAGTGGGCCCGAAGCTCTGTGTTCTGTGCAAGCTCTTCCATTCGGAGCACTCGGAGCTTAGGAGTTCTTGGTGGTGTTGCTCCGCTAAATTAGAAGCAAGCTCTATTCTGATTAACCTCTTTCTTCTCCGATCAACCAATAATTAATAATCTTTAAAGACAAATTGCCGCATTTTCTTCACGGAATGACTGGTTCGACGGAGAGGGAGATGGGAGTTGAGACTCGAGGTGGTGGAGAAGGAGACATGCCTTCAGCCATTTAACTCCGGTCCGAATTCAATTTGTGTTCCGGTGAAGTAATTTCTGTTGATATGAGGTTGATGGTGGTTGGTAAACTGGTTCGACTTGATGCGTCGAATTTTGACATCGGCGGGGAGATTCCCCTTGAGTTGGAAAGCCCGTAAATCGGGATCGTGTTCAAGCTATGTTTACCTTGTTTGCTTTCCAAGGATTCGGATTCATTTGGACTCGAGATTGATCTGGTTGGTGCTCAAACCGAGTTGTTCGAGTTTGAGATTCAGCTATTCTGTTTTGTGTCATTTGAATCTAACATTCGATCTGAAGTTTGTGGGTCAAAGTGATAGTTTAAATCGCTTTTTCTTGATGGAGTTTCCTTTTGCGTGATCTTTGACTCGGATCTGAGTCCGGGACCTTGCGCTTTAGTTCGGTGTCCGCTGAGTGAGTCTTAGCCGGATCTGCTCGATCCGATCTGGTTGAGATCCGGTTCGACTTTCTTCCGTCTGGTGATTGTTCGAGATGTGGGAATCTCGGTTCTATTCTGCACTCAGAACTGGTTCGGGTATATTGTTATGACTTTATAAGACGTCGAATCTTGATTCGCTCGATTCGATGCTTGGGCCATATTCATTACTCCGAGGTCAGTGTCCCGAACTTATTATTGACGGTCGAGTTGAGTTAACTCTTTGCTTTTTATTCAACACTTGTAATTCTCAAGTGTGTTGTTGTTGTTGTTTGAAGCATTTTCATGTTCGTGTTGAAGTTTGCGCTTCTTGTTGTTCTTGTCAAAGCACACTATCCGCACTTGCACTTCTTGTTCGAGTCTCACAGTCGAGCTACTTTTCGATTCGGATATGCTTCTACGGATTGCCACTTGGATTACTCTGAAGTCCGTAGCTACGATAACTTTAGCAACATGCCATGAAATTGGATTGCGATCGAGCTTATACAAACCGATTGAGCTTGATTTCGATCTCGATGTCTAGAGCTTGTTCAAACCGATCCTTGGATTTCTTGTTGAGGCCCATGTATGCATTCATAGCTAGTTCGGATCACGATGCTGTCCGAAGTGTCATCTTGTCCGGAACTAGTAAATTCGGATTGCTACCGTATCTTTTTTTTTTTTTTGGGACTTTGCAGATCTTGTCCGAATCTAGGATACGGATCTACTGTTCCATTTGTGCTCAATCCGAGCCTCTTCTCTGTTTGTAGTTTGGAACTGTCGCTCTGTCAACTCTAGTCAGAAGCAGCACTTTGATGTTTGTGTTGTTTCGAGTTTAGTTAACTATTTTGCTCCAAAGATAACTATCTGTTCAATACTTGTAATGTCCAAGATTGTTGATGTTGTTGTATTGTCCTTTGGAAATGTGTAGAACTCAACGTGATGCTTGAATTCCGTCTTTACTTCATACAAAAAGAGTGAAGCTGTCTGAAGCTTTGTTTGAAAATGTCTTCTTTTTGTCTATCTTTGTAGCTCCTGTAAACTTTACTCTTGAACCTTTGGACAACTTATCCATCAGTAAGAGCGATGGCTTGTAATCTCCAAAACGACGTGTTGATGGATGGTCCAATAGAGGTGGTCCAAACGGTCGAGAGTTCGTGTGAGTGGATAACTCATCCATTCGTGAGAGGGATGGAGTGTTTCTTTTCATGACCACCGGTTTTTCAGGATGGTCCTAAGGAGGACATCTGAACAGACGAGAGTCCGTCAGAGTGGATAACTCATCCATCCGTAAGAGGGATGGAGTGTTATCTTTTTATGACAACCGGTTTTTCGGGATGGTCCTAAGGAGTGCATCCGAACGGACGAGAGTCCATGTTATGCCGAGACGGTCGGGCTTATATAAGTTCGTGGGTGTCGGACCCCCTTATTAATCGGAAAAAATGTCCTTGACGAATCATGCACGCTTGTAGTAAATGAAGCATTGATAAATGATGTGTGCGTGCATGATGAATGAATGGATGAATGAATGAATGATGCAATGGATGCGAATGTATGGCAAATGATGATTTCAAGTTAAGTCAGAATACTTACTTTTTCATCGAAAACTGTAGAGTATTGTTTTCGGTTCTCCGTTTTAAGAGAAGCCAGCGAAAATGGAGATCGGGATTTGAAATAAACAAATCCCAATCTTTGAAAGTATCTCCTAGCTCTTAAGCTCATTGAGTTGGTTAGGACCTGCTCCGAGGAGATGATAAGGACCGACTCCGAGGAGATGGTGAGAACCAAGTCCGAGGCGACGGTGAGGACCGGGTTCGAGGAGATGGTGAGAACCAAGTCCGAGGCGACGGTGAGGACCGGGTTCGAGGAGATGGTGAGAACCAAGTCCGAGGCGACGGTGAGGACCGGGTTCGAGGAGATGGTGAGAACCAAGTCCGAAGCGACGGTGAGGACCGAGTTCGAGGAGATGGTGAGAACCAAGTCCGAAGCGACGGTGAGGACCGACTTCGAGGAGATGGTGAGAACCAAGTCCGAAGCGACGGTGAGGACCGACTTCGAGGAGATGGTGAGAACCAAGTCCGAAGCGACGGTGAGGACCGACTTCGAGGAGATGGTAAGGACCGACTCCGAGGAGATGGTGAGGACCAACTCCGAGACGGCGGTGAGGACCTGCTCCGAGGCGACGGTGAGGACCGGGTCCGAAGCGACGGTGAGGACCAACTCCGAGGAGATGGTGAGGACCAACTCCGAGACAACGGTGAGGACCGACCTCGAGGAGATGGTGAGGACCAACTCCGAGGCGACGGAGAGGACCGGCTCCGAGGCGACGGTGAGGACCGGGTCCGAAGCGACGGTGAGGACCAACTCTGAGGAGGTGGTGAGGACCAACTCCGAGACAACGGTGAGGACCGACCTCGAGGAGATGGTGAGGACCAACTCCGAGGCGACGGAGAGGACCGGCTCCGAGGAGATGGTGAGGACCTCATCCGGCCTTAGGGAGCCTAGGATATGGTGCTTAGGACGTTGTCCGAGGATTGTCCCTAGGGTGTGGTCCTATCTTGCCTTCTTTAGATGATTTTTGCTAAGTGCTCCACTGACCTCACCTTCTTTTGCCTTCTCAAGCGTTTTTAGGAAGAGCGTGATGATGTCCATCTAAGACTTGATGGAGTCATCGGGTAAGAGTGGTTGAGAAGGTAAGAGCCTTCATGTTATAATTCAGACCATTGGACTCCAGCCGGCTCTCATACTTATTCAGATGAGCCTCGGGACAAGTATCACCGTAGTATTTCTCATGAGCCTTTTTTACCATTTTTTACCAAACTGGTTCTCGCTCATCCCTAACTCACTTAGGCGAGTGACATGCCCGTTTGGAAGAGTGAAGTTTCTTTCGGGAGGAGGACCATGTGTTCCTAACGGAGGAACTTGTCCTTCAACTCCGGATGCTAGAGTTCTTATTGAAGGATCAACGGCTCTTTCCTCTTCTGAAGAAAGACTAGCAGTGCGACCATCACTTGGATGATCCCCTGTGTTTCTTGAAGTGGCTCTTGCCACTCTTCCCCTCCGAGTGGGAAGTCTGCCTCTTTGCCTTGGGGAGGGCATCCCAACCGCAGTAGTGTTGGGTGTTGGTTCTTACGTACCTTCTTGTTCTTGCCATTACTGAAGAGAACGGAACTTTTTGTATAGATTCCCACAGACGGAGCCAAAATGCTAAGGGGAAAAGTCCCCCAAACACTTAATGAATTTTCCTTGCTTTCCTCCACTCTAAGTACCTAGACCACCTTTGAGTAAGAACCAAAGAGTAAGAGTCCGTAAGGACCGTCGTACTGGTAAGAGGCGATGCGTAAGGACCTACACAAGTGACTTGGAGGGGGGGGAGGGTTAGGACCCGGTTTGCTAAGTGTCAAACCGGACTGAGACTTTACTCAAGAGAGACTGAAGATCTACTCTGTATAATAGTTGAGAAGGTAAGAGTCTAGGAAGAAGACTTCACTTACTTTGCATTGTGAGGATATGTGCATATTTATTGGTTTCCCTTGAGAAAGGGAGGGCTCACAAGATCGCGCCAAGTGTCCGTCCCAGATTGTGCCAACAATGCTCTAGGCCCATGGCCCAAAGTCTTGATATGCCTGTGGCCCAAATGGAAGAAAGGTTGGTCCGGACGCTTGGTCCGGACCGTAATGGGTTGTCAGATGAGGAAGCCCATCTAAGCCTGCCCGACTCTTCCGACTCGGAACTCAGGGTTCGGACCCCCTACTCTCTGGTGCCTGTCTGCTTGGTTACTTGAGATTGTCATGCTGGATCCGAGTGATCGTCCGTATCGGTGGCCTTAGGTCGGAGACAGTACTGTTCAAGCACTATGTCTCTTTTTCCAGAGAGGCTCGGACCCAGGTGGGTCGGACCTGAGATCCTTGGGTCGGTCCTGAGATCCTTGGGTCGGACCTAGTAATCTTCAGATCCTTTGTTCCTCTCTTCTAGGGTGGTTTCGGACCATGGTGGGTCTACCCGGATCGGACCGTTGGCTCGGACGAATGTGTCTCGGATCCATTAGATGACTTAGGACACCTTAGAATTCGTTCCAATGACTCCTATGACGGATTGGACATATTTCCGTATCAACACGAACAACTCCACTTGAGAGATAAACAACACACTAAAGGAGGGGGATAATGTCAAATGAAGAAGTCTATTGGGGATTTAAACAATACACGGAAGGAGTATGAGTATCACAAACGAAGAACACTACATGAGAGTTAAACAACACGCAAAAGGAGTTGGATAATGTCAAACGAAGAAGTCTATTCAGGATTTAAATAATACACAGGAGTATGAGTTTCACAAATGAATAACTCTACTTGAGAGTTATACAACACACAAATGGAGTGGGATAAACTACAAATGTAAAACTCCTCTCGATAGTTAAATAACACAATAAAGGAGTGGTAGAATTACAAACGGAGAAGTCAATTTTAGATTTAAACAACACTGGAGGACTGATAAAATCACGAACGAAGAACTCTACTTGTGAGTTAAACAAAACACAAGAGGAGTGGGATAAACTACAAATGTAAAACACTACTTGAATGTTCAACAAAACAATAAAGGGGACGGATAATAACAAACAGAGAAGTCAATTTGAGATTTAAACAACAGACATGAGAAGTAATAAAATAACGAATGAAGAACTCTACTTGAGAGTGAAACAAAACACAAAAGGAGTGGTATAAACGTCAAACGAACAACACCACTTGAGAGATAAACAACACACTAAAGGAGGGGGATAATGTCAAACGAAAAAGTCTGTTCGGGATTTAAACATTACACAGAAGGAGTATGAGTTTCACAAACGAAGAACACTACATGAGAGTTAAACAACACACGAAAGGAGTGGGATCATGTCAAACGAAGAAGTCTATTCAGGATTTAAATAATACACTGGAGTATGAGTTTCACAAACGAAGAACTCTACTTGAGAGTTATACAACACACAAAAGTAGTGGGAAAAACTACAAATCTAAAACTCTACTTGAGAGTTAAATAACACAATAAAGGAGTGGTAGAATTACAAACGGAGAAGTCAATTTGAGATTTAAACAAAACACTCTGGAGGACTGATAAAGTAACAAACGAAGAACTCTACTTGTGTGTTAATAACACACAAAAGGAATGGGATAAACTACAAATGTAAAACTTTACTCGAGTGTTCAGCAACACAATAAAGGGGTGGGATTATTACAAACAGAGAAGTCAATTTGAGATTTAAACAACACTCAGGAGCAGTAATAAAATAAAGAACGAAGAATTCTACTTGATAGTAAAACAAAACACAAAAGGGGTGGGATAAACAACATACGAACAACTCCACTTGAGAGATAAACAACACACTAAAGGAGGGGGATAATATCAAACGAAGAAGTCTATTCGGGATTTAAACATTACACAGAAGGAGTATGAGTTTCACAAACGAAGAACACTACATGAGAGTTAAACAACACACAAAAGGAGTGGGATAATGTCAAACGAAGAAGTCTATTCAGGATTTAAATAATACACAGGAGTATGAGTTTCACAAACGAAGAACTCTACTTGAGAGTTATACAACACACAAAAGCAGTGGGATAAACTACAAATCTAAAACTCTACTCGAGAGTTAAATAACACAATAAAGGAGTGGTAGAATTATAAACGGAGAAGTCAATTTGAGATTTAAACAAAACATTCTGGAGGACTGATAAAGTAACAAACGAAGAACTCTACTTGTGTGTTAATAACACACAAAAGGAATGGGATAAACTACAAATGTAAAACTTTACTCGAGTGTTCAGCAACACAATAAAGGGGTGGGATTATTACAAACAGAGAAGTCAATTTAAGATTTAAACAAAACTCAGGAGCAGTAATAAAATAAAGAACGAAGAATTCTACTTGATAGTAAAACAAAACACAAAAGGGGTGGGATAAACAACATACGAACAACTCCACTAGAGAGATAAACAGCAAACTAAAGGAGAGGGATAATGTCAAACGAAGAAGTCTATTCGGGATTTAAACATTACATAGAAGGAGTTTGAGTTTCACAAACGAAGAACACTACATGAGAGTTAAACAACACACAAAAGGAGTGGGATAATGTCAAACGAACAAGTCTATTCAGGATTTAAAAAATACACAGGAGTATGAGTTTCACAAACGAAAAACTCTACTTGAGAGTTATACAACACACAAAAGCAGTGGGATAAACTACAAATCTAAAACTCTACTCGAGAGTTAAATAACACAATAAAGGAGTGGTTGAATTACAAACGGAGAAGTCAATTTGAGATTTAAACAAAACACTCTAGAGGACTGATAAAGTAACAAACGAAGAACTCTACTTGTGTGTTAATAACACACAAAAGGAATGGGATAAACTACAAATGTAAAACTTTACTCGAGTGTTCAGCAATACAATAAAGGGGTGGGATAATTACAAAAAGAGAAGTCAATTTGAGATTTAAACAACACTCAGGAGCAGTAATAAAATAAAGAACGAAGAATTCTACTTGATGGTATAACAAAACACAAAAGGGATGGGATAAACAACATACGAACAACTCCACTTGAGAGATAAACAACACACTAAAGGAGCGGGATAATGTCAAAGCAAGAAGTCTATTCGGGATTTAAACGTTACACAGAAGGGGTATGAGTTTCACAAACGAAGAACACTACATGAGAATTAAACAACACACAAAAGGAGTGGGATAATGTCAAACGAAAAAGTCTATTCAGGATTTAAATAATACACAGGAGTATGAGTTTCACAAACGAAGAACTCTACTTGAGAGTTATACAACACACAAAAGCAGTGGGATAAACTACAAATCTAAAACTCTACTTGAGAGTTAAATAACACAATAAAGGAGTGGTAGAATTACAAACGGAGAAGTCAATTTGAGATTTAAACAAAACACTCTGGAGGACTGATAAAGTAACAAATGAAGAACTCTACTTGTGTGTTAATAACACACAAAAGGAATGGGATAAACTACAAATGTAAAACTTTACTCTAGTGTTCAGCAACACAATAAAGGGGTGGGATAATTACAAAAAGAGCAGTCAATTTGAGATTTAAACAACACTCAGTAGCAGTAATAAAATAAAGAACGAAGAATTCTACTTGATAGTAAAACAAAACACAAAAGGGGTGGGATAAACAACATACGAACAACTCCACTTGAGAGATAAACAACACACTAAAGGAGGGGGATAATGTCAAACGAAGAAGTCTATTCGGGATTTAAACATTACACAGAAGGAGTATGAGTTTCACACACGAAGAACACTACAAGAGAGTTAAACAACACGCAAAAGGAGTGGGATAATGTCAAACGAAGAAGTCTATTCAGGATTTAAATAATACACAGGAGTATGAGTTTCACAAATGAAGATCTCTACTTGAGAGTTACACAACACACAAATGGAGTGGGATAAACTACAAATGTAAAACTCTACTCGATAGTTAAATAACACAATAAAGGAGTGGTAGAATTACAAACGGAGAAGTCAATTTGAGATTTAAACAACACTGGTGGACTGATAAAGTAACAAACGAAGAACTCTACTTGTGAGTTAAACAAAACACAAAAGGAGTGGGATAAACTACAAATGTAAAACACTACTTGAGTGTTCAACAAAACAATAAAGGGGTCGAATAATTACAAACAGAGAAGTCAATTTGAGATTTAAACAACACACAGGAGAAGTAATAAAATAACGAACGAAGAACTCTACTTGAGAGTAAAACAAAACACAAAAGGAGTGCGATAAACAACAAACGAACAACACAACTTGAGAGATAAACAACACACTAAAGGAGGGGGATAATGTCAAACGAACAAGTCTGCTCAATATTTAAACATTACACAGACGGAGTATGAGTTTCACAAACAAAGAACACTACATGAGAATTAAACAACACACAAAAGGAGTGGGATAATGTCAAACGAAGAAGTCTATTCAGGATTTAAATAATACACAGGAGTATGAGTTTCACAAACGAAGAACTCTACTTGAGAGTTATACAACACACAAAAGGAGTGGGATAAACTACAAATGTAAAACTCTACTCGAGAGTTAAATAACACAATAAAGGAGTGGTAGAATTACAAACGGAGAAGTCAATTTGAGATTTAAACAACACTGGAGGACTGATAAAGTAACAAACGAAGAACTCTACTTGTGAGTTAACAACACACAAAAGGAATGGGATAAACTACAAATGTAAAACTTTACTCGTGTGTTCAACAACACAATAAAAGGGTGTGATAATTACAAAAAGAGAAGTCAATTTGAGATTTAAACAACACTCAGGAGGAGTAATAAAATAAAGAACAAAGAACTCTACTTGAGAGTAAAACAAAACACAAAAGGGGTGGGATAAACAACATACGAACAACTCCACTTGAGAGATAAACAACACACTAAAGGAGGGGGATAATGTCAAATGAAGAAGTCTATTGGGGATTTCAACAATACACGGAAGGAGTATGAGTATCACAAACGAAGAACACTACATGAGAGGTAAACAACACGCAAAAGGAGTTGGATTATGTCAAACGAAGAAGTCTATTCAGGATTTAAATAATACACAGGAGTATGAGTTTCATAAATGAAGAACTCTACTTGAGGTTTATACAACACACAAAAGGAGTGGGATAAACTACAAATGTAAAACTCTACTCGAGAGTTAAATAAAACAATAAAGGAGTGGTAGAATTACAAACGGGGAAGTCAATTTGAGATTTAAACAACACTGGAGGACTGATAAAATAACGAACGAAGAACTCTACTTGTGAGTTAAACAAAACACAAAAGGAGTGGGATAAACTACAAATGTAAAACACTACTCGAGTGTTCAACAACACAAAAAAGGGGTCGGATAATTACAAACAGAGAAGTCAATTTGAGATTTAAACAACACAAAGGAGAAGTAATAAAATAACGAACGAAGAACTCTACTTGAGAGTAAAACAAAACATAAAAGGAGTGGGATAAACAACAAACGAACAACACCACTTGAGAGATAAACAACACACTGAAGGAGGGGGATAATGTCAAACGAAGAAGTCTATTCGGGATTTAAACATTACAAAGAAGGAGTATGAGTTTCACAAATGAAGAACAATACATGAGAGTTAAACAACACACAAAAGGAGGGGGATAATGTCAAATGAAGAAGTCTATTCAGGATTTAAATAATACACAGGAGTATGAGTTTCACAAACGAAGAACTCTAGTTGAGAGTTATACAACACACAAAAGGAGTGGGATAAGCTACAAATGTAAAACTCTACTCGAGAGTTAAATAACACAATAAAGGAGTGGTAGAATTACAAACGGAGAAGTCAATTTGAGATTTAAACAACACACTGGAGGACTGATAAAGTAACAAACGAAGAACCCTACTTGTGAGTTAAAAACACGCAAAAGGAATTGGATAAAATACGAATGTAAAACTTTACTCGAGTGTTCAGCAACACAATAAAGGGGTGGGATAATTACAAACAGAGA
Source organism: Plantago major (assembly GCA_026545765.1). Classification (NCBI taxonomy): domain Eukaryota; kingdom Viridiplantae; phylum Streptophyta; class Magnoliopsida; order Lamiales; family Plantaginaceae; genus Plantago; species Plantago major. Next base: position 44,765,027 of record CM048841.1, read on the forward strand.
AATCAATTTGAGATTTAAACAACACTCAGGAGGAGTAATAAAATAAAGAACGAAGAACTCTACTTGAGAGTAAAACAAAACACAGAAGGAGTGGGATAAACAACATACGAACAACTCCACTTGAGAGATAAACAACACACTAAAGGAGGGGGATAATGTCAAATGAAGAAGTCTATTCGGGATTTAAACAATACACGGAAGGAGTATGAGTATCACAAACGAAGAACACTACATGAGAGTTAAACAACACGCAAAAGGTGTTGGATAATGTCAAACGAAGAAGTCTATTCAGGATTTAAATAATACACCGGAGTATGAATTTCATAAATGAAGAACTCTACTTGAGAGTTATACACCACACAAAAGGAGTGGGATAAACTACAAATGTAAAACACTACTCGAGAGTTAAATAACACAATAAAGGAGTGGTAGAATTACAAACGGGGCAGTCAATTTGAGATTTAAACAACACTGGAGGACTGATAAAGTAACAAACGAAGAACCCTACTTGTGAGTTAAAAACACACAAAAGGAATTGGATAAAATACGAATGTAAAACTTTACTCGAGTGTTCAGCAACACAATAAAGGGGTGGGATAATTACAAACAGAGAAATCAATTTGAGATTTAAACAACACTCAGGAGGAGTAATAAAATAAAGAACGAAGAACTCTACCTGAGAGTAAAACAAAACACAGAAGGAGTGGGATAAACAACATACGAACAACTCCACTTGAGAGATAAACAACACAATAAAGGAGGGGGATAATGTCAAATGAAGAAGTCTATTCGGGATTTAAACAATACACGGAAGGAGTATGAGTATCACAAACGAAGAACACTACATGAGAGTTAAACAACACGCAAAAGGAGTTGGATAATGTCCAACGAAGAAGTCTATTCAGGATTTAAATAATACACAGGAGTATGAATTTCATAAATGAAGAACTCTACTTGAGAGTTATACACCACACAAAAGGAGTGGGATAAACTACAAATGTAAAACTCTACTCGAGAGTTAAATAACACAATAAAGGAGTGGTAGAATTACAAACGGGGAAGTCAATTTGAGATTTAAACAACACTGGAGGACTGAGCAAATAACGAACGAAGAAATCTACTTGTGAGTTAAACAAAACACAAAAGGAATGGGATAAACTACAAATGTAAAATACTACTCGAGTGTTCAACAACACAATAAAGGGGTCGGATAATTACAAACAGAGAAGTCAATTTGAGATTTAAACAACACTGAGGAGGAGTAATAAAATAAAGAACGAAGAACTCTACTTGAGAGTAAAACAAAACACAGAAGGAGTGGGATAATCAACATACGAACAACTCCACCTGAGAGATAAACAACACACAAAAGGAGTGGGATAATGTCAAACGAAGAAGTCTATTCAGGATTTAAATAATACACAGGAGTATGAGTTTCACAAACGAAGAACTCTACTTGAGAGTTATACAACACAGAAAATGAGTGTGATAAACTACAAATGTAAAACTCTACTCGAGAGTTAAATAACACAATAAAGGAGTGGTAGAATTACAAACGGGGCAGTCAATTTGTGATTTAAACAACACTGGAGGACTGATAAAGTAACAAACGAAGAACCCTACTTGTCAGTTAAAAACACACAAAAGGAATTGGATAAAATACAAATGTAAAACTTTACTCGAGTGTTCAACAACACAATAATGGGGTGGGATGATTACAAACAGAGAAGTCAATTTGAGATTTAAACAACACTCAGGAGGAGTAATAAAATAAAGAACAAAGAACTCTACTTGAGAGTAAAACAAAACACAGAAGGAGTGGGATAAACAACATACGGACAACTCCACTTGAGAGATAAACAACACACTAAAGGAGGGGGATAATGTCAAATGAAGAAGTCTATTCGGGATTTAAACAATACACGGAAGGAGTATGAGTATCACAAACGAAGAACACTAAATGAGAGTTAAACAACACGCAAAAGGAGTTGGATAATGTCAAACGAAGAAGTCTATTTAGGATTTAAATAATACACAGGAGTTTGAGTTTCAGAAATGAAGAACCCTACTTGAGAGTTATACAACACACAAAAGGAGTGGGATAAACTACAAATGTAAACTCTACTCGAGAGTTAAATAACACAATAAAGGAGTGGTAGAATTACAAACGGGGAAGTCAATTTGAGATTTAAACAACACTGGAGGACTGATAAAATAACGAACGAAGAACTCTACTTGTGAGTTAAACAAAACACAAAAGGAGTGGGATAAACTACAAATGTAAAACACTACTCGAGTGTTCAACAACACAATAAAGGGGTCGGATAATTACAAACAGAGAAGTCAATTTGAGATTTAAACAACACTCAGGAGGAGTAATAAAATAAAGAACGAAGAACTCTACTTGAGAGTAAAACAAAACACAAATGGAGTGGGATAAACAACATACGAACAACTCCACTTGAGAGATACACAACACACTAAAGGAGGGGGATAATGTCAAATGAAGAAGTCTATTCGGGATTTAAACAATACATGGAAGGAGTATGAGTATCACAAACGAAGAACACTAAATGAGAGTTAAACAACACGCAAAAGGAGTTGGATAATGTCAAACGAAGAAGTCTATTCAGGATTTAAATAATACACAGGAGTTTGAGTTTCAGAAATGAAGAACTCTACTTGAGAGTTATACAATACACAAAAGGAGTGGGATAAACTACAAATGTAAACTCTACTCGAGAGTTAAATAACACAATAAAGGAGTGGTAGAATTACAAACGGGGAAGTCAATTTGAGATTTAAACAACACTGGAGGACTGATAAAATAAGCGAAGAACTACTTGTGAGTTAAACAAAACACAAAAGAGTGGGATAAACTACAAATGTAAAATACTACGAAAGTGTTCAACAACACAATAAAGGGGTCGGATAATTACAAACAGAGAAGTCAATTTGAGATTTAAACAACACTTAGGAGGAGTAATAAAATAAAGAACGAAGAACTCTACTTGAGAGTAAAACAAAACACAGAAGGAGTGGGATAAGCAACATACGAACAACTCCACCTGAGAGATAAACAACACACAAAAGGAGTGGGATAATGTCAAACGAAGAAGTCTATTCAGGATTTAAATAATACACAGGAGTATGAGTTTCACAAACGAAGAACTCTACTTGAGAGTTATACAACACAGAAAATGAGTGTGATAAACTACAAATGTAAAACTCTACTCGAGAGTTAAATAACACAATAAAGGAGTGGTAGAATTACAAACAGAGAAGTCAATTTGAGATTTAAACAACACACTGGAGGACTGATAAAGTAACAAACGAAGAACTCTACTTGTGAGTTAAAAACACACAAAAGGAATTGGATAAAATACAAATGTAAACCTTTACTCGAGTGTTCAGCAACACAATAATGGGGTGGGATGATTACAAACAGAGAAGTCAATTTGAGATTTAAACAACACTCAGGAGGAGTAATAAAATAAAGAACAAAGAACTCTACTTGAGAGTAAAACAAAACACAGAAGGAGTGGGATAAACAACATACGGACAACTCCACTTGAGAGATAAACAACACACTAAAGAAGGGGGATAATGTCAAATGAAGAAGTCTATTCGGGATTTAAACAATACGGAAGGAGTATGAGTATCACAAACGAAGAACACTAAATGAGAGTTAAACAACACGCAAAAGGAGTTGGATAATGTCAAACGAAGAAGTCTATTGATTTAAATAATACATGGAGTTTGAGTTTGAAAATGAAGAACTCTACTTGAGAGTTATACAATACACAAAAGGAGTGGGATAAACTACAAATGTAAACTCTACTCGAGAGTTAAATAACACAATAAAGGAGTGGTAGAATTACAAACGGGGAAGTCAATTTGAGATTTAAACAACACTGGAGGACTGATAAAATAACGAACGAAGAACTCTACTTGTGAGTTAAACAAAACACAAAAGGAGTGGGATAAACTACAAATGTAAAACACTACTCGAGTGTTCAACAACACAATAAAGGGGTCGGATAATTACAAACAGAGAAGTCAATTTGAGATTTAAACAACACTTAGGAGGAGTAATAAAATAAAGAACGAAGAACTCTACTTGAGAGTAAAACAAAACACAGAAGGAGTGGGATAAACAACATACGAACAACTCCACCTGAGAGATAAACAACACACAAAAGGAGTGGGATAATGTCAAACGAAGAAGTCTATTCAGGATTTAAATAATACACAGGAGTATGAGTTTCACAAACGAAGAACTCTACTTGAGAGTTATACAACACAGAAAATGAGTGTGATAAACTACAAATGTAAAACTCTACTCGAGAGTTAAATAACACAATAAAGGAGTGGTAGAATTACAAACAGAGAAGTCAATTTGAGATTTAAACAACACACTGGAGGACTGATAAAGTAACAAACGAAGAACTCTACTTGTGAGTTAAAAACACACAAAAGGAATTGGATAAAATACAAATGTAAACCTTTACTCGAGTGTTCAGCAACACAATAATGGGGTGGGATGATTACAAACAGAGAAGTCAATTTGAGATTTAAACAACACTCAGGAGGAGTAATAAAATAAAGAACAAAGAACTCTACTTGAGAGTAAAACAAAACACAGAAGGAGTGGGATAAACAACATACGGACAACTCCACTTGAGAGATAAACAACACACTAAAGAAGGGGGATAATGTCAAATGAAGAAGTCTATTCGGGATTTAAACAATACACGGAAGGAGTATGAGTATCACAAACGAAGAACACTAAATGAGAGTTAAACAACACGCAAAAGGAGTTGGATAATGTCAAACGAAGAAGTCTATTCAAGATTTAAATAATACACAGGAGTTTGAGTTTCAGAAATGAAGAACTCTACTTGAGAGTTATACAATACACAAAAGGAGTGGGATAAACTACAAATGTAAACTCTACTCGAGAGTTAAATAACACAATAAAGGAGTGGTAGAATTACAAACGGGGAAGTCAATTTGAGATTTAAACAACACTGGAGGACTGATAAAATAACGAACGAAGAACTCTACTTGTGAGTTAAACAAAACACAAAAGGAGTGGGATAAACTACAAATGTAAAACACTACTCGAGTGTTCAACAACACAATAAAGGGGTCGGATAATTACAAACAGAGAAGTCAATTTGAGATTTAAACAACACTTAGGAGGAGTAATAAAATAAAGAACGAAGAACTCTACTTGAGAGTAAAACAAAACACAGAAGGAGTGGGATAAACAACATACGAACAACTCCACCTGAGAGATAAACAACACACAAAAGGAGTGGGATAATGTCAAACGAAGAAGTCTATTCAGGATTTAAATAATACACAGGAGTATGAGTTTCACAAACGAAGAACTCTACTTGAGAGTTATACAACACAGAAAATGAGTGTGATAAACTACAAATGTAAAACTCTACTCGAGAGTTAAATAACACAATAAAGGAGTGGTAGAATTACAAACAGAGAAGTCAATTTGTGATTTAAACAACACTGGAGGACTGATAAAGTAACAAACGAAGAACCCTACTTGTCAGTTAAAAACACACAAAAGGAATTGGATAAAATACAAATGTAAAACTTTACTCGAGTGTTCAACAACACAATAATGGGGTGGGATGATTACAAACAGAGAAGTCAATTTGAGATTTAAACAACACTCAGGAGGAGTAATAAAATAAAGAACAAAGAACTCTACTTGAGAGTAAAACAAAACACAGAAGGAGTGGGATAAACAACATACGGACAACTCCACTTGAGAGATAAACAACACACTAAAGAAGGGGGATAATGTCAAATGAAGAAGTCTATTCGGGATTTAAACAATACACGGAAGGAGTATGAGTATCACAAACGAAGAACACTAAATGAGAGTTAAACAACACGCAAAAGGAGTTGGATAATGTCAAACGAAGAAGTCTATTCAAGATTTAAATAATACACAAGAGTTTGAGTTTCAGAAATGAAGAACTCTACTTGAGAGTTATACAACACAGAAAATGAGTGTGATAAACTACAAATGTAAAACTCTACTCGAGAGTTAAATAACACAATAAAGGATTGGTAGAATTACAAACGGGGAAGTCAATTTGAGATTTAAACAACACTTGAGGACTGATAAAATAACGAACGAAGAACTCTACTTGTGAGTTAAACAAAACACAAAAGGAGTGGGATAAACTACAAATGTAAAACACTACTCGAGTGTTCAACAACACAATAAAGGGGTCGGATAATTACAAACAGAGAAGTCAATTTGAGATTTAAACAACACTCAGGAGGAGTAATAAAATAAAGAACGAAGAACTCTACTTGAGAGTAAAACAAAACACAGAAGGAGTGGGATAAACAACATACGAACAACTCCACTTGAGAGATACACAACACACTAAAGGAGGGGGATAATGTCAAATGAAGAAGTCTATTCGGGATTTAAACAATACACGGAAGGAGTATGAGTATCACAAACGAAGAACACTAAATGAGAGTTAAACAACACGCAAAAGGAGTTGGATAATGTCAAACGAAGAAGTCTATTCAGGATTTAAATAATACACAGGAGTTTGAGTTTCAGAAATGAAGAACTCTACTTGAGAGTTATACAATACACAAAAGGAGTGGGATAAACTACAAATGTAAACTCTACTCGAGAGTTAAATAACACAATAAAGGAGTGGTAGAATTACAAACGGGGAAGTCAATTTGAGATTTAAACAACACTGGAGGACTGATAAAATAACGAACGAAGAACTCTACTTGTGAGTTAAACAAAACACAAAAGGAGTGGGATAAACTACAAATGTAAAACACTACTCGAGTGTTCAACAACACAATAAAGGGGTCGGATAATTACAAACAGAGAAGTCAATTTGAGATTTAAACAACACTTAGGAGGAGTAATAAAATAAAGAACGAAGAACTCTACTTGAGAGTAAAACAAAACACAGAAGGAGTGGGATAAACAACATACGAACAACTCCACCTGAGAGATAAACAACACACAAAAGGAGTGGGATAATGTCAAACGAAGAAGTCTATTCAGGATTTAAATAATACACAGGAGTATGAGTTTCACAAACGAAGAACTCTACTTGAGAGTTATACAACACAGAAAATGAGTGTGATAAACTACAAATGTAAAACTCTACTCGAGAGTTAAATAACACAATAAAGGAGTGGTAGAATTACAAACAGAGAAGTCAATTTGAGATTTAAACAACACACTGGAGGACTGATAAAGTAACAAACGAAGAACTCTACTTGTGAGTTAAAAACACACAAAAGGAATTGGATAAAATACAAATGTAAACCTTTACTCGAGTGTTCAGCAACACAATAATGGGGTGGGATGATTACAAACAGAGAAGTCAATTTGAGATTTAAACAACACTCAGGAGGAGTAATAAAATAAAGAACAAAGAACTCTACTTGAGAGTAAAACAAAACACAGAAGGAGTGGGATAAACAACATACGGACAACTCCACTTGAGATAAACAACACTAAAGAAGGGGGATAATGTCAAATGAAGAAGTCTATTCGGGATTTAAACAATACACGGAAGGAGTATGAGTATCACAAACGAAGAACACTAAATGAGAGTTAAACAACACGCAAAAGGAGTTGGATAATGTCAAACGAAGAAGTCTATTCAAGATTTAAATAATACACAAGAGTTTGAGTTTCAGAAATGAAGAACTCTACTTGAGAGTTATACAACACAGAAAATGAGTGTGATAAACTACAAATGTAAAACTCTACTCGAGAGTTAAATAACACAATAAAGGATTGGTAGAATTACAAACGGGGAAGTCAATTTGAGATTTAAACAACACTTGAGGACTGATAAAATAACGAACGAAGAACTCTACTTGTGAGTTAAACAAAACACAAAAGGAGTGGGATAAACTACAAATGTAAAACACTACTCGAGTGTTCAACAACACAATAAAGGGGTCGGATAATTACAAACAGAGAAGTCAATTTGAGATTTAAACAACACTCAGGAGGAGTAATAAAATAAAGAACGAAGAACTCTACTTGAGAGTAAAACAAAACACAAATGGAGTGGGATAAACAACATACGAACAACTCCACTTGAGAGATACACAACACACTAAAGGAGGGGGATAATGTCAAATGAAGAAGTCTATTCGGGATTTAAACAATACACGGAAGGAGTATGAGTATCACAAACGAAGAACACTAAATGAGAGTTAAACAACACGCAAAAGGAGTTGGATAATGTCAAACGAAGTAGTCTATTCAGGATTTAAATAATACACAGGAGTTTGAGTTTCAGAAATGAAGAACTCTACTTGAGAGTTATACAACACACAAAAGGAGTGGGATAAACTACAAATGTAAACTCTACTCGAGAGTTAAATAACACAATAAAGGAGTGGTAGAATTACAAACGGGGAAGTCAATTTGAGATTTAAACAACCCTGGAGGACTGATAAAATAACGAACGAAGAACTCTACTTGTGAGTTAAACAAAACACAAAAGGAGTGGGATAAACTACAAATGTAAAACACTACTCGAGTGTTCAACAACACAATAAAGGGGTCGGATAATTACAAACAGAGAAGTCAATTTGAGATTTAAACAACACTCAGGAGGAGTAATAAAATAAAGAACGAAGAACTCTACTTGAGAGTAAAACAAAACACAGAAGGAGTGGGATAAACAACATACGAACAACTCCACCTGAGAGATAAACAACACACAAAAGGAGTGGGATAATGTCAAACGAAGAAGTCTATTCAGGATTTAAACAATACACGGAAGGAGTATGAGTATCACAAACGAAGAACACTACATGAGAGTTAAACAACACGCAAAAGGAGTTGGATAATGTCAAACGAAGAAGTCTATTCAGGATTTAAATAATACACAGGAGTATGAGTTTCAGAAATGAAGAACTCTACTTGAAAGTTATACAACACACAAAAGGAGTGGGATAAACTACAAATGTAAAACTCTACTCGAGAGTTAAATAACACAATAAAGGAGTGGTAGAATTACAAACGGGGAAGTCAATTTGAGATTTAAACAACACTGGAGGACTGATAAAATAACGAACGAAGAACTCTACTTGTGAGTTAAACAAAACACAAAAGGAGTGGGATAAACTACAAATGTAAAACACTACTCGAGTGTTCAACAACACAATAAAGGGGTCGGATAATTACAAACAGAGAAGTCAATTTGAGATTTAAACAACACTCAGGAGGAGTAATAAAATAAAGAACGAAGAACTCTACTTGAGAGTAAAACAAAACACAAATGGAGTGGGATAAACAACATACGAACAACTCCACTTGAGAGATAAACAACACACTAAAGGAGGGGGATAATGTCAAATGAAGAAGTCTATTCGGGATTTAAACAATACACGGAAGGAGTATGAGTATCACAAACGAAGAACACTACATGAGAGTTAAACAACACGCAAAAGGAGTTGGATAATGTCAAACGAAGAAGTCTATTCAGGATTTAAATAATACACAGGAGTATGAGTTTTAGAAATGAAGAACTCTACTTGAGAGTTATACAACACACAAAAGGAGTGGGATAAACTACAAATGTAAAACTCTACTCGAGAGTTAAATAACACAATAAAGGAGTGGTAGAATTACAAACGGGGAAGTCAATTTGAGATTTAAAGAACACTGGAGGACTGATAAAATAACGAACGAAGAACTCTACTTGTGAGTTAAACAAAACACAAAAGGAGTGGGATAAACTACAAATGTAAAACACTACTCGAGTGTTCAACAACACAATAAAGGGGTCGGATAATTACAAACAGAGAAGTCAATTTGAGATTTAAACAACACTGAGGAGGAGTAATAAAATAAAGAACGAAGAACTCTACTTGAGAGTAAAACAAAACACAAATGGAGTGGGATAAACAACATACGAACAACTCCACTTGAGAGATAAACAACACACTAAAGGAGGGGGATAATGTCAAATGAAGAAGTCTATTCGGGATTTAAACAATACACGGAAGGAGTATGAGTATCACAAACGAAGAACACTACATGAGAGTTAAACAACACGCAAAAGGAGTTGGATAATGTCAAACGAAGAAGTCTATTCAGGATTTAAATAATACACAGGAGTATGAGTTTTAGAAATGAAGAACTCTACTTGAGAGTTATACAACACACAAAAGGAGTGGGATAAACTACAAATGTAAACTCTACTCGAGAGTTAAATAACACAATAAAGGAGTGGAAGAATTACAAACGGGGAAGTCAATTTGAGATTTAAACAACACTGGAGGACTGATAAAATAACGAACGAAGAACTCTACTTGTGAGTTAAACAAAACACAAAAGGAGTGGGATAAACTACAAATGTAAAACACTACTCGAGTGTTCAACAACACAATAAAGGGGTCGGATAATTACAAACAGAGAAGTCAATTTGAGATTTAAACAACACTGAGGAGGAGTAATAAAATAAAGAACGAAGAACTCTACTTGAGAGTAAAACAAAACACAAATGGAGTGGGATAAACAACATACGAACAACTCCACTTGAGAGATAAACAACACACTAAAGGAGGGGGATAATGTCAAATGAAGAAGTCTATTCGGGATTTAAACAATACACGGAAGGAGTATGAGTATCACAAACAAAGAACACTACATGAGAGTTAAACAACACGCAAAAGGAGTTGGATAATGTCAAACGAAGAAGTCTATTCAGGATTTAAATAATACACAGGAGTATGAGTTTTAGAAATGAAGAACTCTACTTGAGAGTTATACAACACACAAAAGGAGTGGGATAAACTACAAATGTAAAACTCTACTCGAGAGTTAAATAACACAATAAAGGAGTGGTAGAATTACAAACGGGGAAGTCAATTTGAGATTTAAAGAACACTGGAGGACTGATAAAATAACGAACGAAGAACTCTACTTGTGAGTTAAACAAAACACAAAAGGAGTGGGATAAACTACAAATGTAAAACACTACTCCAGTGTTCAACAACACAATAAAGGGGTCGAATAATTACAAACAGAGAAGTCAATTTGAGATTTAAACAACACTCAGGAGGAGTAATAAAATAGAGAACGAAGAACTCTACTTGAGAGTAAAACAAAACACATATGGAGTGGGATAATCAACATACGAACAACTCCACTTGAGAGATAAACAACACACTAAAGGAGGGGGATCATGTCAAATGAAGAAGTCTATTCGGGATTTAAACAATACACGGAAGGAGTATGAGTATCACAAACGAAGAACACTACATGAGAGTTAAACAACACGCAAAAGGAGTTGGATAATGTCAAACGAAGAAGTCTATTCAGGATTTAAATAATACACAGGAGTATGAGTTTCAGAAATGAAGAACTCTACTTGAGAGTCATACAACACACAAAAGGAGTGGGATAAACTACAAATGTAAAACTCTACTCGAGAGTTAAATAACACAATAAAGGAGTGGTAGAATTACAAACGGGGAAGTCAATTTTAGATTTAAACAACACTGGAGGACTGATAAAATAACGAACGAAGAACTCTACTTGAGAGTAAAACAAAACACAAATGGAGTGGGATAAACAACATACGAACAACTCCACTTGAGAGATAAACAACACACTAAAGGAGGGGGATCATGTCAAATGAAGAAGTCTATTCGGGATTTACACAATATACGGAAGGAGTATGAGTATCACAAATGAAGAACATTACATGAGAGTTAAACAACACGCAAAAGGAGTTCGATAATGTCAAACAAAGAAGTCTATTCAGGATTTAAATAATACACAGGAGTATGAGTTTCAGAAATGAAGAACTCTACTTGAGAGTCATACAACACACAAAAGGAGTGGGATAAACTACAAATGTAAAACTCTACTCGAGAGTTAAATAACACAATAAAGGAGTGGTAGAATTACAAACGGGGAAGTCAATTTGAGATATAAACAACACTGGAGGACTGATAAAATAACGAACGAAAAACTCTACTTGTGAGTTAAACAAAACACAAAAGGAGTGGGATAAACTACAAATGTAAAACACTACTCGAGTGTTCAACAACACAATAAAGGGGTCGGATAATTACAAACAGAGAAGTCCATTTCAGATTTAAACAACACTCAGGAGGAGTAATAAAATACAGAACGAAGAACTCTACTTGAGAGTAAAACAAAACACAAATGGAGTGGGATAAACAACATACGAACAACTCCACTTGAGAGATAAACAACACACTAAAGGAGGGGGATCATGTCAAATGAAGAAGTCTATTCGGGATTTACACAATACACGGAAGGAGTATGAGTATCACAAATGAAGAACACTACATGAGAGTTAAACAACACGCAAAAGGAGTTGTATAATGTCAAACGAAGAAGTCTATTCAGGATTTAAATAATTCACAGGAGTATGAGTTTCAGAAATGAAGAACTCTACTTGAGAGTCATACAACACACAAAAGGAGTGGGAGAAACTACAAATGTAAAACTCTACTCGAGAGTTAAATAACACAATAAAGGAGTGGTAGAATTACAAACGGGGAAGTCAATTTGAGATTTAAACAACACTGGAGGACTGATAAAATAACGAACGAAGAACTCTACTTGTGAGTTAAACAAAACACAAAAGGAGTGGGATAAACTACAAATGTAAAACACTACTCGAGTGTTCAACAACACAATAAAGGGGTCGGATAATTACAAACAGAGAAGTCAATTTGAGATTTAAACAACACTCAGGAGGAGTAATAAAATAAAGAACGAAGAACTCTACTTGAGAGTAAAACAAAACACAGAAGGAGTGGGATAAACAACATACGAACAACTCCACTTGAGAGATAAACAACACACTAAAGGAGGGGGATAATGTCAAATGAAGAAGTCTATTCGGGATTTAAACAATACACGGAAGGAGTATGAGTATCACAAATGAAGAACACTACATGAGAGTTAAACAACACACAAAAGGAGGGGGATAATGTCAAACGAAGAAGTCTATTCAGGATTTAAATAATATACAGGAGTATGAGTTTCACAAACGAAGAACTCTACTTGAGAGTTATACAACACACAAAAGGAGTGGGATAAACTACAAATGTAAAACTCTACTCGAGAGTTAAATAACACAATAAAGGAGTGGTAGAATTACAAACGGAGAAGTCAATTTTAGATTTAAACAACACACTGGAGGACTGATAAAGTAACAAACGAAGAACCCTACTTGTGAGTTAAAAACACACAAAAGGAGTTGGATAAAATACGAATGTAAAACTTTACTCGAGTGTTCAGCAACACAATAAAGGGGTGGGATAATTACAAACAGAGAAATCAATTTGAAATTTAAACAACACTCAGGAGGAGTAATAAAATAAAGAACGAAGAACTCTACTTGAGAGTAAAACAAAACACAGAAGGAGTGGGATAAACAACATACGAACAACTCCACTTGAGAGATAAACAACACACTAAAGGAGGGGGATAATGTCAAATGAAGAAGTCTATTCGGGATTTAAACAATACACGGAAGGAGTATGAGTATCACAAACGAAGAACACTACATGAGAGTTAAACAAAACGCAAAAGGTGTTGGATAATGTCCAACGAAGAAGTCTATTCAGGATTTAAATAATACACCGGAGTATGAATTTCATAAATGAAGAACTCTACTTGAGAGTTATACACCACACAAAAGGAGTGGGATAAACTACAAATGTAAAACTCTACTCGAGAGTTAAATAACACAATAAAGGAGTGGTAGAATTACAAACGGGGCAGTCAATTTGAGATTTAAACAACTTTGGAAGACTGAGCAAATAACGAACGAAGAAATCTACTTGTGAGTTAAACAAAACACAAAAGGAATGGGATAAACTACAAATGTAAAACACTACTCGAGTGCTCAACAACACAATAAAGGGGTCGAATAATTACAGACAGAGAAGTCAATTTGAGATTTAAACAACACTCAGGAGGAGTAATAAAATAAAGAACGAAGAACTCTACTTGAGAGTAAAACAAAACACAGAAGGAGTGGGATAAACAACATACGAACAACTCCACTTGAGAGATAAACAACACACAAAAGGAGTGGGATAATGTCAAATGAAGAAGTCTATTCGTGATTTAAACAATACACGGAAGGAGTATGAGTATCACAAACGAAGAACACTACATGAGAGTTAAACAACACACAAAAGGAGGGGGATAATGTCAAACGAAGAAGTCTATTCAGGATTTAAATAATACACAGGAGTATGAGTTTCACAAACGAAGAACTCTAGTTGACAGTTATACAACACACAAAAGGAGTGGGATAAACTACAAATGTAAAACTCTACTCGAGAGTTAAATAACACAATAACGGAGTGGTAGAATTACAAACGGAGAAGTCAATTTGAGATTTAAACAACACATAGGAGGACTGATAAAGTAACAAACGAAGAACCCTACTTGTGAGTTAAAAACACACAAAAGGAATTGGATAAAATACGAATGTAAAACTTTACTCGAGTGTTCAGCAACACAATAAAGGGGTGGGATAATTACAAACAGAGAAATCAATTTGAGATTTAAACAACACTCAGGAGGAGTAATAAAATAAAGAACGAAGAACTCTACTTGAGAGTAAAACAAAACACAGAAGGAGTGGGATAAACAACATACGAACAACTCCACTTGAGAGATAAACAACACACTAAAGGAGGGGGATAATGTCAAATGAAGAAGTCTATTCGGGATTTAAACAATACACGGAAGGAGTATGAGTATCACAAACGAAGAGCACTACATGAGAGTTAAACAACACCCAAAAGGAGTTGGATAATGTCCAACGAAGAAGTCTATTCAGGATTTAAATAATACACAGGAGTATGAATTTCATAAATGAAGAACTCTACTTGAGAGTTATACACCACACAAAAGGAGTGGGATAAACTACAAATGTAAAACTCTACTCGAGAGTTAAATAACACAATAAAGGAGTGGTAGAATTACAAACGGGGCAGTCAATTTGAGATTTAAACAACATTGGAAGACTGAGCAAATAACGAACGAAGAAATCTACTTGTGAGTTAAACAAAACACAAAAGGAATGGGATAAACTACAAATGTAAAACACTACTCGAGTGCTCAACAACACAATAAAGGGGTCGAATAATTACAGACAGAGAAGTCAATTTGAGATTTAAACAACACTCAGGAGGAGTAATAAAATAAAGAACGAAGAACTCTACTTGAGAGTAAAACAAAACACAGAAGGAGTGGGATAAACAACATACGAACAACTCCACTTGAGAGATAAACAACACACAAAAGGAGTGGGATAATGTCAAATGAAGAAGTCTATTCGTGATTTAAACAATACACGGAAGGAGTATGAGTATCACAAACGAAGAACACTACATGAGAGTTAAACAACACACAAAAGGAGGGGGATAATGTCAAATGAAGAAGTCTATTCAGGATTTAAATAATACACAGGAGTATGAGTTTCACAAACGAAGAACTCTAGTTGAGAGTTATACAACACACAAAAGGAGTGGGATAAACTACAAATGTAAAACTCTACTCGAGAGTTAAATAACACAATAAAGGAGTGGTAGAATTACAAACGGAGAAGTCAATTTCAGATTTAAACAACACACTGGAGGACTGATAAAGTAACAAACGAAGAACCCTACTTGTGAGTTAAAAACACACAAAAGGAATTGGATAAAATACGAATGTAAAACTTTACTCGAGTGTTCAGCAACACAATAAAGGGGTGGGATAATTACAAATAGAGAAATCAATTTGAGATTTAAACAACACTCAGGAGGAGTAATAAAATAAAGAACGAAGAACTCTACTTGAGAGTAAAACAAAACACAGAAGGAGTGGGATAAACAACATACGAACAACTCCACTTGAGAGATAAACAACACACTAAAGGAGGGGGATAATGTAAAATGAAGAAGTCTATTCGGGATTTAAACAATACACGGAAGGAGTATGAGTATCACAAACGAAGAGCACTACATGAGAGTTAAACAACACGCAAAAGGAGTTGGATAATGTCCAACGAAGAAGTCTATTCAGGCTTTAAATAATACACAGGAGTATGAATTTCATAAATGAAGAACTCTACTTGAGAGTTATACACCACACAAAAGGAGTGGGATAAACTACAAATGTAAAACTCTACTCGAGAGTTAAATAACACAATAAAGGAGTGGTAGAATTACAAACGGGGCAGTCAATTTGAGATTTAAACAACACTGGAGGACTGAGCAAATAACGAACGAAGAAATCTACTTGTGAGTTAAACAAAACACAAAAGGAATGGGATAAACTACAAATGTAAAACACTACTCGAGTGTTCAACAACACAATAAAGGGGTCGGATAATTACAAACAGAGAAGTCAATTTGAGATTTAAACAACACTCAGGAGGAGTAATAAAATAAAGAACGAAGAACTCTACTTGAGAGTAAAACAAAACACAGAAGGAGTGGGATAAACAACATACGAACAACTCCACTTGAGAGATAAACAACACACAAAAGGAGTGGGATAATGTCAAACGAAGAAGTCTATTCAGGATTTAAATAATACACAGGAGTATGAGTTTCACAAACGAAGAACTCTACTTGAGAGTTATACAACACACAAAATGAGTGTGATAAACTACAAATGTAAAACTCTACTCGAGAGTTAAATAACACAATAAAGGAGTGGTAGAATTACAAACAGAGAAGTCAATTTGAGATTTAAACAACACACTGGGGGACTGATAAAGTAACAAACGAAGAACCCTACTTGTGAGTTAAAAACACACAAAAGGAATTGGATAAAATACAAATGTAAAACTTTACTCGAGTGTTCAGCAACACAATAATGGGGTGGGATGATTACAAACAGAGAAGTGAATTTGAGATTTAAACAACACTCAGGAGGAGTAATAAAATAAAGAACAAAGAACTTTACTTGAGAGTAAAACAAAACACAGAAGGAGTGGGATAAACAACATACGGACAACTCCACTTGAGAGATAAACAAGACACTAAAGGAGGGGGATAATGTCAAATGAAGAAATCTATTCGGGATTTAAACAATTCACGGAAGGAGTATGAGTATCACAAACGAAGAACACTAAATGAGAGTTAAACAACACGCAAAAGGAGTTGGATAATGTCAAACGAAGAAGTCTATTCAGGATTTAAATAATACACAGGAGTTTGAGTTTCAGAAATGAAGAACTCTACTTGAGAGTTATACAACACACAAAAGGAGTGGGATCAACTACAAATGTAAACTCTACTCGAGAGTTAAATAACACAATAAAGGAGTGGTAGAATTACAAACGGGGAAGTCAGTTTGAGATTTAAACAACACTGGAGGACTGATAAAATAACGAACGAAGAACTCTACTTGTGAGTTAAACAAAACACAAAAGGAGTGGGATAAACTACAAATGTAAAACACTACTCGAGTGTTCAGCAACACAATAAAGGGGTCGGATAATTACAAACAGAGAAGTCAATTTGAGATTTAAACAACACTCAGGAGGAGTAATAAAATAAAGAACGAAGAACTCTACTTGAGAGTAAAACAAAACACAAATGGAGTGGGATAAACAACATACGAACAACTCCACTTGAGAGATAAACAACACACTAAAGGAGGGGGATAATGTCAAATGAAGAAGTCTATTCGGGATTTAAACAATACACGGAAGGAGTATGAGTATCACAAACGAAGAACACTACATGAGAGTTAAACAACACGCAAAAGGAGTTGGATAATGTCAAACGAAGAAGTCTATTCAGGATTTAAATAATACACAGGAGTATGAGTTTCAGAAATGAAGAACTCTACTTGAGAGTTATACAACACACAAAAGGAGTGGGATAAACTACAAATGTAAAACTCTACTCGAGAGTTAAATAACACAATAAAGGAGTGGTAGAATTACAAACGGGGAAGTCAATTTGAGATTTAAACAACACTTGAGGACTGATAAAATAACGAACGAAGAACTCTACTTGTGAGTTAAACAAAACACAAAAGGAGTGGGATAAACTACAAATGTAAAACACTATTCAAGTGTTCAACAACACAATAAAGGGGTCGAATAATTACAAACAGAGAAGTCAATTTGAGATTTAAACAACACTCAGGAGGAGTAATAAAATAGAGAACGAAGAAGTCTACTTGAGAGTAAAACAAAACACAAATGGAGTGGGATAAACAACATACGAACAACTCCACTTGAGAGATAAACAACACACTAAAGGAGGGGGATCATGTCAAATGAAGAAGTCTATTCGGGATTTAAACAATACACGGAAGGAGTATGAGTATCACAAACGAAGAACACTACATGAGAGTTAAACAACACGCAAAAGGAGTTGGATAATGTCAAACGAAGAAGTCTATTCAGGATTTAAATAATACACAGGAGTTTGAGTTTCAGAAATGAAGAACTCTACTTGAGAGTTATACAACACACAAAAGGAGTGGGATCAACTACAAATGTAAACTCTACTCGAGAGTTAAATAACACAATAAAGGAGTGGCAGAATTACAAACGGGGAAGTCAGTTTGAGATTTAAACAACACTGGAGGACTGATAAAATAACGAACGAAGAACTCTACTTGTGAGTTAAACAAAACACAAAAGGAGTGGGATAAACTACAAATGTAAAACACTACTCGAGTGTTCAACAACACAATAAAGGGGTCGGATAATTACAAATGAGAAGTCAATTTGAGATTTAAACAACACTCAGGAGGAGTAATAAAATAAAGAACGAAGAACTCTACTTGAGAGTAAAACAAAACACAAATGGAGTGGGATAAACAACATACGAACAACTCCACTTGAGAGATAAACAAAACACTAAAGGAGGGGGATAATGTCAAATGAAGAAGTCTATTCGGGATTTAAACAATACACGGAAGGAGTATGAGTATCACAAACGAAGAACACTACATGAGAGTTAAACAACACGCAAAAGGAGTTGGATAATGTCAAACGAAGAAGTCTATTCAGGATTTAAATAATACACAGGAGTATGAGTTTCAGAAATGAAGAACTCTACTTGAGAGTTATACAACACACAAAAGGAGTGGGATAAACTACAAATGTAAAACTCTACTCGAGAGTTAAATAACACAATAAAGGAGTGGTAGAATTACAAACGGGGAAGTCAATTTGAGATTTAAACAACACTTGAGGACTGATAAAATAACGAACGAAGAACTCTACTTGTGAGTTAAACAAAACACAAAAGGAGTGGGATAAACTACAAATGTAAAACACTATTCAAGTGTTCAACAACACAATAAAGGGGTCGAATAATTACAAACAGAGAAGTCAATTTGAGATTTAAACAACACTCAGGAGGAGTAATAAAATAGAGAACGAAGAAGTCTACTTGAGAGTAAAACAAAACACAAAAGGAGTGGGATAAACAACAAACGAACAACACCACTTGAGAGATAAACAACACACTAAAGGAGGGGGATAATGTCAAACGAAGAAGTCTATTCAGGATTTAAACATTACACAAAAGGAGTATGAGTTTCACAAACGAAGAACATTACATGAGAGTTAAACAACACATAAAAGGAGTGGGATAATGTCAAACGAAGAAGTCTATTCAGGATTTAAATAATACACAGGAGTATGAGTTTCACAAACGAAGAACTCTACTTGAGAGTTATACAACACACAAAAGGAGTGGGATAAACTACAAATGTTAAATTCTACTCGAGAGTTAAATAACACAATAAAGGAGTGGTAGAATTACAAACGGAGAAGTCAATTTGAGATTTAAACAACACACTGGAGGACTGATAAAGTAACAAACGATGAACCCTACTTGTGAGTGAAAAACACACAAAAGGAATTGGATAAAATACGAATGTAAAACTTTACTCGAGTGTTCAGCAACACAATAAAGGGGTGGGATGATCACAAACAGAGAACTCAATTTGAGATTTAAACAACACTCAGGAGGAGTAATAAAATAAAGAACGAAGAACTCTACTTAAGAGTAAAACAAAACACAGAAGGAGTGGGATAAACAATGTACGAACAACTCCACTTGAGAGATAAACAACACACTAAAGGAGGGGGATAATGTCAAATGAAGAAGTCTATTCGGGATTTAAACAATACACGGAAGGAGTATGAGTATCACAAACGAAGAACACTACATGAGAGTTAAACAACACGCAAAAGGAGTTGGATAATGTCAAACGAAGAAGTCTATTCAGGATTTAAATAATACACAGGAGTATGAGTTTCAGAAATGAAGAACTCTACTTGAGAGTTATACAACACACAAAAGGAGTGGGATAAACTACAAATGTAAAACTCTACTCGAGAGTTAAATAACACAATAAAGGAGTGGTAGAATTACAAACGGGGAAGTCAATTTGAGATTTAAACAACACTTGAGGACTGATAAAATAACGAACGAAGAACTCTACTTGTGAGTTAAACAAAACACAAAAGGAGTGGGATAAACTACAAATGTAAAACACTATTCAAGTGTTCAACAACACAATAAAGGGGTCGAATAATTACAAACAGAGAAGTCAATTTGAGATTTAAACAACACTCAGGAGGAGTAATAAAATAGAGAACGAAGAAGTCTACTTGAGAGTAAAACAAAACACAAAAGGAGTGGGATAAACAACAAACGAACAACACCACTTGAGAGATAAACAACACACTAAAGGAGGGGGATAATGTCAAACGAAGAAGTCTATTCAGGATTTAAACATTACACAAAAGGAGTATGAGTTTCACAAACGAAGAACATTACATGAGAGTTAAACAACACATAAAAGGAGTGGGATAATGTCAAACGAAGAAGTCTATTCAGGATTTAAATAATACACAGGAGTATGAGTTTCACAAACGAAGAACTCTACTTGAGAGTTATACAACACACAAAAGGAGTGGGATAAACTACAAATGTTAAATTCTACTCGAGAGTTAAATAACACAATAAAGGAGTGGTAGAATTACAAACGGAGAAGTCAATTTGAGATTTAAACAACACACTGGAGGACTGATAAAGTAACAAACGATGAACCCTACTTGTGAGTGAAAAACACACAAAAGGAATTGGATAAAATACGAATGTAAAACTTTACTCGAGTGTTCAGCAACACAATAAAGGGGTGGGATGATCACAAACAGAGAACTCAATTTGAGATTTAAACAACACTCAGGAGGAGTAATAAAATAGAGAACGAAGAAGTCTACTTGAGAGTAAAACAAAACACAAAAGGAGTGGGATAAACAACAAACGAACAACACCACTTGAGAGATAAACAACACACTAAAGGAGGGGGATAATGTCAAACGAAGAAGTCTATTCAGGATTTAAACATTACACAAAAGGAGTATGAGTTTCACAAACGAAGAACATTACATGAGAGTTAAACAACACATAAAAGGAGTGGGATAATGTCAAACGAAGAAGTCTATTCAGGATTTAAATAATACACAGGAGTATGAGTTTCACAAACGAAGAACTCTACTTGAGAGTTATACAACACACAAAAGGAGTGGGATAAACTACAAATGTTAAATTCTACTCGAGAGTTAAATAACACAATAAAGGAGTGGTAGAATTACAAACGGAGAAGTCAATTTGAGATTTAAACAACACACTGGAGGACTGATAAAGTAACAAACGATGAACCCTACTTGTGAGTTAAAAACACACAAAAGGAATTGGATAAAATACGAATGTAAAACTTTACTCGAGTGTTCAGCAACACAATAAAGGGGTGGGATGATCACAAACAGAGAACTCAATTTGAGATTTAAACAACACTCAGGAGGAGTAATAAAATAAAGAACGAAGAACTCTACTTAAGAGTAAAACAAAACATGTAAGAGTGGGATAAACAATGTACGAACAACTCCACTTGAGAGATAAACAACACACTAAAGGAGGGGGATAATGTCAAATGAAGAAGTCTATTCGGGATTTAAACAATTCACGGAAGGAGTATGAGTATCACAAACGAAGAACACTATATGAGAGTTAAACAACACGCAAAAGGAGTTGGATAATGTCAAACGAAGAAGTCTATTCAGGATTTAAATAATACACAGGAGTATGAGTTTCAGAAATGAAGAACTCTACTTGAGAGTTATACAACACACAAAAGGAGTGGGATAAACTACAAATGTAAAACTCTACTCGAGAGTTAAATAACACAATAAAGGAGTGGTAGAATTACAAACGGGGAAATCAATTTGAGATTTAAACAACACACAGGAGAAGTAATAAAATAACGAACGAAGAACTCTTCTTGAGAGTAAAAAAAAACACAAAAGGAGTGGGATAAACAACAAACGAACAACACCACTTGAGAGATAAACAACACACTAAAGGAGGGGGATAATGTCAAACGAAGAAGTCTATTCGGGATTTAAACATTACACAAAAGGAGTATGAGTTTCACAAACGAAGAACATTACATGAGAGTTAAACAACACATAAAAGGAGTGGGATAATGTCAAACGAAGAAGTCTATTCAGGATTTAAATAATACACAGGAGTATGAGTTTCACAAACGAAGAACTCTACTTGAGAGTTATACAACACACAAAAGGAGTGGGATAAACTACAAATGTTAAATTCTACTCGAGAGTTAAATAACACAATAAAGGAGTGGTAGAATTACAAACGGAGAAGTCAATTTGAGATTTAAACAACACACTGGAGGACTGATAAAGTAACAAACGATGAACCCTACTTGTGAGTTAAAAACACACAAAAGGAATTGGATAAAATACGAATGTAAAACTTTACTCGAGTGTTCAGCAACACAATAAAGGGGTGGGATGATCACAAACAGAGAACTCAATTTGAGATTTAAACAACGCTCAGGAGGAGTAATAAAATAAAGAACGAAGAACTCTACTTAAGAGTAAAACAAAACACAGAAGGAGTGGGATAAATAACGTACGAACAACTCCACTTGAGAGATAAACAACACACTAAAGGAGGGGGATAATGTCAAATGAAGAAGTCTATTCGGGATTTAAACAATTCACGGAAGGAGTATGAGTATCACAAACGAAGAACACTATATGAGAGTTAAACAACACACAAAAGGAGTTGGATAATGTCAAACGAAGAAGTCTATTCAGGATTTAAATAATACACAGGAGTATGAGTTTCAGAAATGAAGAACTCTACTTGAGAGTTATACAACACACAAAAGGAGTGGGATAAACAACAAATGTAAAACTCTACTCGAGAGTTAAATAACACAATAAAGGAGTGGTAGAATTACAAACGGGGAAATCAATTTGAGATTTAAACAACACACAGGAGAAGTAATAAAATAACGAACGAAGAACTCTTCTTGAGAGTAAAAAAAAACACAAAAGGAGTGGGATAAACAACAAACGAACAACACCACTTGATAGATAAACAACACACTAAAGGAGGGGAATAATGTCAAACGAAGAAGTCTATTCGGGATTTAAACATTACACGAAAGGAGTATGAGTTTCACAAACGAAGAACATTACATGAGAGTTAAACAACACATAAAAGGAGTGGAATAATGTCAAACGAAGAAGTCTATTCAGGATTTAAATAATACACAGGAGTATGAGTTTCACAAACGAAGAACACTACTTGAGAGTTATACAACACACAAAAGGAGTGGATAAACTACAAATGTAAAACTCTACTCGAGAGTTAAATAACACAATAAAGGAGTGGTAGAATTACAAACAGAGAAGTCAATTTGAGATTTAAACAACACACTGGACATTCTCTCTCGTTCTTCCTTTTTCCTTTTCCTTCAGATCTGTTCTTTGCCTATGGCAGCCTCACGCTGCTAGGGTTCCGTCCATGGCTTCCGACACCCATCCTCCTTTTCCGCCTCCTTTACCTCCTCCTTCTCCCATCTCTCTCCCAGTTAATCCTCTCAACTGGCTTGACCCTTCGTCTCTCCCTAGATTTCCTAGACCAAACACCATCCCGGCTAATCCTAGGTTTCCGTCTCCCTCTCCTTTCTCGCTCCGTCCTTCTTCCTCTGGTTCTCCTATATCCTCTGGTATCCTACCGCCTCCTCCTTTGTCTCCCTCTCTAGCCATCCCTAACTGTTTGGCTCAACCTTCAGATCTGAGATCGTCTGGTATGAACTTTATGGAAGCCACCACTAGGCCGGTGCAAAATACTGCTGTGGGCAAGGGATCTCATCCCAATCTCTCTTTTCAACAACTGAAAGGCAAAGATCGGAGCCTTATTCAGCCAAAAGATGCTTTCGTGAAAGAAGGTAAGCCGGCTATCAGTTTCTCGTCGGCTGAGGTAAAAGCTCTTGCTTCCCCTTTCTCCCTCACTCTGGTTGGGAAATTTATGGGTAAATCTCCTCCTAAAATCAGTGACATTACGCCTGAATTTAAAAAGCTGAGTTTGAAACAAGGTTTTTCTCTTAGCATGCTTGATTTTCGTCACTTGATTATAACTCTCTTTTTAGAGGAAGATTTTACAAAACTTTGGCTAAAAGGTTCTCTATTTCTGGCTGGCTCTACCCTTGTGTTAACAAAATGGACCCCTAGCTACACTCCTGAAATTGATTCTCCGATTGTTCCTTGTTGGATTACGTTTAAAAAATTGCCAATTATGCTGTTTCATGTTGAAGCACTTTATGAGATTGCAAAATTAATTGGAAGTCCTTTGAGAATGGACCAAGCCACTGCTCATAGGTCTGTTCTCACAAAGGCTAAAGTTTGCGTTGAGGTTGATGCCTCTTCTAAACCCCCCACTTCCATTATTGTTGAAGCAGGTGGAGTTTCTCATTGTGTAGAAGTAGTCTATGATGATTACCCTAAGTACTGTAGCTTTTGTACAAAACTTGGTCATGGGCTGGAATCTTGTTTTAAAAAACATCCTGAATTGAAACCTACTAGTGTTATTCCCCCAGTAGAAACTGAAAACCCTCCTGTGGTAGATAATGTTTCTGTGGATGTTCAGGAAAAAGAGAATGATGGTTATCAAAAAGTTGTAAAAAAAAGAAACAAAAGAACCAAAGCTTCTTACAATGTGTTTGGAAAGTCTATTAGAAACAGGAATGCCAGATTTCCTCCTCCTCCACCCCTCCCTAGGAATAGATCCCTTGTTGCAAATGCTTCTGAAACTAACATGGCAGGTACCTATGTGGAAACTGAAAGAGAAGAGAACACTGAGGCTTCTGAACCCTCAGCAAAAGAGAATGGAATCACTGATTCTCATGCTGTTGAAAATAGGTTCTCTTCATTGGATTAACTGGTGGAGACCCCAATTGAAGCTTTCAACAGCTCTACCTCTGAAGGTAGAGCATGTTTACTACAAATGCAGTATGATCATCTCAAAGAAGGAGCCATTCAGGCCACTAGAGAGAAAGAAGATGGACAATTCACTTCTTCCTCTGAGGAAGAAGGAGAACCATCTCTTTTTTCTGAAGATTCTTGCAACAGGGAAGATTAAGTTCACCCTTCTGTCTTTCTTAAGAATCTTGTGAACAACTCTACTCTGATGTCTGAACCTTCCTTTTTGCAGGAAAGAAGAAGAAGATCACTAGAGGGAGGTCCCTACACTCCTCTTGAACATGACCAATCATACTCTGGTACTGATAATGAACAAGAAGTGGCTGATACTTATGAAGATGGGGTAAGACAGGTAAATTCTTCTGAGACTCCTTGCATTCCTGTATCTCATGCTACTAGGGCACCTATTTCTAATAGTGCTGGCAAGAACAAAAAAACTGGCAGAAAAAAAAAAGCTACTAAAGGTTTGGTTACTCCCACTAGAACCTCCTCTAGAAAAGTTTCTGGAACTCCACCCAATTCAGTCTTTAGATGATAGCAAAAATTTGGAATGTGAGAGGGATTGGTAACCCACAATCTCAACAATTGGTTTCTTACTATAAAAAAACTGGAAAACTTGATCTCCTTATTTTGCTAGAACCTTTGGTAGATTTGAATAGTCCCAAGTACTGTAGAATACTTGGTTTTGACAAAATTTTGGCCAACACTTCAAACAAAATTTGGGTTTGCTCTTCTGTTACTTTTAAAGTTAACATTTTAAAGGATGAAGAGCAATTCTTACATTGTGAAATCACTTCCCTTTTGGACAACTCTGTTTGCTTTGCTTCTTTTGTTTATGCCAAATGCACTAGAAGAGATAGGTATCCTTTATGGGATGGTCTTACTGCTTGTGCCCCTTCAAATAATCTGCCTTGGATGGTGGGAGGTGACTTTAATGTCATCACCACTCCTGATGAAAGAGTAGGAGGTGCTCTTCCCTCACTAAATGCTATGTCTGATTTCAATAATTTCATTTTAGATCACTGCCTCATTGACATTGGCTTTAGTGGTAGTGCTTTCACTTGGGAAAGAGAGGATGGTATGAAACAGAGATTAGATAGGTTACTTTTCAATCAAACCTGGCTTGATAATTTTAATCTTACCTCAGTCTCTCATGGAATTTTAAAGCAGTCTGACCACAGACCTCTACTTCTTGTGGCCTGTACTGAAACTGTTAAAAAAGACTTTGCTTTCAGATTTCAAAACATGTGGATATCTCATCCACAGTTTCTATCTGAAGTTAGAAAAAATTGGATTGTTCCTGCCAGGAATTCAGGTTTGAAAAGATTCAAAGAAAAACTCCACAGACTCAAACAATTTTTAATATGGTGGAACAAAAAGCATTTTGGAAATCTTTTTCTAAAACTTGAATCTCTAGAAAAAGAAGTGCACTTAGCTGAAATGTCTGTTTCACATCATCCCACTCCTCTGGCAATCTCTGTTTTAAAAGAAAAAACTTCTCAATTTGAGATAGCTCTTAATCAAGAGGAGGATTATTGGAGGCAGAAAGCCTCTGCCACTTGGTGTGCACAAGGGGAAAGGAATACTGCTCTTTTTCATATGATGTCTAAAAGAAAGAAAGCTAGAATGGGGATTACTCAAGTAACTTATCAAGGCTCAATTATCTCTGACAAACAAGAGATAATTGATTCTGCAATAAGTCACTTCACTTCTCTATTTTCTAGCCCTCCTTCTCTTGTTTCTCCTTCTCATCCCCTCCCCCCTGTGTTGGTATCAGCAGAACAAAATGGTTTCCTTTCTACCCCCCCCCCCCCCTCTTTGGAAGAAGTGAAAAAAATTGTTTTTTCTCTAAAGCCTGATTCTGCTCCTGGCCCTGATGGCTATACAGGAAAGTTTTTCCAGTCCTGTTGGGATTTTATTAAAGAGGACTTACTTGACTGTGTGTTGGATTTATTTTCTGGTACTGATTTTCCTCTTGGTTTTTCCCACACTCTTCTTGCTTTGATTCCTAAAAAAGCTTACCCTCAAGAATGGAATGATTATAGTATTCTTATTAATGGGAAAACTTGTGGTTTTTTAAAAGCTTACAAAGGTCTCAGGCAGGGAGATCCTCTCTCCCCAGCCCTTTTCATTCTGATGAGTGAATTTCTCTCAAGATCTCTGAACACTCTTTTTGCTAATAATCCCTCTATGTACTTCAAAGTTCCTAAAGGCCTACATGTTACTCACTTTGCTTATGCAGATGACTACATTATTTTTTGTAATGGTAGTTAGAACAATCTGAGGAAACTCAAAGTGTTTTTACTTGATTATGAAGCACAAACTGGTCAGAAAGTTAACTTGGAAAAAAGTGGTTTTTTAGCTGGCAAAAGAGCTTCTACCTCCTGCATTGCTTCTGTTTTAGAAATGCCTATGTTAGAATTTCCTTTTTCTTACTTAGGAGCTCCTATTTATAAAGGTAGAAAAAAGAAAATTCTTTTTCTCCCCCTGATGGACAAAATCAGGGCAAAATTTTCTGGATGGAATTTGGATCTTCTGTCCCAAGGAGGTAGACTCACTCTCATAAAAAGTGTTTTAACTGCTCTACCCATGTACATACTCCAAGCACTTGATCCTCCTATTTCTATTTTCAAAGAAATTGAGAGGATCTTTGCTAGGTTTTTTTGGGGCTCTTCTTTAGAAAAAAAATCCATTCATTGGACTGCTTGGAGAAATGTATGTTTTCCTGTCAAAGAAAAAGGTTTGAATGTGTTAAATCTTTCAGAGATGTCTCAAGCTTTTGCTTTGAAATTATGGTTCAGATTTAGGGAGAACAAGTCCCTTTGGTCTGCCTTCATGCACCACAAGTATGCTAGGAATGTGTTTCCTGGTGACTGTTCTCCTAAACCCTCTGATTCTGTCATTTGGAAAAGGCTTCTGAAAGTCAGCACTATCACACAAGAGCACATATTTTGGAACATTGGCACTGGAAAAGTTTACTTTTGGAAAGATCATTGGCAACATGAACTGGTTTCCCCTGACTATTTGCAAAACCTTGCTTTGCATCCTCCTGTGGACAATTCTTTAGTGATAGATTGGTTTGGGCCTAGTAGTTGGAACATTGACAAACTTAGGCAGGAGCTTCCTTACCCCATAGGCACTTCTATTTTTCTCAACAATGTAATGTCTCCTTCTACTACTGCTTTTCCTTTGTGGAAGGCCACTTCCTCTGGTCTTTTTACTACTAATTCTGCTAGACTGTTGATTAGGCAAGTAAAAACTCCTTCTGTCTGGTTTGAAAGATTTTGGAGTCCGTATCTGTCCCCCACTATTTCCATTTTTTGGTGGAAGCTAACTCAAGGTTGGCTCCCTGTGGATACTGTTTTACAAAGAAAAGGCATTACTTTAGTCTCAAAATGTCAATGTTGTAAAAGCCTGGAAACCATTTCCCATGTTGTTTTGCACAACACTGAAGTGCACAAAGTCTGGATTTGGTTCTCAAACCTGTTTCACACCCCCTGTCTTGGCACACACACTATTCTTTCTAGATTTGCAGCTTGGTGGTACTCTTCTGATAAAGTTAGAATAGGTCATATTAGGGTTCTTATCCCTTTGCTCATTGCTTGGTTTGCTTGGAAAGCTAGAAATGAAGCTAAGCATAGAAGTCACAAATTTACTGCACATAGCATGATTCTTCTGATTTTAAAACAAGTGCAGCTAATTCATGTTTCCTTCAAAATTCCTGCAAAAACTTGGAAAGGTGACCTCTCTATTGCTGCTTCTTTAGGCCTCTCTGTGCATCAGCCTATCCCCAAACCTCTGTTGTTGATTTATTGGCAAAAACCCCCATTAAATTGGGTAAAACTGAACACAGATGGTTCTTTCAAAACTAGCACAGGGCTTGCCTCATCAGCAAGTATTCTGAGATGTTCAAATGGCAGAGTTTTATTTTGTTTTCAAAGATTCCTTGGACAAAAATCTATTTTGGAAGCTGAATTTCTGGCAGTTGCTTTTGGTCTAGAACTCTGTAAACAAGCAGGTCACACCAAAGTAATCATTGAGTCTGATTCTACTACTGTCATTTCTGCTATGAAAGCTAGTACTACATGTGCTAATTGGAGAATGCTAGGTCATATTCAGAAGATTTCTAACTGTGCATGCTCTATGGAAGTTCTGTTTAAACACATACATAGAGAAGGAAATGCTGCAGCTGATCTCCTGGCTAAACAAGCCTTGCAGTGGCAAAATTCCAGAACTATGCAATTGATGAACTGTACTGCAGATGTTAAAAGACAAGTTTTCTTTGATAACACTGGTATCCCATACCTCAGAATCCCAAAATAATGAAGAAACAACTTGTGCAAGATAGCACTTTCCTGCAACTCTCTTTGGATAGAGAAGGCAGGTGCTCCATGATCTGCCAAGTTACTATTGAAAGGTATACTCTCTTCTTCTCCACAAGCTTTGGAAATGATGAATGGGATTTTGTAAAGTATAAAACCCAACTGATCCAACCCCTCCAGAATTCTTACCCTGCTGTGTTTTGGCTGCATTTTGGTCCTTTTGGAGTTATGTGTTTCTCACCTAGACACAGGATAAAAGATTTGGCTGTAGATGCCCTAGCAATAGGCTTCAACATCCCTCTTTTGTACTGTAGTTTTTGTAAGTACAGGATAGTAATATGTATTCTATACTCTGATAGGTATGGTCTGGAATATATAGAAAGTAGAAGAGTTTTGACTGTAGTTGCTCTTTTGATAGACTTCAACATTCCTCTCTTCAAAATTTTGTATATTTCTGCTTATCCTTGGAGTATAAGTGCAATATTATCTCTTCCCAGGGCTTCTTTTGTGCAGGTGTTTAGGTACACTGATTGGAGGAAACTAATTTCTAACTTACTAACAGCTAACTTTCTGTCTTGGAACTGTAATTTTGGCTTCTTTGATGTAATAGAATACTTGGTATGGTTCTGCTATGTATTTTTGATTGAAGAACCAAGCTGCACTTGTAATGTTACTAGTACTGTTAGACCTTATAGGTTTGTTACTTGTACTCTGGAGATCCATCTTTACCTCCCCAGTTACATTACTAGCATGCAGTATGCTATGGAGAAGCACCCAAGAAGAACTGCTAGCATTTCTGTTGTATTGTACTTATTAGGCACTAGCAAGTTAGCTAATCTCTTGTTGTACATGGGTTCTTATAAACCCCCATGATTCCTTCTTTTGCCCTTTATGGATGAATAAACTCGAGCACACTCCGACTAGTTAGGTTATGGTTGCTACAAGGGACATCATTTCTCCAAATAGTGGAGGAATATCTCCCCCTTGTAGTCTTGGTCCTAGATCTATGGATCGATACCCCTCACTCTTGGCTTGACTTCTTAAAAGTCTTGACATACTATACGACGGGGTGGCCAGGATTACAACGATAACTTTCTCCATAGAGTATCTCGTATTTATTAAAAAAAAAAAAAAACACTGGAGGACTAATAAAGTAACAAACGAGAACTCTACTTGTGAGTTAACAACACACAAAAGGAATGGGATAAACTACAAATGTAAAACTTTACTCGAGTGTTCAGCAACACAATAAAGGGGTGGGATAATTACAAACAGAGAATTCAATTTGAGATTTAAACAACACTCAGGAGGAGTAATAAAATAAAGAACGACGAACTCTACTTGAGAGTAAAACAAAACACAAAAGGGGTGGGATAAACAACATACGAACAACTCCACTTGAGAGATAAACAACATACTAAAGGAGGGGGATAATGTCAAATGAAGAAGTCTATTGGGGATTTAAACAATACACGGAAGGAGTATGAGTATCACAAATGAAGAACACTACATGAGAGTTAAACAACACGCAAAATGAGTTGGATAATGTCAAACAAAGAAGTCTATTCAGGATTTAAATAATACACAGGAGTATGAGTTTCAGAAATGAAGAACACTACTTGAGAGTTATACAACACACAAAAGGAGTGGGATAAACTACAAATGTAAAACTCTACTAGAGTGTTAAATAACACAATAAAGGAGTGGTAGAATTACGAACGGGGAAGTCAATTTGAGATTTGAACAACCTTTGAGTCTTGATAAAATAACGAACGAAGAACTCTACTTGTGAGTTAAACAAAACACAAAAGGAGTGGGATAAACTACAAATGTAAAACACTACTCGAGTGTTCAACAACACAATAAAGGGGTCGGATAATTACAAACAGAGAAGTCAATTTGAGATTTAAACAACACTCAAGAGGAGTAATAAAATAAAGAACGAAGAACTCTACTTGAGAGTAAAACAAAACACAAATGGAGTGGGATAAACAACATACGAACAACTCCACTTGAGAGATAAACAACACACTAAAGGAGGGGGATAATGTCAAATGAAGTAGTCTATTGGGGATTTAAACAATACACGGAAGGAGTATGAGTATCACAAATGAAGAACACTACATGAGAGTTAAACAACACGCAAAAGGAGTTGGATAATGTCAAATAAAGAAGTCTATTCAGGATTTAAATAATACACAGGAGTATGAGTTTCAGAAATGAAGAACTCTACTTGAGAGTTATACAACACACAAAAGGAGCGGGATAAACATTCGTTTTTATATTTTTTTCTATTTCTCTTGTGTTTCGTTCTTCTTCTTCCTCTTTTTTGTTGGGATAAATCCAACATTAGTCTAGGATTTATCTTTTTAACCATAGGAATTCTTTCTGGAGCCGTGTGGGCTAACGAAGCGTGGGGATCCTATTGGAGTTGGGACCCAAAAGAAACTTGGGCTTTTATTACTTGGCTGGTGTTCGCAATTTATTTGCATACTCGAACAAATCAAAAATGGAAAGGTAGAAATTCAGCAATTGTGGCGTCTATTGGATTTCTTATAATTTGGATATGCTATTTTGGGGTTAATTTATTAGGAATAGGACTACATAGTTATGGTTCATTTCCATTATAGTGGAATGGAATGTGGGGGTTCTTAGAATAGGAAAGTCTAAGGTCCATATACGAATGTAAAACTCTACTCGAGAATTAAATAACACAATAAAGGAGTGGTAGAATTACAAACGGGGAAGTCAATTTGAGATTTAAACAACACTGGAGGACTGATAAAATAACGAACGAAGAACTCTACTTGTGAGTTAAACAAAACACAAAAAGAGTGGGATAAACTACAAATGTAAAACACTACTCGAGTGTTCAACAACACAATAAAGGGGTCGGATAATTACAAACAGAGAAGTCAATTTGAGATTTAAACAACACTCAGGAGGAGTAATAAAATAAAGAACGCTTGAGAAAAACAAACTTGAGAGTAAAAACAAAACACAAAACAAGTGGGATAATAAACACAAGATAAAGTTAAACAACAAAAAAGTTGGAATCAAATGTCAAAAAAGTCTATTCAGGATTTAAATAATACAAGGAGTATGAGTTTCACAAATGAAGAACCATGAGAGTTAAACAACAAACAAAAGGAGGATAAACAACAAAAAAACTCTACTAGAGTGTTAAATAACACAATAAAGGAGTGGTAGAATTACTTAACGGGAAGTCAATTTGAGATTTGAACAACAACGAGTACGATAAAATAACGAGCGAAGAACTCTACTTGAGTTAAACAAAACACAAAAGGAGTGGGATAATCTACAAATGTAAAACACAATAAAGGGGTCGGATAATTACAAACAGAGAAGTCAATTTGAGATTTAAATAACACTCAGGAGGAGTAATAAAATAAAGAACGAAGAACTCTACTTGAGAGTAAAACAAAACACCAATGGAGTGGGATAAACAACATACGAACAACTCCACTTGAGAGATAAACAACACACTAAAGGAGGGGGATAATGTCAAATGAAGTAGTCTATTGGGGATTTAAACAATACACGGAAGGAGTATGATTATCACAAAGGAAGAACACTACATGAGAGTTAAACAACACGCAAAAGAAGTTGGATAATGTCAAATAAAGAAGTCTATTCAGGATTTAAATAATACACAGGAGTATGAGTTTCAGAAATGAAGAACTCTACTTGAGAGTTATACAACACACAAAAGGAGCGGGATAAACTACAAATGTAAAACTCCACTCGAGAGTTAAATAACACAATAAAAGAGTGGTAGAATTACAAACGGAGAAGTCAATTTGAGATTTAAACAACCCACTGGAGGACTGATAAAGTAACAAACGAAGAACCCTACTTGTGAGTTAAAAACACAAAAAAGGAATTGGATAAAATACAAATGTAAAACTTTACACGAGTGTTCAGCAACACAATAAAGTGGTGGGATAATTACAAACAGAGAAGTCAATTTGAGATTTAAACAACACTCAGGAGGAGTAATAAAATAAAGAACGAAGAACTCTACTTGAGAGTAAAACAAAACACAGAAGGAGTGGGATAAACAACATACGAACAACTCCACTTGAGAGAAAAACAACACACTAAAGGAGGGGGATAATGTCAAATGAAGAAGTCTATTCGGGATTTAAACAATACACGGAAGGAGTATGAGTATCACAAACGAAGAACACTACATGAGAGTTAAACAACATGCAAAAGGAGTTGGATAATGTCAAACGAAGAAGTCTATTCAGGATTTAAATAATACACAGGAGTATGAGTTTCACAAATGAAGAACTCTACTTGAGAGTTATAAAACACACAAAAGGAGTGGGATAAACTACAAATGTAAAACTCCACTCGAGAGTTAAATAACACAATAAAAGAGTGGTAGAATTACAAACGGAGAAGTCAATTTGAGATTTAAACAACCCACTGGAGGACTGATAAAGTAACAAACGAAGAACCCTACTTGTGAGTTAAAAACACACAAAAGGAATTGGATAAAATACAAATGTAAAACTTTACACGAGTGTTCAGCAACACAATAAAGTGGTGGGATAATTACAAACAGAGAAGTCAATTTGAGATTTAAACAACAGTCAGGAGGAGTAATAAAATAAAGAACGAAGAACTCTACTTGAGAGTAAAACAAAACACAGAAGGAGTGGGATAAACAACATACGAACAACTCCACTTGAGAGAAAAACAACACACTAAAGGAGGGGGATAATGTCAAATGAAGAAGTCTATTCGGGATTTAAACAATACACGGAAGGAGTATGAGTATCACAAACGAAGAACACTACATGAGAGTTAAACAACACGCAAAAGGAGTTGGATAATGTCAAACGAAGAAGTCTATTCAGGATTTAAATAATACACAGGAGTATGAGTTTCACAAATGAAGAACTCTACTTGAGAGTTATAAAACACACAAAAGGAGTGGGATAAACTACAAATGTAAAACTCCACTCGAGAGTTAAATAACACAATAAAAGAGTGGTAGAATTACAAACGGAGAAGTCAATTTGAGATTTAAACAACCCACTGGAGGACTGATAAAGTAACAAACGAAGAACCCTACTTGTGAGTTAAAAACACACAAAAGGAATTGGATAAAATACAAATGTAAAACTTTACACGAGTGTTCAGCAACACAATAAAGTGGTGGGATGATTACAAACAGAGAAGTCAATTTGAGATTTAAACAACACTCAGGAGGAGTAATAAAATAAAGAACGAAGAACTCTACTTGAGAGTAAAACAAAACACAGAAGGAGTGGGATAAACAACATACGAACAACTCCACTTGAGAGATAAACAACACACTAAAGGAGGGGGATAATGTCAAATGAAGATCTCTATGCGGGATTTAAACAATACACGGAAGGAGTATGAGTATCACAAACGAAGAACACTACATGAGAGTTAAACAACACGCAAAAGGAGTTGGATAATGTCAAACGAAGAAGTCTATTCAGGATTTAAATAATACACAGGAGTATGAGTTTAAGAAATGAAGAACTCTACTTGAGAGTTATACAACACACAAAAGGAGTGGAATAAACTACAAATGTAAAACTCTACTCGAGAGTTAAATAACACAATAAAGGAGTGGTAGAATTACAAACGGGGAAGTCAATTTGAGATTTAAACAACACTGGAGGACTGATAAAATAAAAAACGAAGAACTCTACTTGTGAGTTAAACAAAACACAAAAGGAGTGGGATAAACTACAAATGTCAAACATTACTCGAGTGTTCAACAACACAATAAAGGGGTCAGATAATTACAAACAAAGAAGTCAATTTGAGATTTAAACAACACTGAGGAGGAGTAATAAAATAAAGAACGAAGAACTCTACTTGAGAGTAAAACAAAACACAAATTGAGTGGGATAAACAACATACGAACAACTCCACTTGAGAGATAAACAACACACTAAAGGAGGGGGATAATGTCAAATGAAGAAGTCTCTTCGGGAATTAAACAATACACGGAAGGAGTATGAGTATCACAAATGAAGAACACTACATGAGAGTTAAACAACACGCAAAAGGAGTTGGATAATGTCAAACGAAGAAGTCTATTCAGGATTTAAATAATACACAGGAGTATGAGTTTCACAAATTCTACTTGAGAGTTATAAAACACACAAAAGGAGTGGGATAAACTACAAATGTAAAACTCTACTCGAGAGTTAAATAACACAATAAAGGAGTGGTAGAATTACGAACGGGGAAGTCAATTTGAGATTTGAACAACACTGGAGGACTGATAAAATAAAGAACGAAGAACTCTACTTGTGAGTTAAACGAAACACAAAAGGAGTGGGATAAACTACAAATGTCAAACACTACTCGAGTGTTCAACAACACAATAAAGGGGTCAGATAATTACAAACAAAGAAGTCAAATTGAGATTTAAACAACACTCAGGAGGAGTAATAAAATAAAGAACGAAGAACTCTACTTGAGAGTAAGACAAAACACAAATGGAGTGGGATAAACAACATACGAACAACTCCACTTGAGAGATAAACAACACACTAAAGGAGGGGGATAATGTCAAATGAAGAAGTCTATTCGGGATTTAAACAATACACGGAAGGAGTATGAATATCACAAACGAAGAACACTACATGAGAGTTAAACAACACGCAAAAGGAGTTGGATAATGTCAAACGAAGAAGTCTATTCAGGATTTAAATAATACACAGGAGTATGAGTTTCACAAATGAAGAACTCTACTTGAGAGTTATAAAACACACAAAAGGAGTGGGATAAACTACAAATGTAAAACTCCACTCGAGAGTTAAATAACACAATAAAAGAGTGGTAGAATTACAAACGGAGAAGTCAATTTGAGATTTAAACAAACCACTGGAGGACTGATAAAGTAACAAACGAAGAACCCTACTTGTGAGTTAAAAACACACAAAAGGAATTGGATAAAATACAAATGTAAAACTTTACACGAGTGTTCAGCAACACAATAAAGTGGTGGGATAATTACAAACAGAGAAGTCAATTTGAGATTTAAACAACAGTCAGGAGGAGTAATAAAATAAAGAACGAAGAACTCTACTTGAGAGTAAAACAAAACCAGGAAGTGGGATAAACAACATCTGAACAACTCCACTTGAGAGAAAACAACACACTAAAGGAGGGGATAATGTCAAATGAAGAAGTCTATTCGGGATTTAAACAATACACGGAAGGAGTATGAGTATCACAAACGAAGAACACTACATGAGAGTTAAACAACACGCAAAAGGAGTTGGATAATGTCAAACGAAGAAGTCTATTCAGGATTTAAATAATACACAGGAGTATGAGTTTCACAAATGAAGAACTCTACTTGAGAGTTATAAAACACACAAAAGGAGTGGGATAAACTACAAATGTAAAACTCCACTCGAGTTAAATAACACAATAAAAGAGTGGTAGAATTACAAGCGGAGAAGTCAATTTGAGATTTAAACAACCCTTTGGAGGATGATAAAGTAACAAACGAAGAACCCTACTTGTGAGTTAAAAACACACAAAAGGAATTGGATAAAATACAAATGTAAAACTTTACACGAGTGTTCAGCAACACAATAAAGTGGTGGGATAATTACAAACAGAGAAGTCAATTTGAGATTTAAACAACACTCAGGAGGAGTAATAAAATAAAGAACGAAGAACTCTACTTGAGAGTAAAACAAAACACAGAAGGAGTGGGATAAACAACATACGAACAACTCCACTTGAGAGATAAACAACACACTAAAGGAGGGGGATAATGTCAAATGAAGAAGTCTATTCGGGATTTAAACAATACACGGAAGGAGTATGAGTATCACAAACGAAGAACACTACATGAGAGTTAAACAACACGCAAAAGGAGTTGGATAATGTCAAACGAAGAAGTCTATTCAGGATTTAAATAATACACAGGAGTATGAGTTTCAGAAATGAAGAACTCTACTTGAGAGTTATACAACACACAAAAGGAGTGGAATAAACTACAAATGTAAAACTCTACTCGAGAGTTAAATAACACAATAAAGGAGTGGTAGAATTACAAACGGGGAAGTCAATTTGAGATTTAAACAACACTGGAGGACTGATAAAATAAAAAACGAAGAACTCTACTTGTGAGTTAAACAAAACACAAAAGGAGTGGGATAAACTACAAATGTCAAACATTACTCGAGTGTTCAACAACACAATAAAGGGGTCAGATAATTACAAACAAAGAAGTCAATTTGAGATTTAAACAACACTGAGGAGGAGTAATAAAATAAAGAACGAAGAACTCTACTTGAGAGTAAAACAAAACACAAATTGAGTGGGATAAACAACATACGAACAACTCCACTTGAGAGATAAACAACACACTAAAGGAGGGGGATAATGTCAAATGAAGAAGTCTCTTCGGGAATTAAACAATACACGGAAGGAGTATGAGTATCACAAATGAAGAACACTACATGAGAGTTAAACAACACGCAAAAGGAGTTGGATAATGTCAAACGAAGAAGTCTATTCAGGATTTAAATAATACACAAGAGTATGAGTTTCACAAATGAAGAACTCTACTTGAGAGTTATAAAACACACAAAAGGAGTGGGATAAACTACAAATGTAAAACTCTACTCGAGAGTTAAATAACACAATAAAGGAGTGGTAGAATTACGAGCAGAAGTCAATTTGAGATTTGAACAACACTGGAGGACTGATAAAATAAAGAACGAAGAACTCTACTTGTGAGTTAAACGAAACACAAAAGGAGTGGGATAAACTACAAATGTCAAACACTACTCGAGTGTTCAACAACACAATAAAGGGGTCAGATAATTACAAACAAAGAAGTCAAATTGAGATTTAAACAACACTCAGGAGGAGTAATAAAATAAAGAACGAAGAACTCTACTTGAGAGTAAGACAAAACACAAATGGAGTGGGATAAACAACATACGAACAACTCCACTTGAGAGATAAACAACACACTAAAGGAGGGGGATAATGTCAAATGAAGAAGTCTATTCGGGATTTAAACAATACACGGAAGGAGTATGAATATCACAAACGAAGAACACTACATGAGAGTTAAACAACACGCAAAAGGAGTTGGATAATGTCAAACGAAGAAGTCTATTCAGGATTTAAATAATACACAGGAGTATGAGTTTCAGAAAGGAAGAACTCTACTTGAGAGTTATACAACACACAAAAGGAGTGGGATAAACTACAAATGTAAAACTCTACCCGAGAGTTAAATAACACAATAAAGGAGTGGTAGAATTACAAACGGGGAAGTCAATTTGAGATTTAAACAACCTTTGGAGGTGATAAAATAACGAACGAAGAACTCTACTTGTGAGTTAAACAAAACACAAAAGGAGTGGGATAAACTACAAATGTAAAACACTACTCGAGTGTCCAACAACACAATAAAGGGGTCGGATAATTACAAACAGAGAAGTCAATTTGAGATTTAAACAACACTCAGGAGGAGTAATAAAGTAAAGAACGAAGAACTCTACTTGAGAGTAAAACAAAACACAGAAGGAGTGGGATAAACAACATACGAACAACTCCACTTGAGAGATAAACAACACACTAAAGGAGGGGGATAATGTCAAATGAAGAAGTCTATTCGGGATTTAAACAATACACGGAAGGAGTATGAGTATCACAAACGAAGAACACTACATGAGAGTTAAACAACCAAAAGGAGTTGGATAATGTCAAGCGAAGAAGTCTATTCAGATTTAAATAATACAGGGAGTATGAGTTTGAAAGGAAGAACTCTACTTGAGAGTTATACAACACACAAAAGTGGGATAAACTACAAATGTAAAACTACCCGAGAGGAGTTAAATAACACAATAAAGGAGTGGTAGAATTACAAACGGGGAAGTCAATTTGAGATTTAAACAACACTGGAGGACTGATAAAATAACGAACGAAGAACTCTACTTGTGAGTTAAACAAAACACAAAAGAAGTGGGATAAACTACAAATGTAAAACACTACTCGAGTGTTCAACAACACAATAAAGGGGTCGGATTATTACAAACAGAGAAGTCAATTTGAGATTTAAACAACACTCAGGAGGAGTAATAAAATAAAGAACGAAGAACTCTACTTGAGAGTAAAACAAAACACAAATGGAGTGGGATAAACAACATACGAACAACTCCACTTGAGAGATAAACAGCACACTAAAGGAGGGGGATAATGTCAAATGAAGAAGTCTATTCGGGATTTAAACAATACACGGAAGGAGTATGAGTATCACAAACGAAGAACACTACATGAGAGTTAAACAACAAGCAAAAGGAGTTGGTTAATGTCAAACGAAGAAGTCTATTCAGGATTTAAATAATACACAGGAGTATGAGTTTCACAAATGAAGAACTCTACTTGAGAGTTATACAACACACAAAAGGAGTGGGATAAACTACAAATGTAAAACTCTACTAGAGTGTTAAATAACACAATAAAGGAGTGGTAGAATTACGAACGGGGAAGTCAATTTGAGATTTGAACAACACTGGAGTACTGATAAAATAACGAACGAAGAACTCTACTTGTGAGTTAAACAAAACACAAAAGGAGTGGGATAATCTACAAATGTAAAACACTACTCGAGTGTTCAACAACACAATAAAGGGGTCGGATAATTACAAACAGAGAAGTCAATTTGAGATTTAAATAACACTCAGGAGGAGTAATAAAATAAAGAACGAAGAACTCTACTTGAGAGTAAAACAAAACACAAATGGAGTGGGATAAACAACATACGAACAACTCCACTTGAGAGATAAACAACACACTAAAGGAGGGGGATAATGTCAAATGAAGTAGTCTATTGGGGATTTAAACAATACACGGAAGGAGTATGATTATCACAAAGGAAGAACACTACATGAGAGTTAAACAACACGCAAAAGGAGTTGGATAATGTCAAATAAAGAAGTCTATTCAGGATTTAAATAATACACAGGAGTATGAGTTTCAGAAATGAAGAACTCTACTTGAGAGTTATACAACACACAAAAGGAGCGGGATAAACTACAAATGTAAAACTCCACTCGAGAGTTAAATAACACAATAAAAGAGTGGTAGAATTACAAACGGAGAAGTCAATTTGAGATTTAAACAACCCACTGGAGGACTGATAAAGTAACAAACGAAGAACCCTACTTGTGAGTTAAACAAAACACAAAAGGAGTGGGATAATCTACAAATGTAAAACACTACTCGAGTGTTCAACAACACAATAAAGGGGTCGGATAATTACAAACAGAGAAGTCAATTTGAGATTTAAATAACACTCAGGAGGAGTAATAAAATAAAGAACGAAGAACTCTACTTGAGAGTAAAACAAAACACAAATGGAGTGGGATAAACAACATACGAACAACTCCACTTGAGAGATAAACAACACACTAAAGGAGGGGGATAATGTCAAATGAAGTAGTCTATTGGGGATTTAAACAATACACGGAAGGAGTATGATTATCACAAAGGAAGAACACTACATGAGAGTTAAACAACACGCAAAAGGAGTTGGATAATGTCAAATAAAGAAGTCTATTCAGGATTTAAATAATACACAGGAGTATGAGTTTCAGAAATGAAGAACTCTACTTGAGAGTTATACAACACACAAAAGGAGCGGGATAAACTACAAATGTAAAACTCCACTCGAGAGTTAAATAACACAATAAAAGAGTGGTAGAATTACAAACGGAGAAGTCAATTTGAGATTTAAACAACCCACTGGAGGACTGATAAAGTAACAAACGAAGAACCCTACTTGTGAGTTAAAAACACACAAAAGGAATTGGATAAAATACAAATGTAAAACTTTACACGAGTGTTCAGCAACACAATAAAGTGGTGGGATAATTACAAACAGAGAAGTCAATTTGAGATTTAAACAACACTCAGGAGGAGTAATAAAATAAAGAACGAAGAACTCTACTTGAGAGTAAAACAAAACACAGAAGGAGTGGGATAAACAACATACGAACAACTCCACTTGAGAGATAAACAACACACTAAAGGAGGGGGATAATGTCAAATGAAGAAGTCTATTCGGGATTTAAACAATACACGGAAGGAGTATGAGTATCACAAACGAAGAACACTACATGAGAGTTAAACAACACGCAAAAGGAGTTGGATAATGTCAAACGAAGAAGTCTATGCAGGATTTAAATAATACACAGGAGTATGAGTTTCAGAAATGAAGAACTCTACTTGAGAGTTATACAACACACAAAAGGAGTGGAATAAACTACAAATGTAAAACTCTACTCGAGAGTTAAATAACACAATAAAGGAGTGGTAGAATTACAAACGGGGAAGTCAATTTGAGATTTAAACAACCTTTGGAGGACTGATAAAATAAAAAACGAAGAACTCTACTTGTGAGTTAAACAAAACACAAAAGGAGTGGGATAAACTACAAATGTCAAACATTACTCGAGTGTTCAACAACACAATAAAGGGGTCAGATCATTACAAACAAAGAAGTCAATTTGAGATTTAAACAACACTGAGGAGGAGTAATAAAATAAAGAACGAAGAACTCTACTTGAGAGTAAAACAAAACACAAATTGAGTGGGATAAACAACATACGAACAACTCCACTTGAGAGATAAACAACACACTAAAGGAGGGGGATAATGTCAAATGAAGAAGTCTCTTCGGGAATTAAACAATACACGGAAGGAGTATGAGTATCACAAATGAAGAACACTACATGAGAGTTAAACAACACGCAAAAGGAGTTGGATAATGTCAAACGAAGAAGTCTATTCAGGATTTAAATAATACACAAGAGTATGAGTTTCACAAATGAAGAACTCTACTTGAGAGTTATAAAACACACAAAAGGAGTGGGATAAACTACAAATGTAAAACTCTACTCGAGAGTTAAATAACAC
The DNA here is from genome assembly GCA_026545765.1 of Plantago major. Taxonomy (NCBI): domain Eukaryota; kingdom Viridiplantae; phylum Streptophyta; class Magnoliopsida; order Lamiales; family Plantaginaceae; genus Plantago; species Plantago major. Next base: position 44,807,706 of record CM048841.1, read on the forward strand.
AATAAAGGAGTGGTAGAATTACGAACGGGGAAGTCAATTTGAGATTTGAACAACACTGGAGGACTGATAAAATAAAGAACGAAGAACTCTACTTGTGAGTTAAACGAAACACAAAAGGAGTGGGATAAACTACAAATGTCAAACACTACTCGAGTGTTCAACAACACAATAAAGGGGTCAGATAATTACAAACAAAGAAGTCAAATTGAGATTTAAACAACACTCAGGAGGAGTAATAAAATAAAGAACGAAGAACTCTACTTGAGAGTAAGACAAAACACAAATGGAGTGGGATAAACAACATACGAACAACTCCACTTGAGAGATAAACAACACACTAAAGGAGGGGGATAATGTCAAATGAAGAAGTCTATTCGGGATTTAAACAATACACGGAAGGAGTATGAGTATCACAAACGAAGAACACTACATGAGAGTTAAACAACACGCAAAAGGAGTTGGATAATGTCAAACGAAGAAGTCTATTCAGGATTTAAATAATACACAGGAGTATGAGTTTCAGAAAGGAAGAACTCTACTTGAGAGTTATACAACACACAAAAGGAGTGGGATAAACTACAAATGTAAAACTCTACCCGAGAGTTAAATAACACAATAAAGGAGTGGTAGAATTACAAACGGGGAAGTCAATTTGAGATTTAAACAACACTGGAGGACTGATAAAATAACGAACGAAGAACTCTACTTGTGAGTTAAACAAAACACAAAAGGAGTGGGATAAACTACAAATGTAAAACACTACTCGAGTGTTCAACAACACAATAAAGGGGTCGGATAATTACAAACAGAGAAGTCAATTTGAGATTTAAACAACACTCAGGAGGAGTAATAAAATAAAGAACGAAGAACTCTACTTGAGAGTAAAACAAAACACAGAAGGAGTGGGATAAACAACATACGAACAACTCCACTTGAGAGATAAACAACACACTAAAGGAGGGGGATAATGTCAAATGAAGAAGTCTATTCGGGATTTAAACAATACACGGAAGGAGTATGAGTATCACAAACGAAGAACACTACATGAGAGTTAAACAACACGCAAAAGGAGTTGGATAATGTCAAACGAAGAAGTCTATTCAGGATTTAAATAATACACAGGAGTATGAGTTTCAGAAAGGAAGAACTCTACTTGAGAGTTATACAACACACAAAAGGAGTGGGATAAACTACAAATGTAAAACTCTACCCGAGAGTTAAATAACACAATAAAGGAGTGGTAGAATTACAAACGGGGAAGTCAATTTGAGATTTAAACAACCTTTGGAGGTGATAAAATAACGAACGAAGAACTCTACTTGTGAGTTAAACAAAACACAAAAGGAGTGGGATAAACTACAAATGTAAAACACTACTCGAGTGTTCAACAACACAATAAAGGGGTCGGATAATTACAAACAGAGAAGTCATTTTGAGATTTAAACAACACTTAGGAGGAGTAATAAAATAAAGAACGAAGAACTCTACTTGAGAGTAAAACAAAACACAGAAGGAGTGGGATAAACAACATACGAACAACTCCACTTGAGAGATAAACAACACACTAAAGGAGGGATAATGTCAAATGAAGAAGTCTATTCGTATTTGAACAATACACGGAAGGAGTATGAGTATCACAAACGAAGAACACTACATGAGAGTTAAACAACACGGAAAAGGAGTTGGATAATGTCAAGCGAAGAAGTCTATTCAGATTTAAATAATACAGGAGTATGAGTTTGAAAGGAAGAACTACTTGAGAGTTAAACAACACACAAAAGGAGTGGGATAAACTACAAATGTAAAACTACCCGAGAGTTAAATAACACAATAAAGGTGGTAGAATTACAAGCGGGAAGTCAATTTGAGATTTAAACAACCTTTGGAGGTGATAAAATAACGAGCGAAGAACTCTACTTGTGAGTTAAACAAAACACAAAAGTGGGATAAACTACAAATGTAAAACTACTCGAGTGTTCAACAACACAATAAAGGGGTCGGATAATTACAAACAGAGAAGTCAATTTGAGATTTAAACAACACTCAGGAGGAGTAATAAAATAAAGAACGAAGAACTCTACTTGAGAGTAAAACAAAACACAGAAGGAGTGGGATAAACAACATACGAACAACTCCACTTGAGAGATAAACAACACACTGAAGGAGGGGGATAATGTCAAATGAAGAAGTCTATTCGGATTTAAACAATACACGGAAGGAGTATGAGTATCACAAACGAAGAACACTACATGAGAGTTAAACAACACGCAAAAGGAGTTGGATAATGTCAAACGAAGAAGTCTATTCAGGATTTAAATAATACACAGGAGTATGAGTTTCAGAAAGGAAGAACTCTACTTGAGAGTTATCTGACACACAAAAGTGGGATAAACTACAAATTTAAAACTACCCGAGAGTTAAATAACCTGATAAAGGAGTGGTAGAATTACAAGCGGGAAGTCAATTTGAGATTTAAACAACCTGGAGGACTGATAAAATAACGCGAAGAACTCTACTTGTGAGTTAAACAAAACACAAAAAGTGGGATAAGCGCAAATGTAAAACACTACTCGAGTGTTCAACAACACAATAAAGGGTGGGATAATTACAAGCGAGAAGTCAATTTGAGATTTAAACAACACTCGGGAGGAGTAATAAATTAATTAAGGAAGAACTCTACTTGAGAGTAAAACAAAACACAGAAGGAGTGGGATAAACAACATACGAACAACTCCACTTGAGAGATAAACAACACACTAAAGGAGGGGGATAATGTCAAATGAAGAAGTCTATTCGGGATTTAAACAATACACGGAAGGAGTATGAGTATCACAAACGAAGAACACTACATGAGAGTTAAACAACACGCAAAAGGAGTTGGATAATGTCAAACGAAGAAGTCTATTCAGGATTTAAATAATACAGTGAGTATGAGTTTGAAAATGAAGAACTCTACTTGAGAGTTATACAACACACAAAAGGAGTGGAATAAACTACAAATGTAAAACTCTACTAGAGTTAAATAACACAATAAAGGTGGTAGAATTACAAACGGGAAGTCAATTTGAGATTTAAACAACCTTTGGAGGTGATAAAATAAAAAACGAAGAGCTCTACTTGTGAGTTAAACAAAACACAAAAGGAGTGGGATAAACTACAAATGTCAAACATTACTCGAGTGTTCAACAACACAATAAAGGGGTCAGATAATTACAAACAAAGAAGTCAATTTGAGATTCAAACAACACTGAGGAGGAGTAAGAAAATAAAGAACGAAGAACTCTACTTGAGAGTAAAACAAAACACAAATTGAGTGGGATAAACAACATACGAACAACTCCACTTGAGAGATAAACAACACACTAAAGGAGGGGGATAATGTCAAATGAAGAAGTCTCTTCGGGAATTAAACAATACACGGAAGGAGTATGAGTATCACAAATGAAGAACACTACATGAGAGTTAAACAACACGCAAAAGGAGTTGGATAATGTCAAACGAAAAAGTCTATTCAGGATTTAAATAATACACAGGAGTATGAGTTTCACAAATGAAGAACTCTACTTGAGAGTTATAAAACACACAAAAGGAGTGGGATAAACTACAAATGTAAAACTCTACTCGAGAGTTAAATAACACAATAAAGGAGTGGTAGAATTACGAACGGGGAAGTCAATTTGAGATTTGAACAACACTGGAGGACTGATAAAATAAAGAACGAAGAACTCTACTTGTGAGTTAAACGAAACACAAAAGGAGTGGGATAAACTACAAATGTCAAACACTACTCGAGTGTTCAACAACACAATAAAGGGGTCAGATAATTACAAACAAAGAAGTCAAATTGAGATTTAAACAACACTCAGGAGGAGTAATAAAATAAAGAACGAAGAACTCTACTTGAGAGTAAAACAAAACACAGAAGGAGTGGGATAAACAACATACGAACAACTCCACTTGAGAGATAAACAACACACTAAAGGAGGGGGATAATTTGAAATGAAGAAGTCTATTCGGGATTTAAACAATACACGGAAGGAGTATGAGTATCACAAACGAAGAACACTACATGAGAGTTAAACAACACTGAGGAGGAGTAATAAAATAAAGAACGAAGAACTCTACTTGAGAGTAAAACAAAACACAAATTGAGTGGGATAAACAACATACGAACAACTCCACTTGAGAGATAAACAACACACTAAAGGAGGGGGATAATGTCAAATGAAGAAGTCTCTTCGGGAATTAAACAATACACGGAAGGAGTATGAGTATCACAAATGAAGAACACTACATGAGAGTTAAACAACACGCAAAAGGAGTTGGATAATGTCAAACGAAGAAGTCTATTCAGGATTTAAATAATACACAGGAGTATGAGTTTCACAAATGAAGAACTCTACTTGAGAGTTATAAAACACACAAAAGGAGTGGGATAAACTACAAATGTAAAACTCTACTCGAGAGTTAAATAACACAATAAAGGAGTGGTAGAATTACGAGCAGAAGTCAATTTGAGATTTGAACAACCTTTGGAGGACTGATAAAATAAAGAGCGAAGAACTCTACTTGTGAGTTAAGCAAACACAAAGGAGTGGGATAAACTACAAATGTCAAACAACCTTTAAGTGTGTTCAACAACACAATAAAGGGGTCAGATAATTACAAACAAAGAAGTCAAATTGAGATTTAAACAACACTCAGGAGGAGTAATAAAATAAAGAACGAAGAACTCTACTTGAGAGTAAAACAAAACACAGAAGGAGTGGGATAAACAACATACGAACAACTCCACTTGAGAGATAAACAACACACTAAAGGAGGGGGATAATGTGAAATGAAGAAGTCTATTCGGGATTTAAACAATACACGGAAGGAGTATGAGTATCACAAACGAAGAACACTACATGAGAGTTAAACAACACGCAAAAGGAGTTGGATAATGTCAAACGAAGAAGTCTATTCAGGATTTAAATAATACACAGGAGTATGAGTTTCAGAAATGAAGAACTCTACTTGAGAGTTATACAACACACAAAAGGAGTGGAATAAACTACAAATGTAAAACTCTACTCGAGAGTTAAATAACACAATAAAGGAGTGGTAGAATTACAAACGGGGAAGTCAATTTGAGATTTAAACAACACTGGAGGACTGATAAAATAACGAACGAAGAACTCTACTTGTGAGTTAAACAACACACAAAAGGAATGGGATAAACTACAAATGTAAAACTCTACTCAAGTGTTCAACAACAATAAAGGGGTGGGATAATTACAAACAGAGAAGTCAATTTGAGATTTAAACAACACTGGAGGACCGATAAAATAACGAACGAAGAACTCTACTTGTGAGTTAAACAAAACACAAAAGGAGTGGGATAAACTACAAATGTAAAACACTACTCGAGTGTTCAACAACACAATAAAGGGGTCGGATAATTACAAACAGAGAAGTCAATTTGAGATTTAAACAACACTCAGGAGGAGTAATAAAATAAAGAACGAAGAACTCTACTTGAGAGTAAAACAAAACACAGAAGGAGTGGGATAAACAACATACGAACAACTCCACTTGAGAGATAAACAACACACTAAAAGGAGGGGATAATGTCAAATGAAGACTACAGAGTTACAAAAACACAAAAAAGGGAGTGGATAATGTCAAACGAGGAAGTCTATTCAGGATTTAAATAATACACAGGAGTATGAGTTTCAGAAATGAAGAACTCTACTTGAGAGTTATACAACACACAAAAGGAGTGGAATAAACTACAAATGTAAAACTCTACTCGAGAGTTAAATAACCTGATAAAGGAGTGGTAGAATTACAAACGGGGAAGTCAATTTGAGATTTAAACAACACTGGAGGACTGATAAAATGAAAAACGAAGAACTCTACTTGTGAGTTAAACAAAACACAAAAGGAGTGGGATAAACTACAAATGTCAAACATTACTCGAGTGTTCAACAACACAATAAAGGGGTCAGATAATTACAAACAAAGAAGTCAATTTGAGATTTAAACAACACTGAGGAGGAGTAATAAAATAAAGAACGAAGAACTCTACTTGAGAGTAAAACAAAACACAAATTGAGTGGGATAAACAACATACGAACAACTCCACTTGAGAGATAAACAACACTAAAGGTGGGGATAATGTCAAATGAAGAAGTCTCTTCGGGAATTAAACAATACACGGAAGGAGTATGAGTATCACAAATGAAGAACACTACATGAGAGTTAAACAACACGCAAAAGGAGTTGGATAATGTCAAACGAAGAAGTCTATTCAGGATTTAAATAATACACAGGAGTATGAGTTTCACAAATTCTACTTGAGAGTTATAAAACACACAAAAGGAGTGGGATAAACTACAAATGTAAAACTCTACTCGAGAGTTAAATAACACAATAAAGGAGTGGTAGAATTACGAGCAGAAGTCAATTTGAGATTTGAACAACCGGAGGACTGATAAAATAAAGAGCGAAGAACTCTACTTGTGAGTTAAACGAAACACAAAAGGTGGGATAAACTACAAATGTCAAACACTACTCGAGTGTTCAACAACACAACAAAGGGGTCAGATAATTACAAACAAAGAAGTCAAATTGAGATTTAAACAACACTCAGGAGGAGTAATAAAATAAAGAACGAAAAACTCTACTTGAGAGTAAAACAAAACACAAATGGAGTGGGATAAACAACATACGAACAACTCCACTTGAGAGATAAACAACACACTAAAGGAGGGGGATAATGTCAAATGAAGAAGTCTATTAAGTTTAAACAATACACGGAAGGAGTATGAGTATCAAACGAAGAACACTACATGAGAGTTAAACAACACATAAAGGAGTTGGATAATGTCAAGCGAAGAAGTCTATTCAGATTTAAATAATACAGGGTATGAGTTTGAGAAAGGAAGAACTACTTGAGAGTTATACAACACACAAAGGAGTGGGATAAACTACAAATGTAAAACTCTACCGAGAGTTAAATAACCTGATAAAGGAGTGGTAGAATTACAAGCGAAGTCAATTTGAGATTTAAACAACCGGAGGATGATAAAATAACGAGCGAAGAACTCTACTTGTGAGTTAAACAAAACACAAAAAGTGGGATAAACTACAAATGTAAAATACTCAGTGTTCAGTGTTCAACAACACAATAAAGGGTGGGATAATTACAAACAGAGAAGTCAATTTGAGATTTAAACAACAGTCAGGAGGAGTAATAAAATAAAGAGCGAAGAACTCTACTTGAGAGTAAAACAAAACACGAAGAGTGGGATAAACAACATACGAAGAACTCCACTTGAGAGATAAACAACACACTAAAGGAGGGGATAATGTCAAATGAAGAAGTCTATTGGGATTTAAACAATACACAGAAGGAGTATGAGTATCACAAATGAAGAACACTACATGAGAGTTAAACAACACATAAAAGGAGTGGGATAATGTCAAGCGAAGAAGTCTATTCAGAGGATTTAAATAATACAGGAGTATGAGTTTGAAAATGAAGAACTCTACTTGAAAGTTATCTGACACACAAAAGGTGGGATAAACTACAAATGTAAAACTACTCGAGTTAAATAACACAATAAAGGAGTGGTAGAATTACAAGCGGGGAAGTCAATTTGAGATTTAAAAAACCGGAGGAGTGATAAAATAACGAGCGAAGAACTACTTGTGAGTTAAACAAAACACAAAAGGTGGGATAAACTACAAATGTAAAAACTACTCGAGTGTTCAACAACACAATAAAGGGTGGGATAGTTACAAATGGAGAAGTCAATTTGAGATTTAAACAACACTCAGGAGGAGTAATAAAATAAAGAACGAAGAACTCTACTTGAGAGTAAAACAAAACACAGAAGGAGTGGGATAAACAACATACGAACAACTCCACTTGAGAGATAAACAACACACTAAAGGAGGGGGATAATGTCAAATGAAGAAGTCTATTCGGGATTTAAACAATACACGGAAGGAGTATGAGTATCACAAACGAAGAACACTACATGAGAGTTAAACAACACGCAAAAGGAGTTGGATAATGTCAAACGAAGAAGTCTATTCAGGATTTAAATAATACACAGGAGTATGAGTTTCAGAAACGAAGAACTCTACTTGAAAGTTATACAACACAAAAAAGGAGTGGGATAAACTACAAATGTAAAACACTACTCGAGTGTTAAATAACACAATAAAGGAGTGGTAGAATTTCAAACGGGGAAGTCAATTTGAGATTTAAACAACACTGGAGGACTGATAAAATAACGAACGAAGAACTCTACTTGTGAGTTAAACAAAACACAAAAGGAGTGGGATAAACTACAAATGTAAAACACTACTCGAGTGTTTAACAACACAATAAAGGGGTCGGATAATTACAAACAGAGAAGTCAATTTGAGATTTAAATAACACTCAGGAGGAGTAATCAAATAAAGAACGAAGAACTCTACTTGAGAGTAAAACAAAACACAGAAGGAGTGGGATAAACAACATACGAACAACTCCACTTGAGAGATAAACAACACACTAAAGGAGGGTGATAATGTCAAATGAAGAAGTCTATTAGGGATTTAAACAACACACGGAAGGAGTATGAGTATCACAAACGAAGAACACTACATGAGTTAAACAACACACAAAAGGAGGGGGATAATGTCAAACGAAGAAGTCTATTCAGGATTTAAATAATACACAGCAGTATGAGTTTCACATACGAAGAACTCTACTTGAGAGTTATACAACACACAAAAGGAGTGGGATAAACTACAAATGTAAAACTCTACTCGAGAGTTAAATAACACAATAAAGGAGTGGTAGAATTACAAACGGGGAAGTCAATTTGAGATTTAAACAACCTTTGGAGGGTGATAAAATAACGAGCGAAGAACTCTTGTGAGTTAAACAAAACACAAAAGGTGGGATAAACTACAAATGTAAAACCTTACTCAGTGTTCAACAACCTGATAAAGGGTAGGATAATTACAAGCAGAGAAGTCAATTTGAGATTTAAACAACACTCGGAGGAGTAATCAAATAAAAGCGAAGAACTCTACTTGAGAGTAAAACAAAATCTGAAGGAGTGGGATAAACAACATCTGAACAACTCCACTTGAGAGATAAACAACACACTAAAGGAGGGATAATGTCAAATGAAGAAGTCTATTCGATTTAAACAATACACGGAAGGAGTATGAGTATCACAAGCGAAGAACACTACATGAGAGTTAAACAACACATAAGGAGTTGGATAATGTCAAGCGAAGAAGTCTATTAGGGATTTAAATAATACGGAGTATGAGTTTGAAATGAAGAACTCTACTTGAAAGTTATCTGACACAAAAAGTGGGATAAACTACAAATGTAAAACTACTCCGAGAGTTAAATAACACAATAAAGGGTGGTAGAATTACAAGCGGAAGTCAATTTGAGATTTAAACAACCTTTGGAGGTGATAAAATAACGAGCGAAGAACTCTACTTGTGAGTTAAACAAAACACAAAGGAGTGGGATAAACTACAAATGTAAAACACTACTCAGTGTTCAACAACACAATAAAGGGGTGGATAATTACAAGCAGAGAAGTCAATTTGAGATTTAAACAACACTCGGGAGGAGTAATCAAATAAAACGAAGAACTCTACTTGAGAGTAAAACAAAACACGAAGTGGGATAAACAACATCTGAACAACTCCACTTGAGAGATAAACAACACACTAAAGGAGGATAATGTCAAATGAAGAAGTCTATTGAGGATTTAAACAATACACGGAAGGAGTATGAGTATCACAAGCGAAGAACACTACATGAGAGTTAAACAACACATGAAAGGAGTTGGATAATGTCAAGCGAAGAAGTCTATTGAGGATTTAAATAATACAGGAGTATGAGTTTGAAATGAAGAACTACTTGAAAGTTATACAACACACAAAAGGTGGGATAAACTACAAATGTAAAACTACCTCGAGAGTTAAATAACTCGATAAAGGTGGTAGAATTACAAGGGGAAGTCGATTTGAGATTTAAACAACCTTTGGAGGTGATAAAATAACAGCGAAGAACTCTACTTGTGAGTTAAACAAAACACAAAAGGAGTGGGATAAACTACAAATGTAAAGCATTACTCAGTGTTGAACAACAAAATAAAGGGGTGAATAATTACAAGCAGAGAAGTCAATTTGAGATTTAAACAACACTCGGGAGGTAATAAAATAAAAGCGAAGAACTCTACTTGAGAGTAAGACAAAACACGGAAGGTGGGATAAACAACATACGAACAACTCCACTTGAGAGATAAACAACACTTTGAAGGAGGATAATGTCAAATGAAGATGTCTATTAGGGTTTAAACAATACGGAAGGAGTATGAGTATCACAAGCGAAGAACACTACATGAGAGTTAAACAACACATGAGAGTTGGATAATGTCAAGCGAAGAAGTCTATTCAGGATTTAAATAATACACGAGTATGAGTTTCACAAATGAAGAACTCTTGAGAGTTATCTGACACACAAAAGGTGGGATAAACTACAAATGTAAAACTCTATCGAGAGTTAAATAACCTGATAAAGGTGTTAGAATTACAAGCGGAGAAGTCGATTTGAGATTTAAACAACCTTTGGAGGGTGATAAAGTGACAAGCGAAGAACCTACTTGTGAGTTAAAAAAACATAAAAGGAATTGGATAAAATATGAATGTAAAACTTTACTCAGTGTTCGACAACATGATAAAGGGGTGGGATAATTACAAGCAGAGAAATCAATTTGAGATTTAAACAACACTCGGGAGGAGTAATAAAATAAAGAGCGAAGAACTACTTGAGAGTAAAACAAAACACGGAAGAGTGGGATAAACAACATACGAACAACTCCACTTGAGAGATAAACAACACACTAAGGAGGGATAATGTCAAATGAAGAAGTCTATCAGGATTTAAACAATACGGAAGGAGTATGAGTATCACAAGCGAAGAACACTACATGAGAGTTAAACAACATGAAAAGGAGTTGGATAATGTCAAGCGAAGAAGTCTATTCATGATTTAAATAATACACGAGTATGAGTTTTAGAAATGAAGAACTCTACTTGAGAGTTATACAACACTCAAAGGTGGGATAAACTACAAATGTAAAACCTTTACTCAGTGTTCAACAACCTGATAAAGAAATTAGAATAATTACAAGCGGAGAAATCAATTTGAGATTTAAACAACACTCGGGAGGAGTAATAAAATAAAGAGCGAAGAACTCTACTTGAGAGTAAAACAAAACACGGAAGGTGGGATAAACAACATCGAAGAACTCCACTTGAGAGATAAACAACACACTAAAGGAGGATAATGTCAAATGAAGAGAAGTCTATTCAGGATTTAAACAATACACGGAAGGAGTATGAGTATCACAAGCGAAGAACACTACATGAGAGTTAAACAACCAAAAAGGAGTTGGATAATGTCAAGCGAAGAAATCTATTGAGTTTAAATAATACAAGGGTATGGGTTTCACAAATGAAGAACTACTTGAGAGTTATACAACACAAAAGTGGGATAAACTACAAATGTAAAACTACTGCGAGAGTTAAATAACCTGATAAAGGTGGTAGAATTACAAGCGGAGAAGTCGATTTGAGATTTACAACCTTTGGAGGGTGATAAAATAGCGAGCGATGAACTCTACTTGTGAGTTAAACAAAACAAAAGGAATTGGATAAACTACAAATGTAAAACAATATAAGTGTTCAACAACACAATAAAGGGTGGGATAATTACAAGCGGAGAAGTCAATTTGAGATTTAAACAACACACGGAGAAGTAATAAAATAAAGAGCGAAGAACTACTTGAGAGTAAAACAAAACAGAAGGAGTGGGATAAACAACATCTGAACAACTCCACTTGAGAGATAAACAACACCTTTGGAGGAGGGATAATGTCAAATGAAGAAGTCTATTAAGGTTTAAACAATACACGGAAGGAGTATGAGTATCTCAAGCGAAGAACACTACATGAGAGTTAAACAACACATAAAGGAGTTGGATAATGTCAAGCGAAGAAGTCTATTGAGGATTTAAATAATACAGGAGTATGAGTTTCACAAATGAAGAACTCTACTTGAGAGTTATCTGACACACAAAAGGAGGGGATAAACTACAAATGTAAAACTACTGCAGAGTTAAATAACCTGATAAAGGGTGGTAGAATTACAAGCGGAGAAGTCGATTTGAGATTTAAACAACACCTTTGGAGGGTGATAAAGTAACAAGCGAAGAACTACTTGTGAGTTAAAAACATGAAAGGAATTGGATAAAATACGAATGTAAAACTTTACTCAGTGTTGACAACCTGATAAAGGGGTGGGATAATTACAAGCAGAGAAATCAATTTGTGATTTAAACAACACTCGGGAGGTAATAAAATAAAAGCGAAGAACTCTACTTGAGAGTAAAACAAAACACGGAGAAGAGTGGGATAAACAACATACGAACAACTCCACTTGAGAGATAAACAACACACTAAAGGAGGATAATGTCAAATGAAGAAGTCTATTAAGGATTTAAACAATACGGAAGGAGTATGAGTATCACAAGCGAAAAACACTACATGAGAGTTAAACAACAAACAAAGGAGGGATAATGTCAAGCGAAGAAGTACATTGATTTAAATAATACAGGGTATGAGTTTCACAAGCGAAGAACTCTACTTGAGAGTTATACAACACACAAAAGGTGGGATAAACTACAAATGTAAAACAACTATCGAGTGTTCAACAACACAATAAAGGTGGGATAATTACAAGCGGAGAAGTCGATTGGAGATTTAAACAACCTTTGGAGGTGATAAAATAGCGAGCGAAGAACTCTACTTGTGAGTTAAACAAAACACAAAAGTGGGATAAACTACAAATGTAAAAGCGGTACTCAGTGTTCGACAACACGATAAAGGGTGGGATAATTACAAGCGAGAAGTCAATTTGAGATTTAAACAACACTCGGGAGGAGTAATAAAATAAGAGCGAAGAACTCTACTTGAGAGTAAAACAAAACCACAGAAGAATTGGGATAAACAACATACGAAGAACTCCACTTGAGAGATAAACAACACACTAAGGAGGGATAATGTCAAATGAAGAAGTCTATTGGGATTTAAACAATACTACGGAAGGAGTATGTATCACAAGCGAAGAACACTACATGAGAGTTAAACAACACGCAAAGGAGTTGGATAATGTCAAGCGAAGAAGTCTATTCAGATTTAAATAATACAGGGTATGAGTTTCACAAGCGAAGAACTCTACTTGAGAGTTATACACACACGAAAGGTGGGATAAACTACAAATGTAAAAAGCAGCTACTCGAGATTTAAATAACACAACAAAGGTGGTAGAATTACAAGCGGAGAAGTCGATTGGAGATTTAAACAACACCTTTGGAGGTGATAAAATAACGAGCGAAGAACTCTACTTGTGAGTTAAACAAAACCTGAAAAGGAGTGGGATAAACTACAAATGTAAAACAGTTCGAGTGTTCAACAACCTGATAAAGGGTGGGATAATTACAAGCAGAAGTCGATTTGAGATTTAAACAACACTCGGGAGGAGTAATAAAATAAAACGAAGAACTCTACTTGAGGTAAAACAAAACCGAAGAAGAGTGGGATAAACAACATCGAAGAACTCCACTTGAGAGATAAACAACACACTAAAGGAGGATAATGTCGAATGAAGAAGTCTATTGAGTTTAAACAATACGGAAGGAGTATGTGTATCACAAGCGAAGAACACTACATGAGAGTTAAACAACATGAAAAGGAGTTGGATAATGTCAAGCGAAGAAGTCTATGATTTAAATAATACAGGGAGTATGAGTTTCACAAGAAGAACTACTTGAGAGTTATACAACACACGAAAGGTGGGATAAACTACAAATGTAAACGCTACTCGAGATTTAAATAACCTGACAAAGAAGTGGTAGAATTACAAGCGGAGAAGTCGATTGGAGATTTAAACAACACCTTTGGAGGAGGGTGATAAAATAACAAGCGAAGAACTCTACTTGTGAGTTAACAACACAAAAGCGAATGGGATAAACTACAAATGTAAAACTACTCGAGTGTTGACAACCTGATAAAGGGGTGGGATAATTACAAGCAGTGAAGTCGATTTGAGATTTAAACAACACTCGGGAGGAGTAATAAAATAAAAGCGAAGAACTACTTGAGAGTAAAACAAAACCAGAAGAGTGGGATAAACAACATACGAACAACTCAACTTGAGAGATAAACAACACACTAAAGGAGGATAATGTCAAATGAAGAAGTCTATTAGGGATTTAAACAATACGGAAGGAGTATGAGTATCACAATCGAAGAACACTACATGAGAGTTAAACAACACACAAAAGGAGGGGATAATGTCAAGCGAAGAAGTCTATTATTATTTAAATAATACAGGGGTATGAGTTTCACAAGCGAAGAACTCTGCTTGAGAGTTATCTGACACACAAAGGAGTGGGATAAACTACAAATGTAAAACTACTGCCGAGTTAAATAACCTGATAAAGGGTGGTAGAATTACAAGCGGAGAAGTCGATTTGAGATTTAAACAACACCTTTGGAGGTGATAAAGTAACAAGCGAAGAACCTACTTGTGAGTTAAAAACATAAAGGAATTGGATAAAATACGAATGTAAAACTTTACTCGAGTGTTGACAACCTGATAAAGGGTGGGATAATTACAAATAGAAATCAATTTGAGATTTAAACAACACTCGGAGGAGTAATAAAATAAGAGCGAAGAACTCTACTTGAGAGTAAAACAAAACACGGAAGGAGTGGGATAAACAACATCTGAACAACTCCACTTGAGAGATAAACAACACACTAAAGGAGGGATAATGTCAAATGAAGAAGTCTATTAGGATTTAAACAATACGGAAGGAGTATGAGTATCACAAAGCGAAGAACACTACATGAGAGTTAAACAACACATGAAAGGAGTTGGATAATGTCAAGCGAAGAAGTCTATTCATGATTTAAATAATACAGGGAGTATGAGTTTGAAATGAAGAAATCTACTTGAGAGTTATCTGACACACAAAAGGTGGGATAAACTACAAATGTAAAACTACTGCAGGAGTTAAATAACCTGATAAAGGGTGGTAGAATTACAAGCGGAGAAGTCAATTTGAGATTTAAACAACACCTTTGGAGGTGATAAAGTAACAAGCGAAGAACCCTACTTGTGAGTTAAAAACATAAAAGGAATTGGATAAAATCTGAATGTAAAACTTTACTCGAGTGTTGACAACCTGATAAAGGGGTGGGATAATTACAAATTGAGAAATCAATTTGAGATTTAAACAACACTTTCGGGAGGAGTAATAAAATAAAAGCGAAGAACTCTACTTGAGGTAAAACAAAACCGGAAGGAGTGGGATAAACAACATCTGAACAACTCCACTTGAGAGATAAACAACACACTAAAGGAGGGATAATGTCAAATGAAGAAGTCTATTAGGATTTAAACAATACCACGGAAGGAGTATGAGTATCACAAGCGAAGAACACTACATGAGAGTTAAACAACACATAAAAGGTTGGATAATGTCAAGCGAAGAAGTCTATTCATGATTTAAATAATACAGGAGTATGAGTTTGAAATGAAGAAATCTACTTGAGAGTTATCTGACACTCGAAAAGTGGGATAAACTACAAATGTAAAACTACTCCGTGAGTTAAATAACTCGATAAAGGTGGTAGAATTACAAAGGGAAATCGATTTGAGATTTAAACAACCTTTGGAGGTGATAAAATAACGAGCGAAGAACTACTTGTGAGCTAAACAAAACACTGAAAGGTGGGATAAACTACAAATGTAAAACCTTTACTCAGTGTTCGACAACCTGATAAAATTAGAATAATTACAAGCAGAGAAATCAATTTGAGATTTAAACAACACTCGGGAGGTAATAAAATAAAGAAACGAAGAACTCTTGAGAGTAAAACAAAACCAAGAAGGTGGGATAAACAACATCTGAAGAACTCCACTTGAGAGATAAACAACACACTAAAGGAGGGATAATGTCAAATGAAGAAGTCTATTAGGGATTTAAACAATACTGCGGAAGGAGTATGAGTATCACAAGCGAAGAACACTACATGAGAGTTAAACAACATGAAAGGAGTTGGATAATGTCAAGCGAAGAAGTCTATGAGTTTAAATAATACAGGAGTATGAGTTTCACAAATAAAGAACTATTTGAGAGTTATCTGACACAAAAGGAGTGGGATAAACTACAAATGTAAAACTACTGCTCGAGTTAAATAACCTGATAAAGGTGGTAGAATTACAAGCGAAGTCAATTTGAGATTTACAACAACTGGAGGGTGATAAAATAACGAGCGATGAACTCTGCTTGTGAGTTAAACAAAACCTGAAAGGAATTGGATAAACTACAAATGTAAAACAATATTGAGTGTTCGACAACCTGATAAAGGGGTGGGATAATTACAAGCAGAGAAGTCAATTTGAGATTTAAACAACACCGGGAAGTAATAAAATAAAGAGCGAAGAACTCTACTTGAGAGTAAAACAAAACAAGAAGGAGTGGGATAAACAACATCGAACAACTCCACTTGAGAGATAAACAACACCTGGAGGAGGATAATGTCAAATGAAGAAGTCTATTAGGGATTTAAACAATACGGAAGGAGTATGAGTATCTCAAGCGAAGAACACTACATGAGAGTTAAACAACATGCCAAAGGAGTTGGATAATGTCAAGCGAAGAAGTCTATTGATTTAAATAATACACAGGAGTATGAGTTTCACAAATGAAGAACTCTACTTGAGAGTTATACAACACACAAAAGGAGGGGGATTAACTACAAATGTAAAACTTTACTCGAGTGTTCAGCAACACAATAAAGGGGTGGGATAATTACAAACAGAGAAATCAATTTGTGATTTAAACAACACTTTCGGGAGGAGTAATAAAATAAAACGAAGAACTCTGTAAAAAGTAAAACAAAAAAAAAGAAGAGAAAACATAACAACATACGAACAACTCATGAAAACAAAACAACAACAAAAAAGGAGCAAAGGTGGAAAAAAGAAAAAGAGCGAAAAGATATTAAATAATATAAGGTATGGTAGGTTTCACAAGCAGAAGAACTAACTTGAGAGTTTTATCTGACACAAAAAGTGGGGGAAAACTACAAAAAAAAAAAACACTTTCAGTGTTTCACAAACTGATAAAAAGGTGGGATAATTACAAGCGAGAGAAGTCGATTTGAGATTTAAACAACCTTTGGAGGGTGATCAAATAACGAGCGAAGAACTCTACTTGTGAGTTAAACAAAACACAAAAGGTGGGATAAACTACAAATGTAAAAACCTTTACAGTGTTGACAACCTGATAAAGGTGGGATAATTACAAGCGGAGAAGTCGATTTGAGATTTAAACAAAACTCGGGAGGAGTAATAAAATAAAGAGCGAAGAACTCTGTTGAGAGTAAAACAAAACCAGGAAGGAGTGGGATAAACAACTGAAGAACTCCACTTGAGAGATAAACAACACACTAAAGAGGGGAGGATAATGTCAAATGAAGAAGTCTATGGGATTTAAACAATACCGGAAGGAGTATGAGTATCACAAGCGAAGAACACTACATGAGAGTTAAACAACATGAAAGGAGTTGGATAATGTCAAGCGAAGAAGTCTATTCATGATTTAAATAATACAGGAGTATGAGTTTGAGAAATGAAGAAATCTACTTGAGTTATCTGACACAAAAGTGGGATAAACTACAAATGTAAAACTACTGCAGGAGTTAAATAACCTGATAAAGGTGGTAGAATTACAAGCGGAGAAGTCGATTTGAGATTTAAACAACACCTTTGGAGAATGATAAAGTAACAAGCGAAGAACCACTTGTGAGTTAAAAACACATAAAGGAATTGGATAAAATCAGATGTAAAACTTTACTCAGTGTTCGACAACCTGATAAAGGGGTGGGATAATTACAAATAGAAATCAATTTGAGATTTAAACAACACTCGGGAGGAGTAATAAAATAAAGAGCGAAGAACTCTACTTGAGAGTAAAACAAAACACGGAAGGAGTGGGATAAACAACATACGAACAACTCCACTTGAGAGATAAACAACACACTAAAGGAGGGATAATGTCAATGAAGAAGTCTATTAGGATTTAAACAATACCGGAAGGAGTATGAGTATCACAACGAAGAACACTACATGAGAGTTAAACAACACATAAAGGAGTTGGATAATGTCAAGCGAAGAAGTCTATTCATGATTTAAATAATACAGGGAGTATGAGTTTGAGAAATGAAATCTACTTGAGAGTTATCTGACACACAAAAGGAGTGGGATAAACTACAAATGTAAAACTACTGCGAGTTAAATAACCTGATAAAGGTGGTAGAATTACAAGCGGAGAAGTCGATTTGAGATTTAAACAACACCTTTGGAGGTGATAAAGTAACAAGCGAAGAACCCTACTTGTGAGTTAAAAACATAAAAGGAATTGGATAAAATACGAATGTAAAACTTTACTCAGTGTTGACAACCTGATAAAGGGGTGGGATAATTACAAATTGAGAAATCAATTTGAGATTTAAACAAGACACGGGAGGAGTAATAAAATAAGAAACGAAGAACTCTACTTGAGAGTAAAACAAAACCACGGAAGGAGTGGGATAAACAACTTACGAACAACTCCACTTGAGAGATAAACAACACACTAAAGGAGGGATAATGTCAAATGAAGAAGTCTATTAAGGATTTAAACAATACTACGGAAGGAGTATGAGTATCACAAGCGAAGAACACTACATGAGAGTTAAACAACCATGAAAGGAGTTGGATAATGTCAAGCGAAGAAGTATTCATGATTTAAATAATACAGGGTATGAGTTTGAAATGAAGAAATCTACTTGAGAGTTATCTGACACTCAAAAGGTGGGATAAACTACAAATGTAAAACTACTCGTGAGTTAAATAACTCGATAAAGGTGGTAGAATTACAAAGGGAAGTCGATTTGAGATTTAAACAACCTTTGGAGGTGATAAAATAACGAGCGAAGAACTCTACTTGTGAGCTAAACAAAACACAAAAGTGGGATAAAGTACAAATGTAAAACCTTTACAGTGTTCGACAACACAATAAAGGTAGAATAATTACAAGCAGAGAAATCAATTTGAGATTTAAACAACACTCGGGAGGAGTAATAAAATAAAGAGCGAAGAACTACTTGAGAGTAAAACAAAACACGAAGAGTGGGATAAACAACATCTGAAGAACTCCACTTGAGATAAACAACACACTAAAGGAGGGATAATGTCAAATGAAGAAGTCTATTGGGATTTAAACAATACGGAAGGTATGAGTATCACAAGCGAAGAACACTACATGAGAGTTAAACAACACAAAGGAGTTGGATAATGTCAAGCGAAGAAGTCTATTAGGATTTAAATAATACAGGAGTATGAGTTTCACAAATAAAGAACTCTATTTGAGTTATACAACACACAAAGGAGTGGGATAAACTACAAATGTAAAACTCTACTCGAGAGTTAAATAACCTGATAAAGGGTGGTAGAATTACAAGCGGAGAAGTCAATTTGAGATTTACACAACCTTGGAGGGTGATAAAATAACGAGCGATGAACTCTACTTGTGAGTTAAACAAAACCTGAAAGGAATTGGATAAACTACAAATGTAAAACAATATTGAGTGTTCAACAACCTGATAAAGGGTGGGATAATTACAAACAGAGAAGTCAATTTGAGATTTAAACAACACACAGGAGAAGTAATAAAATAAAGAGCGAAGAACTCTACTTGAGAGTAAAACAAAACAGGAAGAAGTGGGATAAACAACATCTGAACAACTCCACTTGAGAGATAAACAACACCTTTGGAGGAGGATAATGTCAAATGAAGAAGTCTAAAGGGATTTAAACAATACACGGAAGGGTATCGTATCTCAAGCGAAGAACACTACATGAGAGTTAAACAACACATAAAGGAGTTGGATAATGTCAAGCGAAGAAGTCTATTGAGTTTAAATAATACTGCGAGTATGAGTTTCACAAATGAAGAACTCTACTTGAGAGTTATCTGACACACAAAAGGAGGATTAACTACAAATGTAAAACTTTACTCAGTGTTCGACAACCTGATAAAGGGTGGGATAATTACAAACAGAGAAATCAATTTGTGATTTAAACAACACTCAGGAGGAGTAATAAAATAAAGAGCGAAGAACTCTACTTGAGAGTAAAACAAAACACGAAGGAGTGGGATAAACAACATCTGAACAACTCCACTTGAGAGTTAAACAACAAAAAAGGAGGGTTAATGTCAAGCGAAGAAGTCTATTCGATTTAAATAATACAGGAGTATGAGTTTCACAAGCGAAGAACTCTACTTGAGAGTTATCTGACACACAAAGGTGGGATAAACTACAAATGTAAAACACTACTCAGTGTTCAACAACCTGATAAAAGGTGGGATAATTACAAGCAGAAGTCGATTTGAGATTTAAACAACCTTTGGAGGTGATAAAATAACGAGCGAAGAACTCTACTTGTGAGTTAAACAAAACCTGAAAAAGTGGGATAAACTACAAATGTAAAACACTAGAGTGTTCAACAACCTGATAAAGGTGGGATAATTACAAGCGAAGATTTGAGATTTAAACAAAACTCGGGAGGAGTAATAAAATAAAACGAAGAACTCTATTTGAGAGTAAAACAAAACCACGAGAAGGTGGGATAAACAACATCGAAGAACTCCACTTGAGAGATAAACAACACACTAAAGGAGGGATAATGTCAAATGAAGAAGTCTATTAAGTTTAAACAATACGGAAGGAGTATGAGTATCACAAACGAAGAACTACATGAGAGTTAAACAACATATGAAAGTTGGATAATGTCAAGCGAAGAAGTCTATTCATGATTTAAATAATACAGGAGTATGAGTTTGAGAAATGAAGAAATCTACTTGAGAGTTATCTGACACACAAAAGGAGTGGGATAAACTACAAATGTAAAACTACTGAGAGTTAAATAACCTGATAAAGGTGGTAGAATTACAAGCGGAGAAATCGATTTGAGATTTAAACAACACCTTTGGAGAATTTGATAAAGTAACAAGCGAAGAACCACTTGTGAGTTAAAAACACATAAAAGGAATTGGATAAAATACGAATGTAAAACTTTACTCAGTGTTGACAACCTGATAAAGGGTGGGATAATTACAAATAGAAATCAATTTGAGATTTAAACAACACTCGGGAGGTAATAAAATAAAAGCGAAGAACTACTTGAGAGTAAAACAAAACACGGAAGAGTGGGATAAACAACATCGAACAACTCCACTTGAGAGATAAACAACACACTAAGGAGGGATAATGTCAAATGAAGAAGTCTATTAGGATTTAAACAACACACGGAAGGAGTATGAGTATCACAGCGAAGAACACTACATGAGAGTTAAACAACACATAAAGGAGTTGGATAATGTCAAGCGAAGAAGTCTATTCATGATTTAAATAATACGAGGAGTATGAGTTTGAAATGAAGAAATCTACTTGAGAGTTATACAACACAAAGGTGGGATAAACTACAAATGTAAAACTCAGGGAGTTAAATAACCTGATAAAGGTGGTAGAATTACAAGCGGAGAAATCGATTTGAGATTTAAACAACACCTTTGGAGGTGATAAAGTAACAAGCGAAGAACCCTACTTGTGAGTTAAAAACTATGAAAGAATTGGATAAAATCTGAATGTAAAACTTTACTAAGTGTTGACAACCTGATAAAGGGTGGGATAATTACAAATTGAAATCAATTTGAGATTTAAACAACACTCGGGAGGGTAATAAAATAAAGAGCGAAGAACTCTACTTGAGGTAAAACAAAACACGAAGAAGTGGGATAAACAACTTACGAACAACTCCACTTGAGAGATAAACAACACACTAAAGGAGGGGATAATGTCAAATGAAGAAGTCTATTGAGTTTAAACAATACGGAAGGTATGAGTATCACAAGCGAAGAACACTACATGAGAGTTAAACAACACGAAAAGGAGTTGGATAATGTCAAGCGAAGAAATCTATTCATGATTTAAATAATACAGGAGTATGAGTTTGAAATGAAGAAATCTACTTGAGAGTTATCTGACACTCGAAAGGAGTGGGATAAACTACAAATGTAAAACTACTGCGTGAGTTAAATAACTCGATAAAGGGTGGTAGAATTACAAAGGGGAAGTCGATTTGAGATTTAAACAACCTTTGGAGGTGATAAAATAACGAGCGAAGAACTCTACTTGTGAGCTAAACAAAACCAAAGGTGGGATAAACTACAAATGTAAAACCTTTAGAGTGTTCGACAACCTGATAAAGAAATTGAATAATTACAAGCAGAGAAATCAATTTGAGATTTAAACAACACTCGGGAGTAATAAAATAAAACGAAGAACTCTACTTGAGAGTAAAACAAAACGGAAGAGTGGGATAAACAACATACGAAGAACTCCATGAGAGATAAACAACACACTAAAGGAGGATAATGTCAAATGAAGAAGTCTATTAAGGATTTAAACAATACGGAAGGAGTATGAGTATCACAAGCGAAGAACACTACATGAGAGTTAAACAACACGCAAAGGAGTTGGATAATGTCGAAGAAAGTCTATTAGGATTTAAATAATACAGGAGTATGAGTTTCACAAATAAAGAACTCTATTTGAGAGTTATCTGACACACAAAAGGTGGGATAAACTACAAATGTAAAACTACTCGAGGTTAAATAACCTGATAAAGGTGGTAGAATTACAAGCGGAGAAGTCGATTTGAGATTTACACAACCTTTGGAGGTGATAAAATATGAGCGATGAACTCTACTTGTGAGTTAAACAAAACACAAAGGAATTGGATAAACTACAAATGTAAAACAATATTGAGTGTTCAACAACCTGATAAAGGGGTGGGATAATTACAAGCAGAGAAGTCGATTTGAGATTTAAACAACACGGAGAATTAATAAAATAAAGAGCGAAGAACTCTACTTGAGAGTAAAACAAAACACGAAGAGTGGGATAAACAACATCGAACAACTCCACTTGAGAGATAAACAACACCTTTGGAGGAGGGGATAATGTCAAATGAAGAAGTCTATTAGGATTTAAACAATACACGGAAGGAGTATCGTATCTCAAGCGAAGAACACTACATGAGAGTTAAACAACACGCAAAAGGAGTTGGATAATGTCAAGCGAAGAAGTCTATTGAGTTTAAATAATACTGCAGGAGTATGAGTTTCACAAATGAAGAACTCTACTTGAGAGTTATCTGACACACAAAGGAGGGATTAACTACAAATGTAAAAACTTTACTCGAGTGTTAAACAACCTGATAAAGGGGTGGGATAATTACAAGCGGAGAAATCAATTTGTGATTTAAACAACACTCGGAGGAGTAATAAAATAAAGAGCGAAGAACTCTACTTGAGAGTAAAACAAAACACAAAAGGTGGGATAAACTACAAATGTAACAACTACTTGAGTGTTAAACAACAAACAAAAGAGGGATAATTACAAGCAGAAATCGATTTGAGATTTAAACAAAACGGGAGGTATGAGTTAAACAAAACACAAAAGGAGTGGGATAAACTACAAATGTAAAACCTCTATTTGAGAGTAAAAACAAAACCACGAAGGAGTGGGATAAACAACATCGAAGAACTCCACTTGAGAGATAAAACAACACACTAAGGAGGATAATGTCAAATGAAGAAGTCTATTGAGTTAAACAATACGGAAGGTATGTGTATCACAAGCGAAGAACACTACATGAGAGTTAAACAACACATAAAGGAGTTGGATAATGTCAAGCGAAGAAATCTATTGAGATTTAAATAATACAGGAGTATGAGTTTCACAAGCGAAGAACTACTTGAGAGTTATACAACACACGAAAGGTGGGATAAACTACAAATGTAAAGCTACTAAAGTTTAAATAACCTGACAAAGGTGGTAGAATTACAAGCGGAGCGAATCGATTGGAGATTTAAACAACCTTTGGAGGTGATAAAATAACAAGCGAAGAACTACTACTTGTGAGTTAACAACACACACTGAAAGGAATGGGATAAACTACAAATGTAAAAACTACTCGAGTGTTGACAACCTGATAAAGGGTGGGATAATTACAAGCAGAGAAGTCAATTTGAGATTTAAACAACACTCGGGAGGAGTAATAAAATAAAAACGAAGAACTCTACTTGAGAGTAAAACAAAACACGGAAGAAGTGGGATAAACAACATACGAACAACTCAACGAGAGATAAACAACACACTAAGGAGGGGATAATGTCAAATGAAGAAGTCTATTAGGGATTTAAACAATACCACGGAAGGAGTATGAGTATCACAATCGAAGAACACTACATGAGAGTTAAACAACAAACAAAGGAGGGATAATGTCAAGCGAAGAAGTCTATTGAGGATTTAAATAATACATGGAGTATGAGTTTCACAAGCGAAGAACTCTGCTTGAGAGTTATACAACACCTGAAAGGTGGGATAAACTACAAATGTAAAACTACTGAGGAGTTAAATAACCTGATAAAGTAGTGGTAGAATTACAAGCGGAGAAGTCGATTTGAGATTTAAACAACACATTGGAGGTGATAAAGTAACAAAGAAGAACCACACTTGTGAGTTAAAAACACAAAAGGAATTGGATAAAATACGAATGTAAAACTTTACTGAGTGTTGACAACACAATAAAGGGGTGGGATAATTACAAGCGGAGAAATCAATTTGAGATTTAAACAACACTCGGGAGTAATAAAATAAAGAGCGAAGAACTCTGCTTGAGAGTAAAACAAAACCACGAAAAGTGGGATAAACAACGTCTGAACAACTCCACTTGAGAGATAAACAACACACTAAAGGAGGGATAATGTCAAATGAAGAAGTCTATTGGGATTTAAACAATACGGAAGGGTATGAGTATCACAAGCGAAGAACACTACATGAGAGTTAAACAACACGAAAAGGAGTTGGATAATGTCAAGCGAAGAAGTCTATTCATGATTTAAATAATACGGAGTATGAGTTTGAAATGAAGAACTACTGCTTGAGAGTTATCTGACACAAAAGGTGTGATAAACTACAAATGTAAAACTACTACTCGAGTTAAATAACTCGATAAAGGTGGTAGAATTACAAAGGGAAGTCGATTTGAGATTTAATCAACCTTTGGAGGGTGATAAAATAACGAGCGAAGAACTCTACTTGTGAGTTAAACAAAACACAAAGAGTGGGATAAACTACAAATGTAAAACTTTACTCGGTGATCAACAACCTGATAAAGTGGTGGATAATTACAAGCAGAGAAGTCGATTTGAGATTTAAACAACACTCGGGAGGAGTAATAAAATAAAGAGCGAAGAACTCTTGAGAGTAAAACAAAACCACAGAAGAGTGGGACAAACAACATCGAAGAACTCCACTTGAGAGATAAACAACACACTAAAGGAGGGATAATGTCGAATGAAGAAGTCTATTAGGATTTAAACAATATCACGGAAGGAGTATGAGTATCACAAGCGAAGAACACTACATGAGAGTTAAACAACACACAAAAGGAGGGGATAATGTCAAGCGAAGAAGTCGATTCGATTTAAATAATACCGGAGGAGTATGAGTTTCACAAGCGAAGAACTCTACTTGAGTTATCTGACAACACACAAAGGTGGGATAAACTACAAATGTAAAACTACTGCAGAGTTAAATAACACAACAAAGGTGGTAGAATTACAAGCGGAGAAATCGATTTGAGATTTAAACAACCTTTGGAGGGTGATAAAGTAACAAGCGAAGAACCTACTTGTGAGTTAAAAACACATGAAAGGAATTGGATAAAATCTGAATGTAAAACTTTACTCGAGTGTTGACAACCTGATAAAGGGGTGGGATAATTACAAGCAGGAGAAATCAATTTGAGATTTAAACAACACTCGGGAGGAGTAATAAAATAAAAGCGAAGAACTCTACTTGAGAGTAAAACAAAACCGGAGAGTGGGATAAACAACATACGAACAACTCCACTTGAGAGATAAACAACACACTAAAGGAGGGGATAATGTCAAATGAAGAAGTCTATTAGGGTTTAAACAATACGGAAGGTATGAGTATCACAAGCGAAGAACACTACATGAGAGTTAAACAACATGAAAGGTTGGATAATGTCAAGCGAAGAATCTATTCATGATTTAAATAATACAGGAGTATGAGTTTGAAATGAAGAACTCTGCTTGAGAGTTATACAACACTCAAAAGGTGGGATGAACTACAAATGTAAAACTCTCGAGAGTTAAATAACTCGATAAAGGTGGTAGAATTACAAAGGGGAAGTCGATTTGAGATTTAAACAACCGGAGGTGATAAAATAACGAGCGAAGAACTACTTGTGAGCTAAACAAAACACAAAAGGTGGGATAAACTACAAATGTAAAAACTTTACTCGAGTGTTCGACAACCTGATAAAGGGTCGAATAATTACAAGCAGAGAAGTCGATTTGAGATTTAAACAACACTCGGGAGGAGTAATAAAATAAGAGCGAAGAACTCTACTTGAGAGTAAAACAAAACACAGAAGGAGTGGGATAAACAACATACGAAGAACTCCACTTGAGAGATAAACAACACCTGAAGGAGGATAATGTCAAATGAAGAAGTCTTAAGGTTTAAACAATACGGAAGGAGTATGAGTATCACAAGCGAAGAACACTACATGAGAGTTAAACAACCCATGAAAGGAGTTGCATAATGTTAAGCGAAGAAATTGAGGATTTAAATAATACAGGAGTATGAGTTTCACAAATGAAGAACTCTACTTGAGAGTTATACAACACTCGAAAGAGTGGGATAAACTACAAATGTAAAACTACTGCGAGGTTATATAACTCGATAAAGGTGGTAGAATTACAAAGGGAAGTCGATTTGAGATTTAAACAACCTGGAGGTGATAAAATAACGAGCGAAGAACTCTTGTGAGCTAAACAAAACACAAAGGAGAGGATAAACTACAAATGTAAAACACTTTCGAGTGTTGACAACACTGATAAAGGGTGGTATAATTACAAGCAGAGAAGTCAATTTGAGATTTAAACAACACTCGGGAGGTAATAAAATAAAAACGAAGAACTCTACTTGAGAGTAAAACAAAACACAGAAGGAGTGGGATAAACAACATCTGAAGAACTCCACTTGAGAGATAAACAACACACTAAAGGAGGGATAATGTCAAATGAAGAAGTCTATTGGGATTTAAACAATACGGAAGGAGTATGAGTATCACAAGCGAAGAACACTACATGAGAGTTAAACAACACGGAAAGGAGTTGGATAATGTCAAGCGAAGAAATCTATTCAAGATTTAAATAATACAGGGAGTATGAGTTTCACAAATGAAGAACTCTACTTGAGAGTTATCTGACACACAAAAGTGGGATAAACTACAAATGTAAAACTCTACTCGAGTTAAATAACCAAGAAAGGTGGTAGAATTACAAGCGGAGAAGTCGATTTGAGATTTACACAACCTTTGGAGGGTGATAAAATAACGAGCGATGAACTCTACTTGTGAGTTAAACAAAACAAAAGGAATTGGATAAACTACAAATGTAAAACTATTGAGTGTTCAACAACCTGATAAAGGGTGGGATAATTACAAGCAGAGAAGTCGATTTGAGATTTAAACAACACAGGAGAGTAATAAAATAAAGAGCGAAGAACTCTCGAGAGTAAAACAAAACCACGAGAAAGTGGGATAAACAATATCGAACAACTCCACTTGAGAGATAAACAACACCTTGAAGGAGGGATATTGTCGAATGAAGAAGTCTATTAGGGTTTAAACAATACACGGAAGGAGTATGAGTATCACAAGCGAAGAACACTACATGAGAGTTAAACAACCATGAGGAGTTGGATAATGTCAAGCGAAGAAGTCTATTCAGGATTTAAATAATACGGGAGTATGAGTTTCACAAATGAAGAACTCTACTTGAGAGTTATCTGACACCAAAAAGTGGGATAAACTACAAATGTAAAACTACTGCAGGAGTTAAATAACCTGATAAAGGGTGGTAGAATTACAAGCGGAGAAGTCGATTTGAGATTTAAACAACACCTTTGGAGGTGATAAAGTAACAAGCGAAGAACCTACTTGTGAGTTAAAAACACATAAAAGGAATTGGATAAAATACGAATGTAAAACTTTACTCAGTGTTGACAACCTGATAAAGGGTGGGATAATTACAAGCAGAGAAATCAATTTTAGATTTAAACAACACTCGGGAGGAGTAATAAAATAAAGAGCGAAGAACTCTACTTGAGAGTAAAACAAAACACGGAAAGTGGGATAAACAACATCTGAACAACTCCACTTGAGAGATAAACAACACACTAAAGGAGGGGATAATGTCAAATGAAGAAGTCTATTAAGGATTTAAACAATACGGAAGGAGTATGAGTATCACAAACAAAGAACACTACATGAGAGTTAAACAACATGAAAAGGAGTTGGATAATGTCGAAGCAGAAAGTCTATTCAGGATTTAAATAATACAGGAGTATGAGTTTCACAAATGAAGAACTCTACTTGAGAGTTATCTGACACACAAAAGGTGGGATAAACTACAAATGTAAAACTACTGCGAGAGTTAAATAACCTGATAAAGGTGGTAGAATTACAAGCGGAGAATCGATTTGAGATTTAAACAACACTTTGGAGGTGATAAAGTAACAAAGGAAGAACCACTTGTGAGTTAAAAACATGAAAAGGAATTGGATAAAATCTGAATGTAAAACTTTACTCAGTGTTGACAACCTGATAAAGGGGTGGGATAATTACAAGCAGAGAAGTCAATTTGAGATTTAAACAACACACGGGAGAAGTAATAAAATAAAAGCGAAGAACTCTACTTGAGAGTAAAACAAAACCTGAAAGAGTGGGATAAACAACATACGAACAACTCCACTTGAGAGATAAACAACACCTGCTTGAAGGAGGGATAATGTCGAATGAAGAAGTCTATTAGGATTTAAACAATACGGAAGGAGTATGAGTATCACAAGCGAAGAACACTACATGAGAGTTAAACAACACATGAAAGGAGTTGGATAATATCAAGCGAAGAAGTCTATCGAGGATTTAAATAATACAGGAGTATGAGTTTCACAAATGAAGAACTCTACTTGAGAGTTATACAACACAAAGGAGTGGGATAAACTACAAATGTAAAACTCTGCAGAGGTTAAATAACCTGATAAAGGGTGGTAGAATTACAAGCGGAGAAGTCGATTTGAGATTTAAACAACACCTTTGGAGGGTGATAAAGTAACAAGCGAAGAACCACACTTGTGAGTTAAAAACACAAAAGGAATTGGATAAAATACGAATGTAAAACTTTACTCGAGTGTTCAACAACCTGATAAAGGGTGGGATAATTACAAGCAGAGAAATCAATTTGAGATTTAAACAACACTCGGGAAGAGTAATAAAGTAAAGAGCGAAGAACTCTACTTGAGAGTAAAACAAAACACGGAAGAAGTGGGATAAACAACATCTGAACAACTCCTCTTGAGAGATAAACAACACACTAAGGAGGATAATGTCAAATGAAGAAGTCTATTAAGGATTTAAACAATACCACGGAAGGAGTATGAGTATCACAAGCGAAGAACACTACATGAGAGTTAAACAACACCAAAAGGTTGGATAATGTCAAGCGAAGAAGTCTATTCATGATTTAAATAATACACGAGTATGAGTTTGAAATGAAGAACTCTGCTTGAGAGTTATCTGACACTCGAAAGGAGTGGGATAAACTACAAATGTAAAACTACTACTCGAGAGTTAAATAACTCGATAAAGGTGGTAGAATTACAAAAGGGAATCGATTTGAGATTTAAACAACAGGAGGTGATAAAATAACGAGCGAAGAACTACTGCTTGTGAGCTAAACAAAACACAAAGGAGTGGGATAAACTACAAATGTAAAACTTTACTCAGTGTTCAACAACACATAAAGGGTCGAATAATTACAAGCAGAGAAGTCAATTTGAGATTTAAACAACACTCGGGAGGAGTAATAAAATAAAGAACGAAGAACTCTACTTGAGAGTAAAACAAAACAGAAAGAGTGGGATAAACAACATCTGAAGAACTCCACTTGAGAGATAAACAACACCTAAAGGAGGGATAATGTCAAATGAAGAAGTCTATTAGGATTTAAACAATACAGCGGAAGGAGTATGAGTATCACAAGCGAAGAACACTACATGAGAGTTAAACAACACACAAAGGAGGGATAATGTCAAGCGAAGAAGTCTATTGAGGATTTAAATAATACGCAGGAGTATGAGTTTCACAAGCGAAGAACTCTACTTGAGAGTTATACAACACAAAGGTGGGATAAACTACAAATGTAAAACTACTGCAGGAGTTAAATAACCTGATAAAGGAGTGGTAGAATTACAAGCGGAGAAGTCGATTTGAGATTTAAACAACCTTTGGAGGGTGATAAAGTAACAAGCGAAGAACCTACTTGTGAGTTAAAATCATAAAAGGAATTGGATAAAATACGAATGTAAAACTTTACTCAGTGTTGACAACCTGATAAAGGGGTGGGATAATTACAAACAGAAATCAATTTGAGATTTAAACAACACTCAGGAGGAGTTATAAAATAAAGAACGAAGAACTCTACTTGAGAGTAAAAGAAAACACAGAAGGAGTGGGTTAAACAACTTACGAACAACTCCACTTGAGAGATAAACAACACACTAAAGGAGGGATAATGTCGAATGAAGAAGTCTATTAGTGATTTAAACAATACGGAAGGAGTATGAGTATCACAAAGCGAAGAACACTACATGAGAGTTAAACAACACATGAAAAGGTTGGATAATGTCAAGCGAAGAAGTCTATTCATGATTTAAATAATACGAGTATGAGTTTGAAATGAAGAACTACTTGAGAGTTATCTGACACTCAAAGCGGTGGGATAAACTACAAATGTAAAACTCTACTGAGAGTTAAATAACTCGATAAAGGTGGTAGAATTACAAAGGGAAATCGATTTGAGATTTAAGCAACCTTTGGAGGTGATAAAATAACGAGCGAAGAACTACTTGTGAGCTAAACAAAACACAAAAGGTGGGATAAACTACAAATGTAAAACACTTTCGAGTCTTGACAACCTGATAAAGGGTGAATAATTACAAGCAGAGAAGTCGATTTGAGATTTAAACAACACTCGGAGGAGTAATAAAATAAAACGAAGAACTCTACTTGAGAGTAAAACAAAACACGAAAGTGGGATAAACAACATCTGAACAACTCCACTTGAGAGATAAACAACACCTTTGAAGGAGGGGATAATGTCAAATGAAGAAGTCTATTGAGGATTTAAACAATACGGAAGGAGTATGAGTATCACAAGCGAAGAACACTACATGAGAGTTAAACAACCATGAAAGGAGTTGGATAATGTCAAGCGAAGAAGTCTATTGAGGATTTAAATAATACAGCGAGTATGAGTTTCACAAATGAAGAACTCTACATGAGAGTTATCTGACACACAAAGGAGTGGGATAAACTACAAATGTAAAACTCTGCAGAGTTAAATAACCTGATAAAGGGTGGTAGAATTACAAGCGGAGAAGTCGATTTGAGATTTAAACAACCTTTGGAGGGTGATAAAGTAACAAGCGAAGAACCTACTTGTGAGTTAAAAACACAAAAGGAATTGGATAAAATACGAATGTAAAACTTTACTCAGTGTTGACAACCTGATAAAGGGTGGGATAATTACAAGCAGAGAAATCAATTTGAGATTTAAACAACACTCGGGAGGTAATAAAATAAAAGCGAAGAACTCTACTTGAGAGTAAAACAAAACCAGAAGGAGTGGGATAAACAACATCTGAACAACTCCACTTGAGATAAACAACACACTAAAGGAGGGATAATGTCAAATGAAGAAGTCTATTGGGATTTAAACAATACTACGGAAGGAGTATGAGTATCACAAGCGAAGAACACTACATGAGAGTTAAACAACATGAAAGGAGTTGGATAATGTCAAGCGAAGAAGTCTATTCATGATTTAAATAATACGGGGTATGAGTTTGAAATGAAGAACACTACTTGAGAGTTATACAACACTCGAAAGGAGTGGGATAAACTACAAATGTAAAACTACTATAGAGTTAAATAACTTCGATAAAGGTGGTAGAATTACAAAGGGAAGTCAATTTGAGATTTAAACAACCTTTGGAGGTGATAAAATAACGAGCGAAGAACTCTGCTTGTGAGCTAAACAAAACACAAAAGGTGGGATAAACTACAAATGTAAAACTTTACTCGAGTCTTGACAACCTGATAAAGGGGTCGAATAATTACAAACAGAGAAGTCAATTTGAGATTTAAACAACACTCAGGAGGAGTAATAAAATAAAGAACGAAGAACTCTACTTGAGAGTAAAACAAAACACAGACGGAGTTGGATAATGTCAAACGAAGAAGTCTATTCAGGATTTAAATAATACACAGGAGTATGAGTTTCACAAGCGAAGAACTCTACATGAGAGTTATCTGACACACAAAGGAGTGGGATAAACTACAAATGTAAAACTACTGCAGAGTTAAATAACCTGATAAAGGTGGTAGAATTACAAGCGGAGAAGTCGATTTGAGATTTAAACAACACTTTGGAGGTGATAAAGTAACAAGCGAAGAACCCTACTTGTGAGTTAAAATCACAAAAGGAATTGGATAAAATACGAATGTAAAACTTTACTCAGTGTTGACAACCTGATAAAGGGTGGGATAATTACAAGCAGAGAAATCAATTTGAGATTTAAACAACACTCGGAGGAGTTATAAAATAAAGAGCGAAGAACTCTACTTGAGTAAAAGAAAACCACGGAAGGAGTGGGTTAAACAACTACGAACAACTCCACTTGAGAGATAAACAACACACTAAGGAGGGGATAATGTCAAATGAAGAAGTCTATTAAGTGATTTAAACAATACGGAAGGTATGAGTATCACAAGCGAAGAACACTACATGAGAGTTAAACAACACATAAAGGAGTTGGATAATGTCAAGCGAAGAAGTCTATTCATGATTTAAATAATACAGGAGTATGAGTTTGAAATGAAGAACACTACTTGAGAGTTATCTGACACTCAAAAGCGGTGGGATAAACTACAAATGTAAAACTACTCGAGAGTTAAATAACTCGATAAAGGGTGGTAGAATTACAAAGGGAAGTCGATTTGAGATTTAAGCAACAACGGAGGGTGATAAAATAACGAGCGAAGAACTCTACTTGTGAGCTAAACAAAACACAAAAGGTGGGATAAACTACAAATGTAAAACTTACTCAGAGTCTTGACAACCTGATAAAGGGTCGAATAATTACAAGCAGAGAAATCGATTTGAGATTTAAACAACACTCGGGAGGGTAATAAAATAAAGAGCGAAGAACTCTACTTGAGAGTAAAACAAAACCTGAAGGAGTGGGATAAACAACATCTGAACAACTCCACTTGAGATAAACAACACCTTGAAGGAGGGATAATGTCAAATGAAGAAGTCTATTGGGATTTAAACAATACGGAAGGAGTATGAGTATCACAAGCGAAGAACACTACATGAGAGTTAAACAACACATGAAGGAGTTGGATAATGTCAAGCGAAGAAGTCATTGAGGATTTAAATAATACGAGGTATGAGTTTCACAAATGAAGAACTCTACATGAGAGTTATCTGACACACAAAAGTGGGATAAACTACAAATGTAAAACTACTGAGAGTTAAATAACCTGATAAAGGTGGTAGAATTACAAGCGAAGTCGATTTGAGATTTAAACAACCCTTTGGAGGGTGATAAAGTAACAAGCGAAGAACCTACTTGTGAGTTAAAAACACAAAAGGAATTGGATAAAATACGAATGTAAAACTTTACTCAGTGTTGACAACCTGATAAAGGGTGGGATAATTACAAGCGAGAAATCAATTTGAGATTTAAACAACACTCGGGAGGAGTAATAAAATAAAACGAAGAACTCTACTTGAGAGTAAAACAAAACCACGGAAGGAGTTGGGATAAACAACATACGAACAACTCCACTTGAGATAAACAACACACTAAAGGAGGGGATAATGTCAAATGAAGAAGTCTATTAAGGATTTAAACAATACACGGAAGGAGTATGAGTATCACAAGCGAAGAACACTACATGAGAGTTAAACAACATAAAAAGAGTTGGATAATGTCAAGCGAAGAAGTCTATTCATGATTTAAATAATACACGGAGTATGAGTTTGAAATGAAGAACACTACTTGAGAGTTATCTGACACTCGAAAGGAGTGGGATAAACTACAAATGTAAAACTACTGAGAGTTAAATAACTTCGATAAAGGTGGTAGAATTACAAAGGGAAGTCGATTTGAGATTTAAACAACCTTTGGAGGGTGATAAAATAACGAGCGAAGAACTCTACTTGTGAGCTAAACAAAACAAAAGGTGGGATAAACTACAAATGTAAAAAACTACTCGAGTCTTGACAACCTGATAAAGGGTGAATAATTACAAGCAGAGAAGTCGATTTGAGATTTAAACAACACTCGGGAGGAGTAATAAAATAAAGAGCGAAGAACTCTACTTGAGAGTAAAACAAAACACAGAAGAGTGGGATAAACAACATCGAACAACTCCACTTGAGAGATAAACAACACACTAAAGGAGGATAATGTCAAATGAAGAGAAGTCTTTAAGATTTAAACAATACGGAAGGAGTATGAGTATCACAAGCGAAGAACACTACATGAGAGTTAAACAACACATGAAAAGGGTTGGATAATGTCAAGCGAAGAAATCTATTCATGATTTAAATAATACGAGGAATTATGAGTTTGAAATGAAGAACACTACTTGAGAGTTATCTGACACTCAAAAGGTGGGATAAACTACAAATGTAAAACTACTACTCGAGGTTAAATAACTTCGATAAAGGGTGGTAGAATTACAAAGGGAAGTCGATTTGAGATTTAAACAACCTTTGGAGGTGATAAAATAACGAGCGAAGAACTCTGCTTGTGAGCTAAACAAAACACAAAAGTGGGATAAACTACAAATGTAAAACACTTACGAGTCTTCAACAACCTGATAAAGAATTAGAATAATTACAAGCGAGAAGTCAATTTGAGATTTAAACAACACTCGGGAGGAGTAATAAAATAAAGAGCGAAGAACTCTACTTGAGAGTAAAACAAAACCACGAAGAAGTGGGATAAACAACATCTGAACAACTCCACTTGAGAGATAAACAACACACTAAGGAGGGATAATGTCAATGAAAGAAGTCTATTGAGTTTAAACAATACGGAAGGAGTATGAGTATCACAAGCGAAGAACACTACATGAGAGTTAAACAACATAAAAGGTTGGATAATGTCAAGCGAAGAAGTCTATTCATGATTTAAATAATACAGGAGTATGAGTTTGAAATGAAGAACACTACTTGAGAGTTATCTGACACTTTCGAAAGGAGTGGGATAAACTACAAATGTAAAACTACTCGAGTTAAATAACTTCGATAAAGGTGGTAGAATTACAAAGGGAAGTCGATTTGAGATTTAAACAACCTTTGGAGGTGATAAAATAACGAGCGAAGAACTACTTGTGAGCTAAACAAAACACAAAAGAGTGGGATAAACTACAAATGTAAAACACTACTCGAGTCTTGACAACACGATAAAGGGTCGAATAATTACAAGCGAGAGAAGTCAATTTGAGATTTAAACAACACTCGGGAGAGTAATAAAATAAAACGAAGAACTCTACTTGAGAGTAAAACAAAACCACGAAGAGTGGGATAAACAACATCGAACAACTCCACTTGAGAGATAAACAACACTTGAAGGAGGGGATAATGTCGAATGAAGAAGTCTATTAAGTGATTTAAACAATACACGGAAGGGTATGAGTATCACAAGCGAAGAACACTACATGAGAGTTAAACAACACGTGAAAGGAGTTAGATAATGTCAAGCGAAGAAGTCTATTCATGATTTAAATAATACAAGGAGTATGAGTTTGAAATGAAGAACACTACTTGAGAGTTATCTGACACTCGAAAGGTGGGATAAACTACAAATGTAAAACTACTCGAGAGTTAAATAACTCGATAAAGGGTGGTAGAATTACAAAGAAGTCAATTTGAGATTTAAACAACCTTTGGAGGTGATAAAATAACGAGCGAAGAACTCTTGTGAGCTAAACAAAACCTGAAAAGGTGGGATAAACTACAAATGTAAAACACTACGAGTCTTCAACAACCTGATAAAGGGTGAATAATTACAAGCGGAGAAGTCGATTTGAGATTTAAACAACACTCGGAGGAGTAATAAAATAAAGAGCGAAGAACTACTTGAGTAAAACAAAACACGAAGAAGTGGGATAAACAACATACGAACAACTCCACTTGAGAGATAAACAACACACTAAAGGAGGGGATAATGTCAAATGAAGAAGTCTATTGGGATTTAAACAATACGGAAGGGTATGAGTATCACAAGCGAAGAACACTACATGAGAGTTAAACAACACATAAAAGGAGTTGGATAATGTCAAGCGAAGAAGTCTATTCATGATTTAAATAATACAGGAGTATGAGTTTGAAATGAAGAACACTACTTGAGAGTTATACTGACACTCAAAAGGTGGGATAAACTACAAATGTAAAACTACTCGAGAGTTAAATAACTCGATAAAGGGTGGTAGAATTACAAAGGGAAGTCGATTTGAGATTTAAACAACCTTTGGAGGGTGATAAAATAACGAGCGAAGAACTCTACTTGTGAGCTAAACAAAACACAAAAGGTGGGATAAACTACAAATGTAAAAACTTTACTCGAGTCTTGACAACACAATAAAGGGGGAATAATTACAAGCAGAGAAGTCGATTTGAGATTTAAACAACACTCGGGAGGTAATAAAATAAAACGAAGAACTCTACTTGAGAGTAAAACAAAACCAGAAGGAGTGGGATAAACAACATACGAACAACTCCACTTGAGAGATAAACAACACCTTTGAAGGAGGGGATAATGTCAAATGAAGAAGTCTATTAGTGATTTAAACAATACGGAAGGAGTATGAGTATCACAAGCGAAGAACACTACATGAGAGTTAAACAACACATGAAGGTTAGATAATGTCAAGCGAAGAAGTCTATTGAGGATTTAAATAATACAAGGAGTATGAGTTTCACAAATGAAGAACTCTACTTGAGAGTTATCTGACACACAAAAGGTGGGATAAACTACAAATGTAAAACTACTGCAGAGAGTTAAATAACCTGATAAAGGTGGTAGAATTACAAGCGGAGAAGTCGATTTGAGATTTAAACAATACCTTTGGAGGGTGATAAAGTAACAAGCGAAGAACCCTACTTGTGAGTTAAAAACACAAAAGAATTGGATAAAATCACAGATGTAAAACTTTACTTGAGTGTTGACAACCTGATAAAGGGTGGGATAATTACAAGCAGAGAAATCAATTTGAGATTTAAACAACACTTTCGGGAGGAGTAATAAAATAAAGAGCGAAGAACTCTACTTGAGAGTAAAACAAAACCACGGAAGGAGTGGGATAAACAACATACGAACAACTCCACTTGAGAGATAAACAACACCTTTGAAGGAGGGATAATGTCGAATGAAGAAGTCTAGGGATTTAAACAATACGGAAGGAGTATGAGTATCACAAGCGAAGAACACTACATGAGAGTTAAACAACCATAAAAGGAGTTGGATAATGTCAAGCGAAGAAATCTATTGAGTTTAAATAATACAGGGTATGAGTTTCACAAATGAAGAACTACTTGAGAGTTATCTGACACATGAAAGGAGTGGGATAAACTACAAATGTAAAACTACTACTCGAGTTAAATAACCTGATAAAGGTGGTAGAATTACAAGCGGAGAAGTCGATTTGAGATTTAAACAACCTTTGGAGGTGATAAAGTAACAAGCGAAGAACCCTACTTGTGAGTTAAAAACATGAGAATTGGATAAAATACGAATGTAAAACTTTACTCGAGTGTTGACAACACGATAAAGGGGTGGGATAATTACAAGCAGAGAAGTCAATTTGAGATTTAAACAACACACGGGAGAGTAATAAAATAAAGAGCGAAGAACTACTTGAGAGTAAAACAAAACACGGAAGAAGTGGGATAAACAACATACGAACAACTCCACGAGAGATAAACAACACCTTTGAAGGAGGGATAATGTCAAATGAAGAAGTCTATTAGGATTTAAACAATACCACGGAAGGAGTATGAGTATCACAAGCGAAGAACACTACATGAGAGTTAAACAACACATGAAAGGTTGGATAATATCAAGCGAAGAAGTCTATTAGGATTTAAATAATACAGGAGTATGAGTTTCACAAATGAAGAACTCTACTTGAGAGTTATCTGACACACAAAGGAGTGGGATAAACTACAAATGTAAAACTACTGCAGAGTTAAATAACCTGATAAAGGTGGTAGAATTACAAGCGGAGAAGTCGATTTGAGATTTAAACAACCTTTGGAGAGGGTGATAAAGTAACAAGCGAAGAACCTACTTGTGAGTTAAAAACATAAAAATTGGATAAAATACGAATGTAAAACTTTACTCAGTGTTCACAACCTGATAAAGGGTGGGATAATTACAAGCAGAAATCAATTTGAGATTTAAACAACACTCGGGAGGAGTAATAAAATAAAACGAAGAACTCTACTTGAGAGTAAAACAAAACACGGAAGGAGTGGGATAAACAACATCTGAACAACTCCACTTGAGAGATAAACAACACACTAAAGGAGGGATAATGTCAAATGAAGAAGTCTATTGGGATTTAAACAATACGGAAGGAGTATGAGTATCACTGAAGCGAAGAACACTACATGAGAGTTAAACAACACGAAAAGGAGTTGGATAATGTCAAGCGAAGAAGTCTATTCATGATTTAAATAATACACGGGAGTATGAGTTTGAGAAATGAAGAACTACTTGAGAGTTATCTGACACTCAAAGGAGTGGGATAAACTACAAATGTAAAACTACTCGAGAGTTAAATAACTTCGATAAAGGTGGTAGAATTACAAGGGAAGTCGATTTGAGATTTAAACAACCTTTGGAGGTGATAAAATAACGAGCGAAGAACTCTACTTGTGAGTTAAAACACATAAAGGAATTGGATAAAATACGAATGTAAAACTTTACTCAGTGTTGACAACCTGATAAAGGGGTGGGATAATTACAAGCAGAATCAATTTGAGATTTAAACAACACTCGGGAGGAGTAATAAAATAAAACGAAGAACTCTACTTGAGAGTAAAACAAAACACGAAGGTGGGATAAACAACATCTGAACAACTCCACTTGAGAGATAAACAACACCTAAGGAGGATAATGTCGAATGAAGAAGTCTGATTTAAACAATACTGCGGAAGGGTATGAGTATCACAAGCGAAGAACACTACATGAGAGTTAAACAACACATGAGGAGTTGGATAATGTCAAGCGAAGAAGTCTATTAGGATTTAAATAATACTGCGAGTATGAGTTTCACAAATGAAGAACTACTACTTGAGAGTTATCTGACACACAAAGGAGTGGGATAAACTACAAATGTAAAACTACTCGAGAGTTAAATAACCTGATAAAGGTGGTAGAATTACAAGCGGAGAAGTCAATTTGAGATTTAAACAACACCTTGGAGGTGATAAAGTAACAAGCGAAGAACCTACTTGTGAGTTAAAACACTGAAAAGGAATTGGATAAAATACGAATGTAAAACTTTACTCGAGTGTTGAAACCTGATAAAGGGGTGGGATAATTACAAGCAGAGAAGTCGATTTGAGATTTAAACAACACACGGAAGTAATAAAATAAAACGAAGAACTCTACTTGAGAGTAAAACAAAACCTGAAGAAGTGGGATAAACAACATCTGAACAACTCCACGAGAGATAAACAACACACTGAAGGAGGATAATGTCAAATGAAGAAGTCTATTAGGATTTAAACAATACGGAAGGGTATGAGTATCACAAGCGAAGAACACTACATGAGAGTTAAACAACCATAAAGGAGTTGGATAATATCAAGCGAAGAAGTCTATTGAGTTTAAATAATACGAGGTATGAGTTTCACAAATGAAGAACTCTACTTGAGAGTTATCTGACACCTGAAAGGAGTGGGATAAACTACAAATGTAAAACTCTGCAGAGTTAAATAACCTGATAAAGGGTGGTAGAATTACAAGCGGAGAAGTCGATTTGAGATTTAAACAACACTTTGGAGGGTGATAAAGTAACAAGCGAAGAACCCTACTTGTGAGTTAAAAACATAAAAGGAATTGGATAAAATACGAATGTAAAACTTTACTCAGTGTTGACAACCACAATAAAGGGGTGGGATAATTACAAGCAGAGAAATCAATTTGAGATTTAAACAACACAGGAGGAGTAATAAAATAAAGAGCGAAGAACTCTACTTGAGAGTAAAACAAAACACGGAAGGAGTGGGATAAACAACATCTGAACAACTCCATTGAGAGATAAACAACACACTAAAGGAGGGGATAATGTCGAATGAAGAAGTCTATTAAGGTTTAAACAATACACGGAAGGTATGAGTATCACAAGCGAAGAACACTACATGAGAGTTAAACAACCATGAAAGGAGTTGGATAATGTCAAGCGAAGAAGTCTATTCATGATTTAAATAATACGGAGTATGAGTTTGAAATGAAGAACTCTACTTGGCGTTATCTGACAACACGAAAGGAGTGGGATAAACTACAAATGTAAAACTACTCGAGAGTTAAATAACTTCGATAAAGGGTGGTAGAATTACAAAGGGGAAGTCAATTTGAGATTTAAACAACCTTTGGAGGGTGATAAAATAACGAGCGAAGAACCACTTGTGAGATAAACTACAAATGTAAAACCTTTACTCAGTGTTCAACAACCTGATAAAGGGGTGAATAATTACAAGCAGAGAAGTCAATTTGAGATTTAAACAACACTCGGGAGGAGTAATAAAATAAAGAGAAGAACTCTACTTGAGAGTAAAACAAAACCAGAAGAATTGGGATAAACAACATACGAACAACTCCATTGAGAGATAAACAACACACTAAAGGAGGATAATGTCGAATGAAGAAGTCTATTGGGATTTAAACAATACACGGAAGGAGTATGAGTATCACAAGCGAAGAACACTACATGAGAGTTAAACAACACATAAAGGAGTTGGATAATGTCAAGCGAAGAAGTCTATTCATGATTTAAATAATACAGGAGTATGAGTTTGAAATGAAGAACTCTGCTTGAGAGTTATCTGACACTCGAAAGGAGTGGGATAAACTACAAATGTAAAACTACTACTCGAGTTAAATAACTCAATAAAGGTGGTAGAATTACAAAGGGGAAGTCGATTTGAGATTTAAACAACCTTTGGAGGTGATAAAATAACGAGCGAAGAACTCTGCTTGTGAGTTAAAAACATGAAAGGAATTGGATAAAATACGAATGTAAAACTTTACTCAGTGTTGACAACACAATAAAGGGTGGGATAATTACAAGCAGAGAAATCAATTTGAGATTTAAACAACACTCGGGAGGAGTAATAAAATAAAGAGCGAAGAACTCTGCTTGAGAGTAAAACAAAACAAGAAGGAGTGGGATAAACAACATCTGAACAACTCCACTTGAGAGATAAACAACACCTAAAGGAGGGATAATGTCAAATGAAGAAGTCTATTAAGGATTTAAACAATACACGGAAGGAGTATGAGTATCACAAGCGAAGAACACTACATGAGAGTTAAACAACACATGAAAGGTTGGATAATGTCAAGCGAAGAAGTCTATTGAGTTTAAATAATACAGGAGTATGAGTTTCACAAATGAAGAACTCTACTTGAGAGTTATCTGACACACAAAAGGAGTGGGATAAACTACAAATGTAAAACTCTTAGAGTTAAATAACCTGATAAAGGGTGGTAGAATTACAAGCGGAGAAGTCGATTTGAGATTTAAACAACCTTTGGAGGTGATAAAGTAACAAGCGAAGAACCTACTTGTGAGTTAAAAACACAAAAGGAATTGGATAAAATCTGAATGTAAAACTTTACTCGAGTGTTCGGAAACCTGATAAAGGGTGGGATAATTACAAGCAGAGAAGTCAATTTGAGATTTAAACAACACGGGAGTAATAAAATAAAGAGCGAAGAACTCTACTTGAGAGTA
This sequence comes from Plantago major, assembly GCA_026545765.1. Classification (NCBI taxonomy): domain Eukaryota; kingdom Viridiplantae; phylum Streptophyta; class Magnoliopsida; order Lamiales; family Plantaginaceae; genus Plantago; species Plantago major. The sequence continues at coordinate 44,850,165 of CM048841.1, forward strand.
AAACAAAACAGAAGAAGAGTGGGATAAACAACATCTGAACAACTCCACGAGAGATAAACAACACCTTGAAGGAGGGGATAATGTCAAATGAAGAAGTCTATTGGGATTTGAACAATACGGAAGGAGTATGAGTATCACAAGCGAAGAACACTACATGAGAGTTAAACAACACATGAAAGGTTGGATAATATCAAGCGAAGAAGTCTATTCAGGATTTAAATAATACGAGGGTATGAGTTTCACAAATGAAGAACTACTTGAGAGTTATCTGACACACAAAAGGTGGGATAAACTACAAATGTAAAACTACTGCCGAGAGTTAAATAACCTGATAAAGGGTGGTAGAATTACAAGCGGAGAAGTCGATTTGAGATTTAAACAACACCTTTGGAGGTACGATAAAGTAACAAGCGAAGAACCCTACTTGTGAGTTAAAAACACAAAAGGAATTGGATAAAATACGAATGTAAAACTTTACTCAGTGTTCAACAACCTGATAAAGGGGTGGGATAATTACAAGCGAGAGAAATCAATTTGAGATTTAAACAACACTCGGGAGTAATAAAATAAAGAGCGAAGAACTCTACTTGAGAGTAAAACAAAACCACAAGGAGTGGGATAAACAACATACGAACAACTCCATTGAGAGATAAACAACACACTAAAGGAGGGGATAATGTCAAATGAAGAAGTCTATTAGGATTTAAACAATACGGAAGGAGTATGAGTATCACAAGCGAAGAACACTACATGAGAGTTAAACAACCATAAAGGTTGGATAATGTCGAGCGAAGAAGTCTATTCATGATTTAAATAATACAGGGAGTATGAGTTTGAAATGAAGAACTACTTGGCGTTATACAACCACTCAAAGGAGTGGGATAAACTACAAATGTAAAACTACTCGAGAGTTAAATAACTCGATAAAGGTGGTAGAATTACAAAGGGAAGTCGATTTGAGATTTAAACAACCTTTGGAGGGTGATAAAATATGAGCGAAGAACTACTTGTGAGCTAAACAAAACACAAAGGAGTGGGATAAACTACAAATGTAAAACACTCTCGAGTGTTCGACAACCTGATAAAGGGTTGAATAATTACAAGCAGAGAAGTCGATTTGAGATTTAAACAACACTCGGGAGGTAATAAAATAAAGAGCGAAGAACTCTACTTGAGAGTAAAACAAAACACGAAGAGTGGGATAAACAACATCTGAAGAACTCCACTTGAGAGATAAACAACACACTAAAGGAGGGATAATGTCAAATGAAGAAGTATTGGGATTTAAACAATACAGCGGAAGGGTATGAGTATCACAAGCGAAGAACACTACATGAGAGTTAAACAACACAAAAAGGAGGGATAATGTCAAGCGAAGAAATTATTGAGGATTTAAATAATACGGGGTATGAGTTTCACAAGCGAAGAACTACTACTTGAGAGTTATCTGACACACAAAAGGTGGGATAAACTACAAATGTGAAACTCTCGAGAGTTAAATAACACGATAAAGGGTGGTAGAATTACAAGCGGAGAAGTCGATTTGAGATTTAAACAACACCTTTGGAGGTGATAAAGTAACAAGCGAAGAACCTACTTGTGAGTTAAAAACATAAAAGGAATTGGATAAAATACGAATGTAAAACTTTACTCAGTGTTGACAACCTGATAAAGGGTGGGATAATTACAAGCGAGAAATCAATTTGAGATTTAAACAACACTCGGGAGGAGTAATAAAATAAAAGCGAAGAACTCTACTTGAGAGTAAAACAAAACCTGAGAAGGAGTGGGATAAACAACATCTGAACAACTCCACTTGAGAGATAAACAACACACTAAAGGAGGATAATGTCGAATGAAGAAGTCTATTAGGGATTTAAACAATACCACGGAAGGAGTATGAGTATCACAAGCGAAGAACACTACATGAGAGTTAAACAACACATAAAGGAGTTGGATAATGTCAAGCGAAGAAGTCTATTCATGATTTAAATAATACGGGAGTATGAGTTTGAAATGAAGAACACTACTTGAGAGTTATCTGACACTCGAAAGGAGTGGGATAAACTACAAATGTAAAACTACTGCTCGAGTTAAATAACTCGATAAAGGTGGTAGAATTACAAAAGGGAAGTCGATTTGAGATTTAAACAACCTTTGGAGGGTGATAAAATAACGAGCGAAGAACTACTTGTGAGCTAAACAAAACACAAAGGTGGGATAAACTACAAATGTAAAACACTCGAGTCTTCAACAACCTGATAAAGGGTAGAATAATTACAAGCAGAAGTCGATTTGAGATTTAAACAACACTCGGAGGTAATAAAATAAGAGCGAAGAACTCTACTTGAGAGTAAAACAAAACCACGAAGAGTGGGATAAACAACATCTGAACAACTCCACTTGAGAGATAAACAACACACTAAAGGAGGATCATGTCAAATGAAGAAGTCTATTGATTTAAACAATACGGAAGGAGTATGAGTATCACAAGCGAAGAACACTACATGAGAGTTAAACAACACATGAAAGGTTGGATAATGTCAAGCGAAGAAGTCTATTGAGAATTTAAAAATACACGAGGTATGAGTTTCACAAATGAAGAACTCTACTTGAGAGTTATCTGACACACAAAGGGTGGGATAAACTACAAATGTAAAACTACTCGAGAGTTAAATAACCTGATAAAGGTGGTAGAATTACAAGCGAAGTCGATTTGAGATTTACACAACCTTTGGAGGTGATAAAATAGCGAGCGATGAACTCTACTTGTGAGTTAAACAAAACACAAAGGAATTGGATAAACTACAAATGTAAAAACCTATTAGTGTTCGACAACCTGATAAAGAATTGGGATAATTACAAACCGAGAAGTCGATTTGAGATTTAAACAACACTTGGAAGTAATAAAATAAAGAGCGAAGAACTCTGCTTGAGAGTAAAACAAAACACAAAGGAGTGGGATAAACAACATCTGAACTACTCCACTTGAGAGATAAACAACACCTTTGAAGGAGGGATAATGTCAAATATAGAAGTCTATTAGGATTTAAACAATACGGAAGGAGTATGAGTATCACAAGCGAAGAACACAACATGAGAGTTAAACAACACACAAAAGGAGGGGATAATGTCAAGCGAAGAAGTCTATTGAGGATTTAAATAATACGAGGTATGAGTTTCACAAGCGAAGAACTCTACTTGAGAGTTATACAACACACAAAAGGTGGGATAAACTACAAATGTAAAACTCTACTCGAGGTTAAATAACCTGATAAAGGTGGTAGAATTACAAGCGGAGAAGTCGATTTGAGATTTAAACAACACCTTTGGAGGGTGATAAAGTAACAAGCGAAGAACCACTTGTGAGTTAAAAACACATGAAAGGAATTGGATAAAATAGATGTAAAAACTTTACTCGAGTGTTGACAACCTGATAAAGGGTGGGATAATTACAAGCGAGAGAATCAATTTGAGATTTAAACAACACTCGGGAGGAGTAATAAAATAAAAGCGAAGAACTACTGCTTGAGAGTAAAACAAAACACGGAAAGAGTGGGATAAACAACATACGAACAACTCCACTTGAGAGATAAACAACACACTAAGGAGGATATAATGTCAAATGAAGAAGTCTATTAGGATTTAAACAATACGGAAGGAGTATGAGTATCACAAGCGAAGAACACTACATGAGAGTTAAACAACACAAAAGGAGTTGGATAATGTCAAGCGAAGAAGTACATTCATGATTTAAATAATACGAGGTATGAGTTTGAAATGAAGAACACTACTTGAGAGTTATCTGACACTCGAAAGGTGGGATAAACTACAAATGTAAAACTCTACTCGAGAGTTAAATAACTTCGATAAAGGTGGTAGAATTACAAAGGGAAGTCGATTTGAGATTTAAACAACCTTTGGAGGGTGATAAAATGAGCGAAGAACTCTGCTTGTGAGCTAAACAAAACACAAAAGTGGGATAAACTACAAATGTAAAACACTCGAGTCTTGACAACCTGATAAAGGAATTGAATAATTACAAGCAGAGAAGTCGATTTGAGATTTAAACAACACTCGGAGGAGTAATAAAATAAAGAGCGAAGAACTCTACTTGAGGTAAAACAAAACACGGAAAGAGTGGGATAAACAACATACGAACAACTCCACTTGAGAGATAAACAACACACTAAGGAGGGGATCATGTCGAATGAAGAAGTCTATTGATTTAAACAATACGGAAGGGTATGAGTATCACAAGCGAAGAACACTACATGAGAGTTAAACAACCATGAGGTTGGATAATGTCGAGCGAAGAAGTCTGACCGAATTTAAAAAATACGAGGAGTATGAGTTTCACAAATGAAGAACTACTTGAGAGTTATCTGACACACAAAGAGTGGGATAAACTACAAATGTAAAACTACTACTGAGGTTAAATAACCTGATAAAGGTGGTAGAATTACAAGCGGAGAAGTCGATTTGAGATTTACACAACCTTTGGAGGTGATAAAATAGCGAGCGATGAACTCTACTTGTGAGTTAAACAAAACAAAAGGAATTGGATAAACTACAAATGTAAAAACTTTATTGAGTGTTCGACAACCTGATAAAGGGTGGGATAATTACAAACGAGAAGTCGATTTGAGATTTAAACAACACCTTGGAGAAGTAATAAAATAAAAGCGAAGAACTCTGCTTGAGAGTAAAACAAAACACGGAAGGAGTGGGATAAACAACATCTGAACAACTCCACTTGAGATAAACAACACCTTGAAGGAGGGATAATGTCAAATATAGAAAGTCTATTAGGATTTAAACAATACGGAAGGGTATGAGTATCACAAGCGAAGAACCTGACATGAGAGTTAAACAACACACAAAGGAGGGATAATGTCGAAGCGAAGAAGTCATTCGGGATTTAAATAATACAAGGTATGGGTTTCACAAGCGAAGAACTCTACTTGAGAGTTATCTGACACACAAAGGTGGGATAAACTACAAATGTAAAACTACTCGAGTTAAATAACCTGATAAAGGGTGGTAGAATTACAAGCGGAGAAGTCGATTTGAGATTTAAACAACACCTGGAGGGTGATAAAGTAACAAGAAGAACCTACTTGTGAGTTAAAAACACATAAAAGGAATTGGATAAAATACGAATGTAAAAACTTTACGAGTGTTGAACAACCTGACAAAGGGTGGGATAATTACAAGCAGAGAAATCAATTTGAGATTTAAACAACACTCGGGAGGTAATAAAATAAAAGCGAAGAACTACTTGAGAGTAAAACAAAACACGAAGAATTGGGATAAACAACATCTGAACAACTCCACTTGAGAGATAAACAACACACTAAAGGAGGATATAATGTCAAATGAAGAAGTCTATTAAGGTTTAAACAATACGGAAGGAGTATGAGTATCACAAGCGAAGAACACTACATGAGAGTTAAACAACCATGAAAGGTTGGATAATGTCAAGCGAAGAAGTCTATTGAGGATTTAAATAATACGAGGGTATGAGTTTCACAAATGAAGAACTCTACTTGAGAGTTATACAACACAAAAGTGGGATAAACTACAAATGTAAAACTCTACTCGAGTTAAATAACCTGATAAAGGTGGTAGAATTACAAGCGGAGAAGTCGATTTGAGATTTACACAACCTTTGGAGGGTGATAAAATAGCGAGCGATGAACTCTGCTTGTGAGTTAAACAAAACACAAAGGAATTGGATAAACTACAAATGTAAAACCTTTATTCAGTGTTCAACAACACAACAAAGGGTGGGATAATTACAAGCAGAGAAGTCGATTTGAGATTTAAACAACACGGGAGAAGTAATCAAATAAAGAGCGAAGAACTCTACTTGAGAGTAAAACAAAACACGAAGGAGTGGGATAAACAACATCTGAACAACTCCACTTGAGAGATAAACAACACCTTTGAAGGAGGGATAATGTCAAATATAGAAGTCTATTAGGATTTAAACAATACGGAAGGAGTATGAGTATCACAAACAAAGAACACTACATGAGAGTTAAACAACCATGAGGAGTTGGATAATGTCGAGCGAAGAAGTCTATTGATTTAAATAATGCAAGAGTATGGGTTTCAAACGAAGAACTACTTGAGATTATCTGACACACAAAGGAGTGGGATAAACTACAAATGTAAGCTACTCGAGATTTAAATAACCTGATAAAGGTGGTAGAATTACAAGCGGAGAAGTCGATTTGAGATTTAAACAACCTTTGGAGAATGATAAAATAGCGAGCGATGAACTACTTGTGAGTTAAACAAAACACAAAAGGAATTGGATAAACTACAAATGTAAAAACCTTTCAGTGTTTAACAACACGATAAAGGGTGGGATAATTACAAGCAGAGAAGTCGATTTGAGATTTAAACAACACAGGAGTAATAAAATAGCGAAGAACTCTACTTGAGTAAAACAAAACCTGAAAAGTCGGATAAATAACAAGCGAACAACACCACTTAAGAGATAATCAACACCTTGAAGGAGGGGATAATGTCTAACGAAGAAGTCTATTAGGATTTAAACATTACAGGAAGGGTATGAGTTTCACAAGCGAAGAACACTGACATGAGAGTTAAACAACACACAAAAAGGAGGGATAATGTCGAGCGAAGAAGTCTATTGAGTTTAAATAATACAGGAGTATGAGTTTCACAAGCGAAGAACTCTACTTGAGAGTTATCTGACACCTGAAAGGAGTGGGATAAACTACAAATGTAAAACTACTCGAGAGTTAAATAACCTGATAAAGGTGGTAGAATTACAAGCGGAGAAGTCAATTTGAGATTTAAACAACACCTTTGGAGGTGATAAAGTAACAAGCGAAGAACCACTTGTGAGTTAAAAACACTGTAAAGGAATTGGATAAAAATCTGAATGTAAAACTTTCAAAGTGTTGACAACCTGACAAAGGGGTGGGATAATTACAAGCGAGAAAATCAATTTGAGATTTAAACAACACTCGGGAGGAGTAATAAAATAAAGAGCGAAGAACTCTACTTGAGAGTAAAACAAAAACAGAAGAGTGGGATAAACAACATCTGAACAACTCACTTGAGAGATAAACAACACACTAAAGGAGGGATAATGTCAAGAAGAAGTCTAAAGGTTAAACAATACTGCGGAAGGAGTATAGGTATCACAAGCAGAAGAACACTACATGAGGAGTTAAAC